>CM076572.1:1423719327-1424301332 GCA_034641835.2 Pinus albicaulis
TTCTCGAAGCTTGCTTGCGGTCGTCAACCAACCGACTTGGCCTTGTTAAGTCTCTCTGAACACTGCTTGTTATGAACCCAACTGTGAACCCAGACGAACCTACTTGTGCCCTCACACTCTAGCGGCCTACCACACGGCTTCCACGCCTTCAAACAGCCTTAGCGATCCGTAGCACTTCGCGAACTCCAGCGAACTTATGGCGAACTTTTATAGCAGTGCAAGTATCTTAACAGCAAATAAAAACACACAGAGTAATAATGCGGAAACTCAAGATGAAAGTCTTCTCTCTTTATTAACAGAAAGCTTTACAATCAAATTACAATGGATTCTCTGTATCAGAGATTGACTGTATCGGCTTTTACTGGACTTATGATCTTCACGAATGAAGGATCGATACCAGAGGCTTCCTGGCCGAGGTACAGACTCTGTCTTAGAGCTTTAACACACAATACATAAATTTACAGACTCACTAATGAAGTGGCCACTTTAGGTTCTCGCCTGTCACATGAACAGACGCGCAGGCTTCTCACTTCACCTAAGGACTATGAGTAATGAACTCCGTGATGCGAGCAGATCGCTTGGATAGCGCAGACGCAGAGCAGGGAGAAACTACTCGGACTCAAACACAACACACAAGACTCAAACAACCGAAAAAAAAAAACGATGATCACAAATGAACCTTACCTCTCCTTATATAGGAATGAGAGGGGGACAAACATCACTGTGCATCGTTAGATTACTGACACTTGGCAGAAGATCATCGTCTTCGGGTAACACCGAAAGGTGACATCCGCACGAAGATCTGTCATGCCGACAAACTTTAGTGTAAGTGGGTGGAATATACACTGTGGATACCTTACAAAGGCCCACGAGGAAAATAACCTTAATAATTACACATTGGATAATTTTCTGTCGTAGGAAAAGTCCAAGAGAAAAGCTACGTCACAATGAACCCGTGACTAGGTATCATATGTACACAGGGAAAGCCTTTCATGAGTGGGGCTCCCGAGGACCACTTGTACTGGTACTTGCTGATTCTGCAGGATCATCCAAGATTTTGCTGCCTGGATATCTGAGATGATAGAACTCATCGTCCCATGCTTTTGTATAGATTCTCCGGACGATCATGGGCTTATTGAGCACTATCTGGTGCTTTATCTTCGTCATGACTAACCACTGATGATGCATCTGCATGTGCATCTTTAATATAGGATTCCCGAGCATATTATGTTCCAGTCTGGCAAGTTCTCCAACGGTTTTACAAGGATAATGAAAACACTCTCCAGCTGGTCCTGCAAGACATTCATCACAAAAATGTCTATGATATGTTTGATAACAGTCAGGATCCATACTATAGGGGCTAACCCCATAATGCCACCACCAATTTGTTAGCCATGGAATTTGTGATTCTCTCTCATTTATCCATGTCGGGGAAAACTTCAGCTTTGTGTAGTGGGTCTCTTCTGGTCCATCTTTGTTAAGGAGATCCCACCACAGTCTTTCATATCCTGCAAAGTTGTAAACAGTGTCAGGAAAAATAAGCTTCGGATCATCATGCGGCCATGAAATAAACTTGCCATGAGTATAGGAGCCGAGCTTTCTGACTCTGTTTGTCACATAAGATTTATAATATTCTTTCGATCTGTCACTGCCACCAGTACTAATGACATACAGATCCCAAAAATCTTCTGAGAGTGATCTCTCAACTTCATGTGAGGCAGCCATGCTGTGTGAATACATCATCTCATGTATCCACCTGTTACCTTTTGGGTACACCTTTCTGCCTGGGACCAAGTGCTGCAAATCTGTGTGATTTTGCAAGTTACCATCTAGCACTTGGGTATTTCGGAGGATCCAAGTTGGCCTCCATTTCTCAAAGTAAACAGGCCAGGGCTCATCATCTGCTATATATCTGAGCTCTTCCCTCTTATAGGCCTGATTCCACTCAGTCAGAATGACAAAACAATGATACTAAACTTGCTCCTCATTGTCATTCTCTTGTTCTTGGTGCTGGAGATATTCTCTGCTTAAAAAGTCTGGAATACAGTTTTCAGAACCTCTTATATGTTCAACTTCAAAACTGAAATATGCAAAGAGGGCTTGCCATCTAGCAAACTTTGCATCCTCAGGGTTCTTGATTTCTTTTGATAAAACTTTATCCAGAGCTTTAGCATCAGTTCTGAGCAGAAAATACTTATTTGCCAAATGAACAGAAAACTTACTCAAACAATACCAAGCTGCTTTTACCTCTTTTTCAATAGGAGCATAATTTGCTTCGGCTTTGCTCCAAACTCCAGAGGCGAAGAGAACAACCTGTTCTTTTTCTTTCGGGTCTTCTTTCTTTGGCTTTTGTTTTAGCACACCTCCCCAACCAACATTGCTGGCATCTGTTTCAACAATTTTATAAGCATTATCATCAGCAACATGCAGAATGGGCAGAAATTTTACCTTAAACTTTATTTCTCTGACTGCTTGGGTGTGCTTGTCAGTCCAAGGCTTAGGGTTCTTCCTGAGTCTCTGGTTTAACAGAGATCTTTCAATGGCACAATTTGGATAGAAATTTCTCACATAGTTGAGGCACCCTAAAAACCTCTGCAACTGGGTTTTGTCAAGAATAACATTAGGGAACTTATCTGCAAACTCCAGTGCGTGATGCTGCAGAGCAATCTGGCCATTTTCAATCTCATGTCCTAAGAATTTGATCTTTGTTCTGCATAACTCCATCTTCTTTTTACTTAGGACAAGACCATTATTTTTGACCAATTTCATAAAGATTTTCAAGTGTCTGAAATGGTCACTTAATTTTTTAGAAAATATTAGCAGATCATCAATGTATGCAAGCAACCAATCTGCATAGGGTTTGAAGATAGAATCCATCACTTTTTGGAATTTTGATGGAGCATGCTTCAAACCAAAAGGCATAACATTCCATTCATAATGTCCGTGAGGGACACTAAATGTTGTCTTCCATCTATCACCCTCTGCAATGGCGACCTGCCAGAAACCAGACTTTAAATCAAACTTCGAGAACACCTTGGCTCCTGAAATTCTTCTTATCAAATCTCCTTTGTGAGGGATTGGATAAGTGTCATCTGCTAACACATTGTTCAGAGGCTTATAATTTATCACTAGGCGTGGAACTCCTCTGACTTGCTCACTTCTTTTGTTCACATAGAATCCATAGTAGTTCCATGGGCTACTGGATTCTCTGATCAACTTTTTCTGTAGAAGTTGTTCAATCTCCTTCTGACAGTGCTGTCTGTCATGGACAGACATAGGGATGGCTCTTGACTTACAAGGCCTGCCAGTGTATTCCTCCTTGTAGGGCAACTCTATGCTGTGCTGCTTTCTATGCCAAAAGGCATTCGGCTCTTCAGAGCAGCACTAATCTTCAAATTCTTTCTGGATTTCAGCAATCTTTTTCTGAATCTCTGGTGAACTTAACTGCTCTTCGACTCTGATAGTCTCTTTGTGATCTTTAAGTTCAACCAGGCTTTTCTCAACTGTTTGAAGTTTCTTCTCTTTAGCCTGCATTATCTGCACCATGGGTGAAATCCTATTTCTGGAAACATAAGGAAGTTCAAATCTTTGACCAGAAACAGTAATAAAGATTCCTGCGGAGTTATCAGGAAATCGAAAAGATCCATGGGGCTCAACTGCTGCAAGAAACACATCTCCCAAAATACAATCTACAGGGATGTCTGAGACTGTTAGGGAAAGCTTGACACATTTAGATTCAAAGCAAACAGTGGCTTTTGACACTTCAAACTTCAATTGCTTAGATCCTAATCCCTGGACTTCCTTTTCAGCTGTAGTCCAATATCTAGAAGGGATTATATGCTTTGATATGAGGTTAAGATCTGAACCAGAATCTGTTAAAGCAATAACCTCATAAACTTTACCACAACACAGAGTTTTACCTTGATGTGATGTTGCTGATACTGGACTGCGAGGACTTGCATATCCCCGATCTCACTGAAGCCTGATGAAACAAAGGTGCCTGATGCAGTTTGGACTTCAGTGCGTGGCTGAGTGTGCAGTGTGTAGTTAGTCTGCTTCTTGGACAAAACATTTGAAGGAGAAGCAGGCTGATTGTTCTGTGATTTCAGAACATTGAGCTCGTTCTTTATACTCCGCACTTCATTTTTCAATTCTTCTATCTCCTTATTCACCTCCCCCAAAGTGAGGCCACGAGCTTTGTTATGCTGCTGGAGATAGGATTTGGTGTTATGCTCGTAAGAAGCTTCAACAAAATTAGGCTTCTTAGAGGAACTGGAAGATTTGGAAGAACTGGAAGAACCAGGAAGATTCTTCATGTAAGCATCAAGGAGAGCTTGTTTTAATTCTCCTTCATCCATGGCACGAATTTGGGCAAAAACTTTGAGATCATCATCGGTTTGAGCCATGAGGACATGAGGTGGATCTTCCACGACAGAAGAATAAGAATCAGAATCAGACTCAGAAGAAGAATCACATTTACAGGCTTCTGGGTCTGAGCAATGACAATACATATTGACCTGTTCATCAGAAGAGGAAGATGAAAAGTCATCTGAGGAGGAATCATCAGAAGATGGGGGCATGGCATGCTCCATGATAGAGAGACGACGGCCTGGATATGATGGACAGTCAGAAATCCTATGTGAGGTAGACTTACAATAGGCACAGGCGTCGGGATCTTGCTTGACAGTGGCTTGGGAGGAAGAAGGTTGTTTGTTCTTTGCATACTTACTAGACTTCTTACCCAGACCTCTTTTTGACTCTAAAGCAGTAGGACACATATTGGATGTATGTCCTTTCTGACCACATAACCAGCACTCAACTTCTTTCATTCTGGCCAGCTTTGCATCTTTAGGCCGGATATCATGTGGCTGGTAATAATGAGTGTTAGGCCTCCATCTAGATTGTCGTTTTGGGGCCTTTGGTCTTCTGAACTCTTGTGGTCTGCGAATTTCCCGTTTCTTTGCAGAGCTCAGTCTGTAAGTAGACTTACTTTTCTTGTAAGCCTTCTTTGCTTGTCTCTTGTGCTTTCTCCGGTGCACAAGGGGATCATCCACTGTTATGCCATACTTACTGCAAAATGATTTTGTACCAGGAATTCTGTTGAGTTTATCAATGGACTTCTGCATCTTAGACCTGGTACATAAAGAAATCAAAACTTTTGTTACAATACCATAGAAATCTCCCCAAACATAAGTTTCTAATGGTAAGGGGAAAGCATCTTCCATTCTCAAAATGTCTACCAGCTTGGATGGTAGAGCTGCTATGTACACTTGCTTCCATAAGATATTCTTGGGGTCTTTTACCCAGAATATTCTCTGCATCCAATCTCTATGGAAGTCCTCATATTGATTGATATTGTTGCATTTCAAATTCATCAATATTATTTCATTCTTATCAGCTGCAACATATTCCAATCCACAAAAATTCTCTTGAATTAGTGCTGTGAGAGAACCAATCATGTTAATCTGTGGAGTACCATCAGGGTTAAACATGATGTCACCCTGTTCATCTTTTAAAACTTCCTTCTCCATTTTGTCAATCAACGCTGGAGAGGACTCAAGTTCCCACCACCTTGCCAATGTGCCAGTAAAACATTGCATGATAGTTTTACAGGCTTCAATCTCACTCTTTCCATCTGCACACATCAACTTGTATTCAACAATCATCTGATCTAGTATCTGCCGGATCTGGTGTGCAGACATATTATCTATGTTCCACTCCTTATGACTCCCGTCATGAAAAGTTTCCCATGGGGGAATCTTTCCTACACCATAAAGGTCAGGAGCTGCATGTCGGGTGAACTGTGGCTCTAGAGGTTCATAGATGGGAAAGACATGATCTTTGGATTCTGAGTCTTTTATGACTTCGGCTACAATGATCTTTTCAGATCGCTCTTCAACTGGCTTTGACTCAGGTTTAGATTCTGACAGAGGCAACTGAGGAACTTCTCTGGGCATGAGATGAGGAAACCGAGAGATAGGAGGAATTGACTCGGGTTTAGGGATCTCATGTGGCACAACACCTTTTGCTTTGCCAGCAATGAATGACATTGGAATTGGCTTGCTGGGCTTCTTGGCATTTAAATTCTCAAATTTTTCCGACAACTTATATACAGACTGTCTAGTAGCCATAGATTGATCTATGACACTAGTTTCTATTTCATCAAACTTAACAGAAGAATGTTCTGTAATACTCCTAACTACCTGTAAGTCACACTGTACAGAATTCAAAACTCTATGTACATCATTGACTGAGACTTGGACAGAATCAATCTAGTCTTTGACCAGGGCAGTTTTGGCAACATTTTTCTCCAGACCTGTGAGTGCAGTGTTTGTCCAGTTTAACTGCTCACTCACCTTCTGAACTCTTCCTTCACTACCCATTAAAGAATTATCATGCTGGACCAGAGGGCTAGCATGTGCAGAGTTAGATCCTTCTCCTATCACAATACTTCTGAAAGGAGGGTAGGTAGTGGAAGTCTCAATTTTACTTCCATCCAATGCAGTCCAAGAATGAGAGGAAGATGTTGTAGTATTAGCCATTAATACAACATCATTCTCCATTTTCTTCTTCCAAGAGTAGAAAGAAATCCACACACCATTTTCTTCCATGTAATCCTTCCACTCAGCTGACATCTTCAACTTCTCTTCTTTAGGGAAGGCAGCTGCAAAACCTTCAGCTTCTGGATGTGTGAATAGATCCCAATTTATCATTTGTTTCATCCATTGTGCTGGGATCTCGTGTCTGAAACATCCATCCATCAATGTATAAAACTTCTGGATCTCAGGGATAGATGGTTTCTTCACTCCTGGGGGCAGATCTTTGAATCTGCATTCTGGGAATAACTTATCAACTTGTTCAACATAACCCAACCCATATTTTGGTGTACCTGGGAGTCTTACATTCATGAAGATCTGAGTGAGTCGCGGATCTTAATCTTCCAGGTGTGGAACTAAGTGCATCATCATGACATGTGGATGGCCATCCTCATGGGGAAAAGGAATGTCAGAACATTTGGGGTTCGGACATGGATTGACTGATGTGCTGGGAGGAGCTTGTCCTGTTCTGGGGTTATGGTTACTGTGGAGAACAGCATATGCAAGACTTTGCAGATTGACAGACTGCTTACATTGTGGACACTCAACATTAACTGGCTGGAAATTAACTATCTGTGCAAACTCAAAAAGAGAAACATGACTACAATTTGAAACAATTGAACTACAACCCGTATCTATACATTCGGGTGATATGTACCTAGGAGACTTTTTACACTCAGCTTCAATTCTTCTGCGATCTATGGTTGACCTTCTGGGAAAAGACAGGGTCGCAGAGGATTGGTCTTCGACTATGTTGGCAGATGTGATTTTCTGGATTTGCAGAGGCTTTGGGTTTGGAATTGTCCAGTGACTGGGGAATTCTAGATCTTCCCATTTGATGGCTTGGTGCTCAATCTTCTGATTTTTAGAATCTGTGAGCACTACGACACTGGTTTTTGACTCTCTGTTGGGGGCATGGAGTACTGCAGGAAACATTGTGGATGTGTGGCGGAAACAACCACGAAACTGGATCGCGATATTTCTTCTCTTCTTGTTCATATCAAATCCCATGGTTCGGATTTGAAGTTGAAGAATATCGGCCAATGTTTCTTCAAAAACTGACACTATCCAACGGGCCAGTCTGGTTTGACTGTTATCCTAATTTCTCAGATTTTCAAATCCTGATCCATCAATGAAAGCTTTTACATGATGACATTTTCTTGCAAGAATATGGAATCTCCCATAATTCAACCATTATTATAAATCTAATCTGAGATTGCGAGGAGGAAATCCACGACCAGGAGGTCCTTAGAGTAAGACAAAAGGTCCAACTTCTTTCAAAGATGCAATAAAAGGAAAGGCTAAATCATTTAACAAATCTGATCAACCTTCCTTTTTCCCTTACCTCGATATTGTCAAGCAAATGAATGAGGTCCTTAGAGTAACACAAAAGGTCCAACTTTTTTCAAGGATGTAATAAAGGAAGGGCTAAATCATTTAACAAATCTTATCAATCTTTGTTTTTCCTTTACTTCTCTATATTGTAGAACAAATGAATGAAGTGTTGACTTTGTTAGTAAATTAGGTCAATAAAATCTATTTTGATTTTCACTCAAGAGTAATTATATGCAAATTTAATGGTTTATGGGCCAAGACGAAGGACCTATTTCAATGGATCTACTTCACTTGGACTAAAAACTATGATATTCATTTATGTGCTAGATGTTTTTTATTGTAAAGTTTGATACAACTAAGGATATGGATTATGTTCTAAAAGAGGGACCTTGGTTTTTGGGTAGTGTGGGCCTTTTTTTAACCCCATGGTTCCCGGGTTTTGATGCTAATTCCATGGTGGTTTCAAAAATTTGGGTGTGATGTTGGAATATTGAAAATTCCAGAATAACAATGGAGAGAGTAAACTCCCCTCTTCAACACAGAGAAATTAATAAAATTTCACTCACAGGACAGAGTTTCAACACTGTAAAACAAACTTCTATTCCTCTTAAAAAAAAAATGTTACAATATTTGGACTGCTTCAAGACGCAGTGCCCAAAACAGACTTCACTGTCTGTGCAAAAAAAAACTTTGTCTCTGTAAAACAACACTGCTGTGTTTTTACTTCTGCACTGCTGTGCATTAACAAAACATTACAATACAATGGCTCTCGGGCCTTTTTGGCTTTTATATATGCCGCGCACATTACAAAACGAAATAACATAAATATGTTTTAAAACAAAACTATATTAAAAACATTTAAAACAAATCTATTTAAAAGACTGTCGGGGCCCACTTCAATGCGCTTTGAACACGCGATTTAACTTGATCTATAAACCCATCGAGTCCACGACTAACAACTAAAATACATGACCAAATAAAAACTGCGATTGCCGATCAGTTGTCGGATGCGATGATACAATAAGCTCCAGCCTATAAAACATTGGGTCCGGACTTAACCATAAAACAAAAGATCAACCGAAAGTTCCGATTGTGATTGGCTATCGGATGCAATCCCACATTAAACTCCACCATAATAAAAATACTTCGGGTCCATGTTATAACATAACACACGACCAACAGAAAATTCCGATTGCGATTGGCAAAGCCGGACGCGATGGGAATATTAAACTCTGCCACATAAACTTCATCGGGTCCGGTTCATACACTGTGCAATCGGGCCTTGTTCAAAGGAAGTTCCGATTGTGATTGGGGAACGAACGCGATCAAACAAATAAACGCTCCATAATAAAAGATCGGGTCCGCTAGGGTTAATGCAATCGGGGCATAAAACAAAACTTCCCCGATCCAATCTTTGTGACTGACTGATTAACTTCCGCGTGGTCTTGTGGACCCACGGGCCTCGGCTGACGGTGGAGGGTGATTGTAACATGGTTTTGATTGCGATGTGTGTTTTCATCGCATCGGGCCGTAAACAAAAGGTTGCTGTTATATATGGAAAATGTTCCGCTTGCGAAACTCGACACATCAACAAGACACTTGGTCCTGTGGGGACCACGGGGGATAAAAAATCCCGCGTACATTAAAAAAATTCTCTGTGACTATGTTTAAATAAAAGTACTCTATTTTGCCAAAAATAGAGACTGTCCCGAACAATTTAAAAGACTCTGTTTTTCAAAATAAACAGACTGTGTCGATCAAAACAAAAACTGAACTGACTGTTCAACAATTTTGGAAAGCGGCTGGGAGTACAAAAACCTGGAGAAGAAAAATAGAAAACGGCTCTGCACAGGGCTATTGAAAGTAACATTTCCAACACTCGCCCTTACTTTCAACTCAACAATATATTTATCATACCCCCAGAATCACCTAAAGAATTCGAAACTCTTCTGTCCCAATGGCTTGGTCAGAATGTCTGCAAACTGCTCCTGAGTTCTGCAGTGTTCCAAAATAATTTCACCATTGCTTAACAATTCTCTGATGTAATGAAATTTTGTGTCAATGTGTTTCGTCCTCTTGTGAAACACATAATTCTTAGATAATGCAATAGCTGAGCTATTGTCACAAAAAATCATTGTTCCTTTTGTCTGCTCTTGGCACAAACTCCTTAACATCCTCCTCATCCAAATTGCTTGACACGCTGATGCTGTAGCTACCACATATTCTGCCTCTACTGTAGACAACGCTACAATAGGTTGATTTTTAAAAGCCCATGAAATGGCTCCTGAACCCATGTGAAAAACATAACCAGAAGTGCTCTTCCGATCATCTACACTTCCAGCCCAATCACTGTCAATGTATCCAACTAAATCTGAACATTCTGAAGCAGTATATAAAATACCAAACCTTTTAGTACCTTTAACATACCTCAGAATTCTCTTCGCTGCCTGCCAATGTGCATCCTTTGGCTTCTCCATGAATCTGGAAATCAAACTAACAACATGCATTATGTCGGGCCTAGTTGCAGTCAAATACATGAGGCTGCCAACTATGCTCTTATACAAGCTAGGATCAAAATCCTTGCTGCTGTCCTCTCTGCTGAGTTTTAATCCCATCACCGTGGGAGTGATCACTGCTTTGCTCTCCTGCATATTAAATCTTTCCGGCACTTCATTAACATATTTTGGCTGTGAGATAAAAATCCCATTTTCATTTTGTTCTACTTCTATTCCTAAGAAGTATTTCAACAAACCCATGTCATTCATTTCAAATTCTTCTTTCATGACTGTTTTAAAATTTTCAATAAGGTAATCATCATTACCTGTGAAAATAACATCATCAACATATAAAACTACAAGCAACATTTTACCATCTTTTTCTTTGATGTAGAGGGTGGGTTCTCCCTCACACTTTTCAAATCCATTTTCTAGTAGATAGGAGTCTATTCTACTGTACCATGCTCTTGGTGCTTGCTTCAACCCATAAAGAGCTTTCTTCAACTTGCACACTTTGTGCTCTTGGCCTCTCTTTTCATAGCTGAGAGGTTGTTCAATGTAAACCTCTTCCATTAACACTCCATTTAGGAATGCTAACTTCACATCCATTTGGTAAACTTTCCACTTGTTTTGTGTTGCTATGGATGGCACTGCTCTTACGGTTTCCATTCTTGCAACCGATGCGAAATTTTCCTCATAATCTATCCCATGCTTCTGCTTATAACCTTTGACAACAAGCCTTGCCTTGTGTCTCTCTATTTTTCCTTCAGCATTACTCTTGGTCTTGTAGACCCATTTAACTCCAATGACATATTTACCTTTTGGGAGTTCAACCAAATCCCAAATCTTGTTTCTTTCTATGGCATTAATCTACTCATCCATAGCTTCTATCCATTTCGTATCCTTAATAGCTTCTTCAAAGTGGATAGGGTCTTCAACATGACAATATAAAGCAAATAAAGAATTGATACCTTCATTTGCTGCCTCTTGTGCATAAATGTCATTCAAATTTCTGAACTTCTTACCTATTTCACTAGGTGTACAAATGCCTGAGGAAGCACTTGAATTTCCTCCTTGTGGTGTGCTTGGAGAAGCACTCTCATTTCTCCTCAAGGGTGTGCTCTGCTGCTCTTGTGTTGGTGCTGTTGTTTGGGGATGTATTTCAGCCAATTCATCATCATTTTCATCATGGGATAAACAGTGTTTAACATTCACTGTTTTCTCTATGCTTCCATCCCAAGCTTCTTCTTCAATGAACTGAACATCTCTGCTCACAATAAACTTCTTGGTGGATGAGTTGTATAACCTATAGACCTTGGATTCC
The DNA here is from genome assembly GCA_034641835.2 of Pinus albicaulis. Classification (NCBI taxonomy): domain Eukaryota; kingdom Viridiplantae; phylum Streptophyta; class Pinopsida; order Pinales; family Pinaceae; genus Pinus; species Pinus albicaulis. Next base: position 1,423,731,078 of record CM076572.1, read on the forward strand.
TCACTGTATCCAATGAAAACACATTTCTCCCCCTTGCTGTCCAACTTCTTCCTTAGCTGATCAGGAATGTGTGCATAAGCCACACATCCAAAAACCTTCATATGTGTGACACTTTGCTTTGTGCCACTCCATGCCTCTTTCAGCACTTTGTTCATAACTGCTTTTGTAGGGCACCTATTCAAAATTTACGCTGCACAATGTACAGCTTCAACCCAATAATCATTAGGCAAATGCTTTTCCTTTAACATACTCCTCACCATGTCCATTTTGGTTCTATTCTTCCTTTCGGCTACTCCATTTTGCTACGGAGTATATCTTGTTGTAAACTGCTTATGAATACCATTTTTTCTACAAAAACGTAGAAAATATTTAGAGATATACTCACCTACTCTGTCAGTCCTTAGGACTTTGATGTGCAGCCCACTTTGGTTCTCAACAAGTGCTTTGAAATTGCAGAACCTTTCAAACACTTCACTTTTGTTTTTCAAAAAGTAAACCCAAGTTTTTCTTGTAAAATCATCTATGAATGTTAACATGTAGTGGCTGCTAGCAAGCGATGGATTTTGGTTCGCTTTGGATAGCCTCTTTTTCCATTGCTGCTATATTTTCTTCATTTTTCAGATCTTCTCTCATTCAAAGAGGGAACATCCTGTTCCTTGTCATCTTCACTTCAGCAATACATTGTTTGCTGGGTGGTTTGTCCATGATGGTACAAACATCATCCTCAACAAATATATTATACCCCTTTTGAACAAGTTGTCCAATACTTAAGAGGTTACACTTCATTCCTAGAACATAATAAACATTTGCTATGGATTTCTTTGCACCTTTTCTTGTCAAAACATTTACATTTCCTTTTCCCATAACAGAAACTTTGCTATCAGTTCCTAGTGTGACTTGTGACTTCACAATCTCATCTAACATAGAAAACATTGCTAAGTTTCCTGTCATATGGTTACTGCAACTGGAGTCTAGAAACAATAAATCCTCATTCTTTTCTTCAGCCATATTACAAGCTAAAAACAAATTATCTTGGCTGATATTTTCTCTAGTGAAATTTGCACTAGTTCTACTTCCCATATCATGCTGCTTCTTTCTACATTCATTAGCATAATGACCATATTTTTTACAATAGTGACATTGGACATTGGACTTATCATACCTCTGTCCTTGAGCATTCTGCTAACCACTTTGCTGGTTGTTGCCTTGGCCTTGATGCTTATTTGGATTGTTGCCCCTTCCTTGAGCATTTGCTGGACTGTTCCTTCCACCTTTGTTTTGGCTTCTGCCTCTTCCTCTTTTGTTTCCTCTACCTTGCCCTCTTCCTCTTCCGAAATACATTTCGGTCTTAAATGCATGCTCCAGAGATGATTTTTCACTCCTACCCAATCTCTTCTCATGAGTCATCATTGATGCATGTAGCTCATCCACTGTGAACTTTGTGAGATCCTTAGTCTCCTCTATGGTGGTGACATTCACATCGAATCTTGAGGGTAGACTCCTCAATAGTTTTTCCACAATCCTCTTATCTTCAAGAGTCTCTCCATGAGATCTTATTTGTGTGACCATTCCAATCACATGAGTGAAGAATGAGTCAATAGTATCTGACTCTTTCATATAGAGAGTTTCAAAGTCTCTCCTCAGCAACTGAAGTTTTGTTGTCTTCACTTTTTCCATGCCTTGATAGGCTACCTTGAGAGTTTCCCATGCTTCTTTGGATCTCTTAGCTGTTGCTATCCTAGGAAACACACTCTCATGCACTTCTTGATACAATAAGAAGAGAGATTTGGAGTATTTCTTCATATTTCTCTTCAGCACCTCCTTTTCTGCCTGAGTTAAATCTTCAAACTCTTCTTCATTTGCTGGCTCTTCAAAGCCATCCTCAACAAATTCCCATAAGTCTTGAGAAGTAAATAAAGCTCTCATAGTTATTGACTAGTAGTCATAATTTTTCCCATTAAATAGTGGGAGGTGGATATTTCCCATACCCATACCAGTGCTGGCTCCAGCCATTCTGCACTCTTAACTATGATTCAAAAAACACTTGACTATGTATTTAAAATATCTCACTGTACTGCAACAGTAACACTAAATCTGTATAGAGAAATACCTTGAATCCTTTTGGCTGAGTCTTCACACTGCTGGAGAAGGCTGCTGCAACAAAGAACTCCTTCCTTCAACATCTTTGATCTTCAAAGAGCTTGGACTAGCTCCGATACCATGTTGGAATATTGAAAATTCCAGAATAACAATGGAGAGAGTAAACTCCCCTCTTCAACACAGAGAAATTAATAAAATTTCACTCACAGGACAGAGTTTCAACACTGTAAAACAAACTTCTATTCCTCTTAAAAAAAAACTGTTACAATATCTGCACTGCTTCAAGACGCAGTGCCCAAAATAGACTTCACTGTCTGTGCAAAAAAAAACTCTATCTCTATAAAACAACACTGTTGTGTTTTTACTTCCACACAGTTATGCATTAACAAAACGTTACAATACAATGGCTCTCGGGCCTTTTTGGCTTTTATATATGCCGCGCACATTACAAAACGAAATAACATAAATCTGTTTTAAAACAAAACTATATTAAAAACCTTTTAAAACAAATCTATTTCAAAGACTGTCGGGGCCCACTTCAATGCGCTTTGAACGTGCGATTTAAACTTGATCTATAAACCCATCGGGTCTGCGACTAACAACTAAAATACATGACCAAATAAAAACTGCGATTGCTGATCAATTTTCGAATGTGATGATACAATAAGCTCCAGCCTATAAAACATCGGGTCCGGACTTAACCACAAAACAAATGATCAACCGAAATTTCTGATTGCAATTGGCTATCGGATGCGATCCCACATTAAACTCTGCCATAATAAAAATACGTCGAGTCCATGTTATAACATAACACACGACCAACAGAAAATTCTAATTACGATTGGCAAAGCCGGACACGATGGGAATATTAAACTCCGCCACATAAACTTCATCGAGTTCGGTTCATACACTGTGCGATCGGGCCTTTTTCAAAGGAAGTTCCGATTGCAATTGGGGAACGGACGCGATCAAACAAATAAACACACCATAATAAAAGATCGGGTGCGCCAGGGTTAATGCAATCGGGGCATAAAACAAAACTTCCCCGATCCAATCTTTGCAATTGAATGATTGACTGCCGCGTGGTCTTGTGGACCCACGGGCCTTGGCTGACAGTGGAGGGCGATTGTAACATGGTTTTGATTGCGATGTGTGTGTTCATTGCATCGGGCCGTAAACAAAAGGCCGCTTTTATATATGGAAAACGTTCCGCTTACGGAACTCGACACATCAACAAGACACTTACTCCTGTGGGGACCACGGGGCATAAAAAATCCCGCGTACACTAAAAAATTTCTCTGTGACTGTGTTTAAATAAAAGTACTATGTTTTGCCAAAAACAGAGACTGTCCCGAACAATTTAAAAGACTTTGTTTTTCAAAATAAACAGACTGTGTCGATCAAAACAAAAATTGAACTGATTGTTCAGTAATTTTGGAAAGAGGCTGGGAGTACAAAAACTTGGAGAAGAAAAATAGAAAGCGGCTCTGCACAGGACTGTTGAAAGTAACATTTCAACATGTGGGTGAGATTAAATAATATCCCTTTTCAATTTTAGCATCACGAAGTGTTAGAGGGAATAGGAAATTCTTTGGGGAAATTATTAAAGGTGGACTCGGACATACTCACAAAATGAATATTCATGCATAGAAGTAGACATCAGCAAAGGCTTACAGGGATTATTATCCTAATTCATAACAATATGCAGTGGTCCTAGTCTCTAGATTTTGAAAATACAACATTCATATGTTGTATTTGCCTTCAAATCGGACACTTTAAAAATTCATGTCCTTGGGCCAAAAAGGATCCCAAAAGAAAAAAGAGACAATCCCAAAAGCCAAAGGGATGGAAGTTCTCATATTCTCGTTATATCGCAACAGAGGAGGAAGAAAACCTAGTGAATGGAACAAATATTCTTGAATAGAATTCTCAATAAATCATAGAGAAAAGGGGGGCGAGGTTCGATGGTTTAAACATCCAAAGTAACATTGAAATAATATCTCCAGCAGAAAAATTGAAAATACTATATCTGAAAGAGAGGAAAGTGGTACCAAAAGAACTCATGCATGAGACAGTTCAAACTATGTTAAATAAATCCTTGTAAATGTAACATATAATCAAATGGATATTGTATTTTCCACTCCCAATTCAAGTGGTTGGCGAAAAGTGGAGAAGAAGAAGGATAGGAAAGAATAGTTTTGTATTATTACTATGGGAGTTTATATTTTTAGGAAACCAGGTTAGGTTGGCATGCTTGAATGCTTTCTTGAATGCTTATTAGCATCTACAACATGTAATTTTTTTATTTTGAATAAAATTGTGATTTTTCCTTGGGGAAAAATATATATATATATATATATATATATATATATATATATATATATATATATATATATATATTAAAGAAAATATATAACAATACAGTTTATAAAGATGAAATTGAAAAATAAAAATAAAATGTATACTAAATATTAGAGGATTATTGTGATAGGAAACTCTATTTACTAAGAGATTATTAAGAAAAATTATTATAAAATATTTAACATTATTTATGATAAAAATCACAATCATTAGTATCACATTAGATATACTCGTAGTTATGCATCTAATCTCAAGGTAGAATTCTTTGCGCTATTTATATTGATCCACTTTGTAATATATCATGGATATTATTGTCTTTTAGTGCTAGGGGATTCTAGGTTAGACTCATTTGTAGGCAAATCACAAGTGGATGTAGCCCACCTTGATTTAGTATAGTCTCAAATTCCTCATTCAAAATATTTTTCGATCACCCTTCTATCTATCAGATTCCCCAATTGGCATAGACTAGGATATAGGTAAATCCAAAGTGGATGTAGCCCACCTTCATTCGCTATTGTCACAAATTTGCAATCTCATTCACAAGTTGGTTTATCCATCCTTCTCTCATATCCTCTGAGAATTAAACCAAAAATCTAACAAGATATAAAAAGAATCTTTTGAATGTCCTTTGGGTTCCTTTTATGTTTATGGGTTCTATGATGGGAAAGAGATCGAGAGCATGGAGTTTATTTCCTTGTCTTTCTTCTTTAATCAACAAGGAATACATTGTTGTTGTTTTTTTTATTTTGTTGATATGTTTTGTTCGAGATGTATTCATTCTGAGGCTATCTAATATTGCTAGTATAGGGTAGTAAATTAAGTGATTTGTTGGTAAACACATATCGAAGAGATATAATGAATTAGTTTGAAGTTGTGGGGAGTACATTTTTTATGAGTCTTGTTGTCCTCTGAGATAATTGGGATCAATTAATTATGCTAGAGAATCTATAATATTTTGTTTTGTTTATTTTAAGTTTGGAATTTTTGGATGACCAATGGATAAAACAATTTGCAACAATTGTGTTATAATTTAGATAATATTAATTAATAAGGAAACGGGTTGTTGCTTCATTTCAAACAGTGATTTGAGATTGCAGGTGTTAAAGCAAAAAATGTAAGAGGATATGATTCATTAAATATTCAAACTGAATGTTTTAATAACCATAAGTGTGAAAGCTATCAAACAATGTTTAACAATTTAACAAAAAATATTTAATATTATGAAGATGTTGATAATTTATTGATGTAGAGGGACTTACATAAACGATATTTCAATAAGCCATTCTCTAAAATAAATTTTAACTTCAGGGGATTTAAGATAAAATGAAATACAACTTTTTCTTACCTAGTTATCTTCATAAACATTAAACATATATATAAAACAAGATGTAATGAAAACAAGAAAACTTACAAGAGAGAAAACTATATGAAACAAATCTAGAATCTTTTATTTATCATTAATTATCAAAGCCTGTACATTGTTGCTTACAAAATGCTCATCCAAGGGTGAAACCCTTAATAATTCGTAGGGAGAGTTATTTATACTAGTTTATAAGACTAAGAAAATATCTAAAACTAATTACAATAATACTTCAAATAATAGGAAAAGGAAACTGTTGAATGATTTGTCACTGTTTTGAAGGAAACAGTTGATGATTTGGCCCCCAAAATGTTGTTATGCTGTCATGCTCTTGGGATCAGAAATTACTCAATTGTTTCACACAATTTATCCCATCTTTCTTCACTTGGAATCTCCATATTTACCTCTGTATACCTTTCGAAAGTTGTCTTGTTGATAAACAAATGTTTGATTTCATGTTTTATGATCAAATCAAACTCTAAGGCTTCAAGAAAGGCCTTCCTTGTTATATGTTCTTTAATTCCTGCAAACTTGGCCTTGTCTATTGCAATGGTATACAATTTTTTGCAATAATTCTCCAGGTTAACCAGCTTATCACTTGGAGCTACCAATCGAGGTAGTCCTTTCTGGTTCAAGACATTGAACTTTGAATGAAACCTTTGGACATCAATGTCCAAGGTCTGACATTTTGTCTCCAACTGATCAAGCAAATTCTTCTTTTGTAAAACCTTTTTAATCTCTAGAATGGTGGTTATTTTGTCAGCAATATGATCTATATGGATGGCCATACATCTATCATTGATTGGCTGATCTATGTCCAAATACTTTCCTTGGCTTAGGCCATGGTATATGTCATTAACAACTCATTTTATAACTTCATAATCTTGAGTCCCAATCTGTGGAACTTCTGCATTTCCTCCATATACAGAGTATCATTTATATTTTTTTGTGTTTCTAAGTTTTTAAAATTTTCCAACAGATTCTCATTTTCCTGCTTCTGTGTGGCCAGATCCTGTGCTATCCTTGTTGGATCAACTACTATTGATGTAGACTAAATCATTGTTGATGATGAATTGGGTTCTCTACCTACAACTGTTATAGGGACTGTTGTGATTGGAATCATGGAAACCTAATTTGATTCTTTCTCTTTAATTAATCCTTCAATCTGCTCCTCCGTTTTCTTAATCTGGATATTTTGCTCAATATTTATCTTGAGCATTTCTTCTCTATTTTGTTCACTTTCTTCAATTTCCTTGGTCTATGGAACCTCTATAGAAGGCAGCTTTAACTGATTTCGCAGAGCTGCAATGTCTACATTTTTCTTTTTAATAATTTCTTCTATCTCCTTACAGTCCTTTGGATCATATCCAATTTTGACTACAAGGTCTTCCAAAGACTTGAATTCGTTATCTTTAGCTAAATAAGACAATTTTTCAATATTAAGCTGATATTGAACATTAGATAAGGCAATTCCAAGCTTAGACAGAGACATGGTTGTAGTGGTCATGGTGGAAAACATCATCTCATCAAACTATCTGTGCATATCCATTTGACCAATGGGATGAATTTTATTGGTATCAAATGAGAATATAGTCTTCTTGTAGTCTGATGGAGATTTTGGAATTGGAACTTGGGCTTGTAAGCAATCTATTTGCATCCTGCCTTTCTAATAGTCACAAGAAGATAGAAGTCTGTGTTCAGAAGTGGAGGTCTGCTTCTAGAATTGGCTATAGACATTTGACTTCAAAGTCTCATTCTTCTACTTAATTTCCAGGAACTTTGAAAATATATTTTGATCATCAAGCAAGTTAGTTCTAGTAGTCTGAATGATCTCTAGAGGCTGTCGAGAAGGTGAAGCTACAAGAGGAGTGTTAGGAACACTTGTTCTTGCTAATGTGGAGACCTCTAGATCTCCAAGATCAATAATTTTTGGTTGTTTTTCTATTGTAGAGACTTTCAATCTAGTCTTTGGCTTCTTCGGTTGAACTGTGAATTCTTTGATCAATTCCATGGTAGATGAAGTCTCTTCTCTTACCCTTTTCTGTAGTTTACTCTGAGAAACTGGTAGCTGTACAGTAGAGGTGGACAAAAAAATGTCTTCTGCTTCTTGAAGTGTAACTTCTGCCCACTACTCCTAAGTCATAAACTTCTCTATTTCTAGTCCTGGAGTGTGATTTTAAGGAGTTGTTTTTAATTCAACCCTTAAACTTGAAATAATTCCAAAATGGTCATAAGCGTAGGTAAAGTTGGGATGAAAATTCATGTTCTTCAATAATGTATCTGCCTCAACACCAGTTGATCTAGTGTTGCTGATAAATAAGCCAATCTTGGATTTAATCTAAAATTTTGACTTTCTCTTCACTAATACAAAATGCAGGTCATCCATGTTGATCATCTGCCTAATATATTCCAAAGATAAAATTCTCATTGGAACCTACTTGGCAGTTTATATGGTGCAAGTTCACAACCATATATCCTCATTTCTGTGTAATCATGTTATAAATACAAGTCATCGGTCTTAACTTGATCACTTATATGTAAAATCATTTTTCTTTCTTCACCAATCCTAGGCTCTCTCTGGCTACTGAGGACCTGTGCCACTGCATGTATGAATGTCTCAATGAAGTCTAAGAAAGTAAATTTGGTTGAAACAATTCTGACCATCTTAGTCCAATGGATGACTGATTTATTGACTCCTTGTTCATCTTGTCTATTGAGTGTGATTGGCAGTAAGTCTCCATGTTGAAAAAGAAACATGTGAACAAGTAGAGAACTGTACTTGAACATTCCATGTGTAGTTAAATTCATAAACTTCTCATGTATATTATCAGCCAAAAATTGACTGTAATTATACATGAAATTAGGCTGTTGATCTTTACTAAATATAGAAAAGAATCCAAGGATAGATTCATCAAAAATTTTGTCATCTTGGTAACCTAACAAATAGGACAATAGGGAAATAATGTGTCTAGAGCCTTCAGGAAACATTGAAGATGGATAGGGTGGATTTCTCTTGGAAAATTCAACATCTTCTGGTAGGAAAGTCTCAAAAATTTGGGCTCTTTGGGGAAAGGTCAACTTATGGTACAGTTCCATAAGAGCTTCTTGTGAAAATTGGCTTATGGAGTCTAATTGGGGAATCAACAACATATTATTAATGGTTTTAGTAGTAATGGTAATAAAAATGTCTCCATTCTGAGCCACTACTTCTCTTTTAACAGGATCATATCTGGTTTAGCACCAAATAACCAGGTCTGGAAACTCATGGGTTTTGGGAGAACTGAAGAAGGGCAGAAGAGATTCCCACAATTTGATTGGATCTTGGTTGTCAAGGTACTTATGCTTCAACCACAGGTGAAGTTCATGAAAATCAAACTAGAACTCTGTGTCAGCAACCTTATAGAAAGAGTCGGTAAGAGGGATATGGTCGAGGTCGACCGAAGTGACAGTAGCAGGGTTCTCCTCTGCATCTGGTTTCTTGGTTTTTCCCTTTGGATCCATAATGACAGAAAGAGGGGAAAAGAAATGGGTAATTGGATGACAGAGGGAAGAATATGTGATCTGGTGTGAGAGAAATTGGAATTGCTTGATGACAGTGCGCAATAAAATTTGTATACCTGCAGGAAACAATAGATTGATTAGATGAAAGTGATAAACAAGCGAGCTTTGATTTATTTATAGCTGAGAAGTTTTATGATAATGGTCTGATATGTGACTATAACAGTTAACGGCACTGGAGCTGTGTAATGACATGGAAGCTAACGGTTTGGGAGCGGGATTACAATAGATGAATAAGGTAAATGGCTAGAGACAGATGGGCAATGGGCAAATGAGGTGGTAACAATTTTTTGGGTGAAGGATAATAGTCAAAGTGCAAGGGTCAATAGCCGTTCACAGAAGAAAAACCACAAGTAGATTTCGGAGGGGCAAGAAAGTGGTTTGTGGTTTCGCACAATAGGGGGGGTGCGAAGTCATGAGAGGGCGACACGTAGGGATGGCCCGCCCACCATTAATACCGCTTTTTGGACCCCCACCCCCTTCGCGTGCGTTAATGAGAAATAGTGGGCCTCCTAAGAAAAATGTACAACCAAAATAAAATTTATAAGAACTAATAGGATTCAAGATGATGATGTCAACCATGGGGAATGATTCACCAATTTTAGAGTAAAAATGTAAAAATATTAAAAAATAATAAAATAATAAAACTACTTTTTCAACTCGTATTTTCAAATTTTCTCCCTAAGTTTTTACTCAAATTTTGAGTGGGAGTACTCGTTGGATGCAAAATTTAATTCCTCATCCAAGGAGTACCCATGTTGCATACTTTTTATGGATCCTACTATATTAAAATGAGAAATACATGAAAAAACGTGATTGCAATCTCGTTTTTCATGTATTTCTCATTTTTTGTGTAGCAGATCCATCAAAAGTATGGAACGTGGGTACTCATTGGATGAGGAATCAAATTCTGCATCCAACGAGTGTTTCCATTTGAAGTTTGAGTAAACCCATAGGGAGATAAGTTGAAATTACAAGTTGAAAAAATTGTTTTTTTCTTTTTTTCCATCTAAAATTTGATGATGTAATCTAATATTATTTCATTATTTCTACTATTATTTTATAATTTCCTTAGGAGGCCCATTTCAGACCTCAAAATTCCCCTAATGATTTATCGTCGAAATATGTGTGTTCTTTATTTTAAAAACAACAAAATCCTTTTGTCTTTTAGCGACCTTACTTTAAAAATATGTGCCAAGGTTACAATAAATTTTTATGCTAATAATTTAAAAACAAGGATTAATGTTGTTTCAACAAAATTAATCACAAATTAATAAAAATTAACATTTTAATGGTGCATTTAAACAAGCAGTCTTATAAAAATTTATTCTTTTGAAATTAAAGCATCCATTTTTATTTTCTTTCTTAACATTTTATTCATGCCTTCATTTTTTAGCGCAGTCTACCTCTATCATTTTATTGATATGAATATGAAATAAAAATAGTCCTAACAATATTTTGATTTTTCCTTTTTTCATTCAGATCCTAACTTAACATTTTTATTTTTTATGTTTTCTAAGATTCTAACTTATCAAAACCAAATAATGTTACAACATCAGCTTCAACTGCGGACTTATTCCTCCTGTAGGATGCAGAGAACAAGCAGATCCAAGTGCCTTCTCCTCGGGATAATGGAGTCTTTTCTGTGAAAATAAAACAGACTTGAAAATTTTAAACAAATTGTTAATGTATAATGATGATTTTGAATATTCTTCAGAGTCTTTTGTATTGGATGTAATGCTTCAGAAATCTTCCATTGACAGGAAATTAAGAAAATTGTCCTTCCAAATTTTGTAGAATGAAGGTGTTGTTACCTTTTACTTCGGAAATTGTGAAAGGTCCAAACCAAAGGTTATCAAATTTACCATGTTTACCTCTGTCCTCCCTCCTAGAATCCCATCTCAAAACTATATCTCCTTCCCTAAAGTCTCTTTCCCTTGCCTTCCTATCAAAAATCCTTTTCATATTATTCTGATATTTCCTTACCTTGTATTGAATCCCATCTCTATTTTCATTCAATTCAATAATCTGATTTATCCTTATATAAATCATCAGGTTCTTCACTAGCCTCTTGTAAAAATTTAAGAACAGGGAAAGCTAAATTGGTAGGAAAGATAGCCTATTTACCATAGACCAGCTGGAATGGAGATTTTCCTATTGATATCTTGGGAGATATTTTGTTAGCCCAAACTGCATAGATAAGGTGACTATCCCAAATATTCTTATGGTCTTATAGAGTCTTTTTAATTAATTTGACTAGGCTTTTGTTTGATGATTCCGCAAAACCATTTCCTTGAGGATAGTAAGGAGTAGAATGGTGCAGTAAAATTTGATAATTTTGATAGAACACAATCATTTTTACACTACTAATTTGTGGCATTATCAATTACTATTTGTTGAGGACATCCAAATCTGGACAGAGTGTTTTCTTCAATGAATTTAATCAGTATTGTATATGTAGAATTTCTTAATGGAATGGACTCCACCCATTTGGTGAAATATTTTGTGACAGTTAAAATTCATCTATGTTTATTACTTGAGGCTAGGTGAATTTATCCTATAAAATCTAGTCCCCATTGTAAGAAGGGTACCGAAACAACCACTAGAACTAGTGGAAGTGCTACTAGTTTTTTCTTTTCAATAAACATCTGACATGGAATGTAGCTTCTAACCTTTTCTCCTACTTGTGAAAACAAAGTAGGCCAATAAAATACTATCCTTAGTATGTTGTATGTTGTGGCTCTCCAGGCATAGTGTCCTCCACATATCCCTACATGAAACTAGTCAATGATTCCTTATGTTTCTAATTCTGTTAAACAAAGTAGCCGAATGTTGAGAGGATCCTTCCAGTACAATTTGGCATTTATGATACAGTACTTTACATATTTCAACTTAAGTGCCTTGCAATGATTTCTTGAAAATTGACTATGACACTCAAAGTTAATTAGAAAATGTACAATATCCGCATACCATTCTGATAGTAAGAAATTTTCATCAATATGAATAGGGATTGTTTGACTTGAAGGTGAAGGTTCTTGTGTGTTCTTTCCTTCAGAATCCTAGGAAGGTTCTTGTGGATTCTCCCCTTTTTCATTTAAGGAAGGTTCTTGTGTATTCTCCCCATGAGAGTTGGAAGAAGGTTCTTGTGTATTCTTCTCTGATTTTTCAAAAACAGGATGTATTCCTAGGACCTTCCAATTATATTCAGCAAACAATTTACTAAACCTTAACCTTTTACTAGCTTATTAGTTTTGATACTGGGATCAAACTCAAGGATTTGGGTGATCCATATTCCTCTTCTTCCATCAGTGTCTGGTTGGGTAAGAGAAGTTTTTATAGCATTGTTAGGAACACAAGCAGTAATGGTTGAGTGAAGGACATACATTCTGAAATATTTTAAGTCTTGAACTAGAGATTAGGCTTGCTTTTCAATAATTTCATACTTGAGTTTTTCATTTCTCATGAGTTTACTGAAAAATGCTATGGGTTGATCATCACCATCTTCATTTTTATGTAAAATGACCGTAGCTAGAGTGGATTCAGAGGCAAAGGAACATATACTAAATGGTTCAGAATAATTGGGTTTAGCTAAAATGGGTGCTTCAGAGATGGCCTTTGTAATCTTATCAAAATCATATCTAGTAAGAATAGTCCATTTAACTTCATAATTATTTTTGAACATGTTAGTTGTGTATTTAACTATTTTAGGAATGAATCTTCTCAAGAAGTTAATTTTTCCAAGAAAAGCTTGGACCTCTTTCTTATTCCTTGGCAATGAAAGTGATTGAATTGATGATACTCTTTTAGGATCAACCACCATCCCTTCCTTTGAAATGATGTGACCCAGCAACTTTCCTTCTTTGATGGCAAACAAAGACTTCTTAGGGTTCATAGATATCCCAAATTTTCTACACCTGTCAAAAACTTTCATCAAGTGTTTTAAATTTTTCCTATCTAAGTTAGGAAAAACAGTGAGATCATCAAGATATATAACAACAAACTTATTTGTCTTGCCCACAAAAACTAAGTCCATAGCTCTTTGAAATGTTTCTCCTTCTTTTGATAACCTAAAGGGAATTATGGCATAGATGAATGTGCCCTAAGGAGTGGTAAAGGCAGTCTTCTCTCTGTCTTCTGGATTTACCATTATCTGGTTATAACCAGAAAAACTATCAAGCATGGAAAGTCTATTAGCACCTGAAACCTTTTGGAGAAACTGGTCCATCTTGGGTAATGGATAATTATCTTTTAGAGATTATTTATTAAGGTTTCTGAAGTCTACACAAAGTCTCATTTCCCCATTCTTCTTCCTAACAGGAACTAAATTGGCTACCCAGTCTGAGTATCTTAAGGGAACAATTATTTTGGCATCAAGCAACTTCTTAACTTATTTTTCTATGGTAGGAAGCAAAACTGGATTAATTCTTCCTATTTTTTGTCTGTAAGGTTTTGCTTCAGGTTTTAGTGGGATTTTATGCTCTATGAGAGATGTGTCATAAGTTTTTAATTCAGCATAAGACCAAGAAAAACATCTTTATAATTTTTCATAATTTTCAAGTATTTAGTTTTAACTTCAGGAGTTAAAGATGCACAAATTTTAATGTTCTTAATGTCTTCATTAGTTCCAATGTTATATTCTTCGATATCATCCTCTGGTAAAACTAATAGTGGATTTCTAGGGACATCATTCTGATCGAATAGATTTTCTAAAGGGACAAGGCCTTTAGGAATGAAATTGTTTGACAGTTGGATAATATTTTGATCAACCAATTTTGAATTTAGATCATAGTTTTCATTTTATTTAGAAACTTTATTCATATATGATTCATCTTCTTCAATTTTAAAACAAAGAATTCATCAATGACTTGAAGAAAAAATTTAAGTTTTTCATAATCTTCCAATATTTGCCAATATTTTAAATTATCTAGAATGGATGGCCTATATTTGACTTGGATTTGGTATTGTACCATCATTTGATCTAGTATTTTGAAAGATCTTGTAGAAACAGCTAAGGAGGCTGCATGAATATTTTCATTTCTAGGGATGGCAGTGATATTGAAAGCATGAAAGAAATTTTCAATTGAATCCCAAACTTAATTTCAATGATACCTAAGCCTAGGATTCTTTGTTTGACAAATATTCCTAACATGTCTCACTATGAGTTCACAATCACTAAAAACACTTAAATTTTGCACCTTTAAGATTCTAGATAATTCTAAACCTAGAAGGAAAGCTTCATGTTCTGCAACATTATTGGTGACATCAAAATCTAGTTTTCAAGATTGGGTTATGTTATCTTTCTCTAGTGAAATTAGAACAACACTAGATCCAGCTCCATATTTAGTACAATATCCATCAAAGTAAAGTTTCCAAATATCAATTTGAACATATTTAGGAGTTCCAATCACATCTTCAATCTTAAGTTGGGAATTTTTTGAAAATTTGAAGATAATTGGAAACAACCAAAATCTTGGTCAACTTCATAAATGGGATGATTTCTAGCTTAGTCTGCTTTACAAACCACTAAATCCTCTATAAGTCCTAAACAACGTACTCTTTTAGAATCAAAGGTGTATAGGTCATGATAGGATCGAGTGATTTCAAGGTTTAATTGATCCATAATAACCTTAGGCATAAAGTTATGTGAGGCTCTAGAATCTAACATACAGTTATATAGCAACGAATCATGGGCTTTCAAAGTTACATAAAATGGTGGTATAGTTTCATCTATCATATCAGAACTTAGACCAAAAACTACTGATGGTTTTTCATCTTGAAGGCTAATAACATCTCCTTCAACATCTACACTTGAGTTTTGGATCCATTTTGTGACTTGACTCTTATATCTAGGATTATTAAAAAAATTTGAAAGTGTAATGGGAATTTTAACTCTTTCTAACTCTCTTTCAACATTAAAAGCAGTCAAAACAGTTCTATCAATTTGAGTAGTATCATTTTTCTGATTCAGAGGTTGAATAGTAGTAGTTTGAGTTTCAGCAGATTTCACTTGAGGTTCAATTATGACAGGATCTTTAGGAGGCCTAACAGGACTTGCCCTTGGTCTTAAATCATACCTTATGTTAAGTTCAACAATCAAAAATTCAGAGAAAGATTGATATTTAGAGACTTGAGAATTATCTTGATCCTCGTGTGCCCTTGGTCTTAAATCATACCTTCTGTTAAGTTCAAAAATCAAAAATTCAGAGAAAGATTGATATTTAGAGACTTGAGAATTTTCTTGATCCTCTTGGGACATTTGATTCTGAGGGATAGGGATAATAACAGTCTGAATAGATGTATTGTCTAGGTTGTTAATATCTTTTGTGATTGACAGAGTATTATCATCAAGTTGTTGATCATCAATCAATAAAGGTGTTGGTACTTGCTGCTCATTATTTGGTCTCTGAAGAATCTACAATTGAGGAGCTTTCTTGAATTGACCTTGGGTTTGTGTTTAAGGTCTAGCAACAATTTTTTGGACTATTCAAGGTTGTGCTTCAATTTTAGAAATCCTATTTGAAAGGTTTCTAAGTACTGATGTGATTTAATCTATTTTTTTATCTTCATTTTTGGATTTAGAGGAAGAAGAGCCTTCTTGATTAGATTTTGATTTTCTTTGGGAATTTTCAGCTTTGGCCTTTATCTTAGTTGAAGCAGGCCTATTTTCTTCAACCTCAATATCATTTTTTTGCATACCTTCTAAGGTACGAGTTTTTCTCTCCCTTAAAATGACAGCAAAATCATCTTCAAAGGCTTTGGAGAACCTAACCTTTGTTGCTGCTACAGGTGGTTTACAATCAAGAGGCATCTTGTGATAAAGTTTTTTAAATATTTTGATGAAATTAGCTACTGGTTCACCATAATTTCTCTTTATCTCTTCAAATTTTGTTAAGAAATAAACATGATCCTTTTTCACACCCCATTGATTCTTAAAAATAGTTGTTAACTATTCCCAAGACCTAATGTAATTTACTGGTAATTTTCTAAACCATATCCTAACATTTCCTTCTAAATACTGCACAAACAATCTCATATATACATTTTCATGTCCTATGTTCATGTTATCAACAAATATAGAAATTTTGCTAGATGATCTTCAGCTAACAGACCAGTTTCCCCATTAAATCTTGGGAGATGTTTCAAACATCCAACAGGAGAATCATTAAGTATGTTTGGGAGTAATAGGGAAGCATATATTTCTTGAACAATAGGCCTAAAACCAGCCATACCTAGTGATGAATATGAAGAAGATTCAGTGGTGGTAGTTGTAGAAGTATACGATGAAGTAGGGGAAGAAGGAGGTGAAGATGTAGGGGTAAAAGAAGGTGGAGGACGAAGTGGAGTTGAAGATATTTTTATGGATCTCAAGGGTGTTCGAATGACCACCATTTTGACCTCTTCTTTTCCTTCTTTGTGTTCAAATAAACGATTTTAATAGAGAAAAAAGAGATCTTCTGGTTGTGCAGAAGTAGATGGAAAAAAATATGAGGTAGGGGATATGAAATCAGTAGGTTTGAATCCAAGTAGATGTAAATCCAATTCTTGTTCTAATTTAGGGGATTCATAAGGTACCTCAAGTATTTTATAAGACTCCAAAGAATGAACTAACAAACCAGATTGAAAATCCACCCCTTTGGATACTAATTCATGCACTCTAGGAGGTAAACCTTCTTAATCTAGGGGAATAGGTACAGATCTAAAAGGATCAGGAACTATAGTGGTCTCTTGTTTAGGACTAGAAGAAGGGGTTTGATGTCTTCTTCTGGAAGAGGCTTGCCTTACTAGCCTCTCTAGATCTGATAGAGGTAAAACAATTTCAGAATGAGAATGAGACCTGGTATGCCTTGAAGGAGCCAGCTTGGGTTCAGTGTAGTCGCCAGGTGAACATTTTTTACCTAACTGAACCTTTAATCACCTTTAAAGGAATATCATTATCATTGTCCCAGGGAAAAAATGGCGCTAGTCTGATGTTGTCCTCTGAGATAATTGGGGTCAATTAATTATGCCAGAGCATCCATAATATATATATATATATATATATATATATATATATATATATATATATATATTGTTTTAATTTTGGAATTTTTGGATGACCAATGTATAAAATAATTTGCAACAGTTGTGCTTAAACTTTAGATAATATTAATTAAAAAGGAAAAGAGTTTTTGCTTCATTTCAAATAGTGATTTGAGATTGCAGGTGTTAAAGCAGAAAATGTAAGAGGATATGATTCATTAAATATTCAAACTGAATTTTTTAATAACCATAAGTGTGAAAGCTATCAAAGAATGTTTAACAGATTAACAAAACATATTTAATATTATGAAGATGCTGATAATTTATTGATGTAGAGGGACTTACATAAACAGATAGTTCAATAAGTCATTCTCTAATATAAATGATAGCTTCAGGGGATTTAATACAAACTGAAATATAACTTTTTCTTACCCAGTTAACTTCATAAACATTAAACATATACAAAAAACAAGATGTAATGAAAACAAGAAAACTTACAAGAGAACAAACTGTATGAAACAAATCTGGTATCCTTTATTTATCATTAATGATAAAATCTTTTACACTGCTGCTTAAAAAATGCTCATCCAAGGGTGAAACCCTTAATAACTCGTAGGGAGAGTTATTTATACTAGTTTCTAAGACTAAGAAAATATCTAAAAATGATTACAATAATAGTATAAAATAATAGGACAAGGAAACTACCAAATGATTTGTCACTATTTTGAAGGAAACAATTGATGATTTGGCCCCCAGAATATTTTTTTGTTCTCATGTTGTTGGGATCAGAAATTACTCAATTATTTCACACAATTTATCCCATCATTTTTCACTTGGAATCTCCATATTTACCACCTTTATGAATACTTCATCCACCTTTGTATACCTTTAGAAAGTTGGCTTGTTGATAAACATATGTTTGATTTCATGTTTTATGATCAAATCAAACTCTAAGGCTTCAAGAAAGGCCTTCCCTGTTATATGTACTTTAATTTCTGCAAACTTGGCCTTGTCTATTGCAATGGTATACAAATTTTTGCAATAATCCTCTAGGTTAACCAGCTTATCACTTGGAGCAACCAATCCAAGTAGTCCTTTATGGTTCAAGACATTGAACTTTGAATGAAACCTTTGGACAACAATGTCCAAGGTCTGACATTTTGTCTCCAACTGATTAAGAAAATTCTTCTTTTGTAAAACCTTTTTAATCTCTAGAATGATGGTTGTTCTGTCAGCAATATTTATCTGTTCCAGCTCTGCTCTTCTCTTTGAATTGAGCATATTTATCATGTTTGTGGCTTCTTCTGGTTTGGTCTTAAGTGTTGCTTTCTCTTTTTCTATCACTACTTTGCATCTGGTAATCAATTCCTGCTATTCAAAAATGATTTGTATGGATGGCCATACATCTGTGATTGATTGGTTGATCTATGTCCAAATACTTTCCTTGGCTTGGGAAAAGGTATCTGCCATTAACAACTCACTTTCTAACTTCATAATATTGAGTCCCAATCTATGGGACTTCTACATTTCCTCCATATAAAGAGTATCATTTTTAATTTTCTGTGTTTCTAAGTTTTTAAAATTTTCCAACAGCTTCTCATTTCCCTACTCTGTGTGGCCAATTCCTATGCTATCCTTGTTGGATCAGTTGTTGTTGATGTAGACTAATATTTTTTTTATGATGAACAAGGTTTTGTACCTGCAATTTCTATATGGACTTCTATGACTGGAATCATGGCAAGATGAGTAGATTCTTTCTCTTTAAGTAATCCTTCAATATTCTCCTCCATTTTCTTAATCCGGATATTTTTCTCAATAATTAGCTTGAGAATTTCTTCTATGTTATGCACACTTTCTTCAATTTCCTTGGTTTTTGGATCTTCTATAGAAGATATCTTTAACTATTTTCGCAGAGCTACAGTGTCTGCATTTTCCTTTTTAATAATTTCTTATACTGCCTTACATTCCTTTGGATCATATTTAATTTTGACTACAAAGTATTCCAAAGACTTGATTTTGTTATCTTTAGCTAAAGAAAAAAAAAATTCGATCTTAAGTTGATATTGAACATTATATAAGGCAGTCCTAATCTTAGACAGAGACATGGTTGTAGTGGTCATGGTGGAAAACAACATCTCACCAGACTGTCTGTGCATATCCATTTGATCAATGGGATGAATTTGATTGGTATCAAATGAGAATATAGCCTTCTTAATGTGTGATGGAGATTTTGGAAATGGAACTTGAGCTTGTAAGAAAGCCATTTGCATCATGCATTTCTCACTGTCAAAATCAGATATAAGTATGTGTTGAGAAGTGGAGCTCTGCTTCCAGAATTGGTTGTATACATTTAACTTCGGAGTCTCATTCTTCTACTTAATTTCTAGGAACTTTGAAAATATATTTTGATCATCAGGTGAGCTGGTTCAAGTAATCATAATGATCTCCAGAGGCCCTCAAGAAGGTGAAGTTGTAGGAGGAATTTTAGGAAAACTTGTTCATGCTAATGTGGAGACCTTTGGATCTCCAAGATCAATATTTTTTGGATGTTTTTCTTCTGTGGAGACTGTCAAGCTAATATTTGGCTTCTTCTCTTGAACTATGAATTCTTTGATCAAATACATGGTAGATGAAGTCTCTTCTCTTACCCTTTTATGTATTTTACTCTGAGCAATTGGAGTCTGTATAGTAGAGGTGGAAAAAATCTGTTCTTCTACTTCTTGAAGTGTACCTTCTCTCCACTGCTCTTCATTCATAAAATTCTCTATTTCTGGTCTTGGAGTGTGATTGTAAGGATTTGTTTCTAATTCAACCCTTAAACTTGAAATAATGCCAAAATTCTCATAAAACCAAGTAAATCTCGGCTGAAAATTCATGTTCTTCAATAATTTATCTGCCTCAATGCCAGCTGATCTAGTGTTGCAGATAAATGAGCCAATATTGGATTTAATCTTAAATTGTGACTTTCTCTTCCATGATACAAAATGCAAGGCATCCATGTTGATAATCTGCATAATATATTCCAAAGAGAAAATTCTCATTGGAACATACTTTGGCAGTTTATATGGTGCAATTTCACAACCATATATCCTTATTTGTGTGTAATTATGGTGTAAATACGAGTCATGAGTCTTAACTTTATCACTTAGGTGTAAAATCCTTTTTATTTCTTCACTAATCCTAGGCTTTGTCTGGCTATTAAGTATTTTTACCATTGGATGTATGAATGTGTCAATGAAGTCTGAGAAAGTAAATTTGGTTGAAACAATTCTGACCATCTTAGTCCAAAGGATGAATGATTGATTGACTCCATGTTCATATTGTTTATTGAGTGTGATTGGAAGTATGTCTCCCTATTGAAAAAGAAACATGCGAACAAGTACAGAATTTTACTTGAACATTCCCTGTGTAGTTAAATTCATAAACTTCTCATGAATATTATCAGCCAAAAATTGGTTGTAATTATACATGAAAGCAGGTTGTTAATCTTTATTGAATATAGAAAAGAATCCAAGGATGGATTCATCAACACTTTTTTCATCTTGGTAACCTAACAGATAGGACAGTAGGGAAATAATATGTCTAGAGGCTTCAGGGAACATTGATGATGGATAGGGTGGATTTCTCTTAGGAAATTCAACATCTTCTGGTAGGAAGTTCTAAAAAAAATGGGCTCTTTGGGGAAAGGTTAACTTATGGTACAGTTCTATAAGAGTTTCTTGTGAAAATTGGCTCATGGAGTCTGATTGGGGAATCAACATCATATTATTAATGCTTTCAGCGGTAATGGTAATCAGAATGTGTCCATTTTCAGCCACTACTTCTCTTTTCACAGGGTCATATCTGGTTTGGCACCAGATAACCAGGTCTAGAAAATCATGGGTTTTGGGAAAGCTGAAGAAGGGCAGAAGAGGTTCCCACAATCTGATTGGATCTTGGCTTTCAAGGTACTTTTTCTTCAACCACAGGTGCAGTTCATGAAAATCGAACTCGCACTCTATGTCAGTAACCTTGTAGAAAGAGTCTGCAAGAGGGATATGTTCGAGTTCGACCGAGGTGACAGTAGTAGGGTTCTCCGCTACATTTGGTTTCTTGTTTTTTCCATTTGGATCCATGCTGATAGAAAGAGGGGAAAAGAAATGGGGAATTGGATGACAGAGGGAAGAAGATGTGATCTGGTGTTAGAGAAATTGGAATTTTTCGATGACAGTGCATAATAAAAAATTTATACCTGCAGGAAACAGTAGATTGATTAGATGAAAGTGATAAACATGCGAGCTTTGATTTATTTATAACTGATAAGTTTTATGGTAACAGTTTGATATGTGACCGTAGCTGTTAAAAACACTAGAACGGTGTAATGACATGGAAGTTAATGGTCTGGGAGCAGGATTACAACAGACGAATAGGGTAAACGGCTAGGGATATATGGGCAATGGGAAAATGAGGTGGTAGAAATTTTTTAGGTGATGGATAACAGTCAAAGCGCAAGGGTCAGTATCCATTGGCAGAAGAAAATCCATGAGTTGATTTTGGAGCGAGGAGCAAGTGGTTTGTGGTTTCGTGCAGGTGGGGGGTGCAAAGTCATGAGAGGGTGACACATAGGGATGGCCCGCCCGCCATTAATAAAGATGTAGAAACAAATGAAGTTAGAGATAGAGACACAGAGAGGGAATGAGAGATGGGGAGAGAGGCGGAGAGAAATATGGGGGAGATAAAGAGACGGAGGGGAGGAAGAGATTGAGAGAGAGGGATGAAGGGGAGGGAGAGGATGAGATAGATGGGGAGGGGAATGGAATAGAGTAATAGAGAGGGATAGAAAAATAGGGTGAGAGAGATAACTAGGGATAGGGGTAGGGATGGATAGAGAGGAAGAGGGAGAGAGAGGGAAATATAGGGGAGAGGTAGGAGAGATAGGGATAGGGAGGGAGAGTGAGAGAGTTAGGAGAGAAGAAACAATGGGGGAAGATATATATATATATATATGGGGAGGTATAAAAATAGTGTGAGATATGGGGAGGAATAGATAGAATAATAGGGAGAGCGAGAAATAGGGAGAGGTAAAGAGAGAGAGAGAGAGAGAGAGAGAGAGCGAGAGTGAGAGACAGAGAGGGAGAGGAAAATTGATATGTGAGAATAAAGGGAGAGTGATAGAGAGGGGGGTAGAAAGAGAGGGGACATAGAAGGAGTGAGAGAGAGATCACATGGTAGGGAGGGAGAGACACAAATAAATACATGTTAATAATCTTCCTAATATATTCCAAAGAGAAAATTCTCATTGGAACATACATTGGAAGTTTATATGGTGCAAGTTCACAACCATATATCCTTATTTGTGTGTAATTTTGGTGTAAATACGAGTCACGAGTCTTAAATTTATCACCTAGGTGTAAAATCCTTTTTATTTCTTCACCAATCCTAGGCTCTGTCTGGCTGTTGAGGAGTTGTACCACTGGATGTATAAATGTGTCAATGAAATCTGAGAAAGTAAATCTGGTTGAAACAGTTTTGACCATCTCAGTCCAATGGATTAATGATTGATTGACTCCATGTTCATATTGTTTGTTGAGTGTGATTGGAAGTATGTCTCCCTGTTGAAAAAGAAATATGTGAACAAGTATTGAACTATACTTGAACATTCCCTATGTAGTTAAATTCATAAACTGCTCATGAATATTATCAGCCAAAAATTAACTGTAATTATACATGAAAGCAAGTTGTTGATCTTTATTGAATATAGGAAATAATCCAAGGATGGATTGATCAACAGTTTTGTCATCTTGGTAACCTAACAAACAATACAGTAGGGATGATAATATGTCTAGAGGCTTCAGGGAACATTGATGTTGGATAGGGTGGATTTCTCTTAGGAAATTCAACATCTTCTCGTAGGAAATTCTAAAAAATTTGGGCTCTTTGGGGAAAGGTCAACTTATGGTACAGTTCCATAAGAGCTTCTTGTGAAAATTGGCTCATGGATTCTGATTGGGGAATCAACATCATATTATTAATGCTTTTAGTAGTAATGGTAATCAGAACGTGTCCATTTTGAGCCACTACTTCTCTTTTCACAGGGTCATATCTGGTTTGGAACCAGATAACCAGGTCTGGAAAATCATGGGTTTTGGGAAAACTGAAGAAGGGCATAAGAGATTCCCACAAACTGATTGGATCTTGGCTATCAAGGTACTTTTGCTTCAACCAAAGGTGTAGTTCATGAAAATCGAACTCGCACTCTATGTCAGCAACCTTGTAGAAAGATTCTGCAAGAGTGATATGTTCGAGGTCGACCGAGGTGACAGTAGTAGGGTTCTCCTCTACATCTAGTTTCTTGGTTTTTCCATTTGGAGCCATGCTAACAGAAAGACGGGAAAAGAAATGGGGAATTGGATGACAGAGGGAAGAATATGCGATATGGTGTTAGAGAAATTGGAATTTCTTGATGACAATGCGCAATAAAAATTATATATCTGCAAGAAACAGTAGATTGATTAGACGAAAGTAATAAACAAGCAAGCTTTGATTTATTTATAGTTGAGAAGGTTTATGGTAACAGTTTGATATGTGACTGTAGCAGTTAATGACACTATAGCGTTGTAATGACATGGCAGTTAACATTTTGGGAGCAGGATTAGAATGGGCGAATACGATAAACGACTAGGGATATATGGGCAATGGGAAAATGAGGTGGTAGAAATGTTTTGGGTGATGGATAACGATCAAAGCACAGGGGTCAATAGTCGTTGGCGGAATAAAAACCACGTGTTGATTTTGGAGCGAGGAGCAAGTGGTTTATGGTTTCACGTGGGTGGGGGTGCGAAGTCATGAGAGGGTGACACGTAGGGATGGACCGCCTGCCATTAATACCACTTTTTGGACCCCACCAGCCCCCCCCCCACTCCCACCCGCGTTAGTGGGAAATGGTCGAGGGGGGTGTGAAATGCTTCCTCATCGTTGATCTACGTGTTGAGATTCAACAAGATGATGAGCTTAGTGAAAAGAGTCGCCTTCACTAAGTGGGCCCGCAGGCTATTTTTGGTGCAAAGTCTATTTTTAGACTATGTCTATTTATAGACATGCCGATCATATTCTATGAGTTGCAGGATGCTATTTGTGGATGGTTGGTCAAATTGGAAATATAGATGGACTTCTATTTTTAGACATATTGGGCGGAATCTATTTTTAGATTGCCAGTCTAAAAATAGATATGTCAAATATTATTAGCTCTTAATAATATTTGGGCTCTAAACATTATCTTATTCTCTTGGAGCACTTCAGTTAAGTGCACAGATGTGGCACAGCAGCTGACAGAAGGAATTGCACTATTCCTGAGGGTTTACTCGAGCTAATGCATGAGGACTTCAGTTAGAACTCATGTGACAAAGTTTAGTGGAGTTATAGAAGTAGCTGGTGGAGTTGTATTTAGTTTAACTCGGTTAGACTCAGTTGAGCTAGTTGTATCTAGTCTAACTGATTGATACACTAGTGAGAGTGGTGTGAATTAATTAGTTAATTAATTCACTAAATAATAACTCATTAATCAAATGAAGAATACATCAGTTAACTACAGTGCATGGTATTTTCAATGGAGACTAGTGGAGAGGTAGGTGAAAGAGCAAGTGTGACTATCAGTTGTGACTATAGTGATGCATTGATTGCATCCAACACTCAGTGGAGATGTCAATGAGGATTGGGTGAGAAATGCTGGCTGAATTTGAACTCATTCATAGCCATTCTTCAGCAAGGATTGCGCAGTAGAGGCAGGCTAGCAGGTGGCAGAGATCGGTGCATGGATTTGCAAGATCGGGCCTGATTAGTGTGTAGCGATTGTATTGTACTGAGAGCTTGATATGATCAGCTTTTTATGCGGATTGTTACATGATCTCTATGAAATATATTATATACATATATTTGGGGTTTTTAGCTTCAGGCTTTCCCGTTAAACAGTTGTGTTAATGTGTGTGAATTTTTATTGTTTCATGTGTGCATTGCAATTGATTTAATTTCCTCATGTGATGATAAATGGTGGAATAGATTTTGTATTGTGCATGAAGTTAAAATAGTGTGTGATCGGGAGAATATTGGATATATAACACATAAGTTATATAATTTCTACATGGTATCAGAGCGATATTGATTAGAGAAGATTGCAATTATTGAAGGGGTTGAGTTTTGTGCTGGTGGAATTCGAATTTGTTGCAGTGTTTTCTTGGTGTCAAAGTTGACAATTCATTGAAATGTCTTTCAACATATTGCGATTGGAGTATTCCCTTGATGGCATCTTGAATTATATTACATGGAAGGATAGGATGGAGGCAGTGCTGGATGATAATGGGTTAAAGGATTTCATAGATGTTGAAAGTCCAAAACCTGCTTCTAGCGATGCAGCCGCACTTGCCGCATGGAAAAAGAAGACAGCAAAATGTCAAAGGGTTCTGTTGGAAGGTGTGAAGGATCACATAGTGTCCAACCTTCATGGTCAAGCTTCTCCATTCTTAATGTAGAAATCTTTGACAGACTTGTTCCAAATCAGAAGCGACCAGAGGAAGTTGGCGTTTAAAGACAAGCTCAGAAAAATAAAAATGGAGAAAGGCGACAGTATACCAAAATATCTCACGAAGTTCGTCCACTGCAAGGATGAGCTGGGAAGTGTGGGGGTTACTGTAGATGAAGAGGACTTATTTAGCTTGGCTCTCCTTGGGCTTCCGAAGAGTTGGCATAGCTACGAGGACTCTGCCAATGGTCGGGAGAAACTGCCAGGATGGGAGCGAATTTGGTCGGATCTTGTGCAGAAGGAGATAAGGCGGGGTACCAGGGATGGATCTTCATCGAAGAATGAAGATGAAGAAAATTGCGCTTTGGCTGCCAAAGAAAGGGAAGGGAAGGGAAAGAAAAATCATTCTCAATCCGGTGCGAAAGGAAAGAAGAAGGACTTGTCCAAGGTGAAGTGCTTTCACTGTCACCAACATGGACATTATGCCACTAATTTTCCACAAAAGAAGAAAAATAAGCATGCTACTGGATCTGTAGCTAGAGAGGCCTTAGCCTCACAGTTTGAGCTATATTTTTCGCTGAACGCATGCTTGGTTTCAAGTGTGATGGGATCAGTGTGGTTTCTTGATAGTGGTGCGTCTTTCCATATGACCGGAGACAAATGTTTTTTTAGTGATCTGGATGAGAAGGATCTTGGAGTGCACATCGAGATGGGCAATGATGGTAGATACAATGCGACTGGTATCGGGACCATTTCCTTTGAGAGGGAGTCTTTTAAACCTTTCATATTGAAGGATTTCATGCATGTTCCAAGATTGAAGAAGAATCTGATCTCTGTGGAGATGTTGGAAGACAAGGGTTATGATGTTGTTTTTAGCGAGGGAAAGGCTTTCCTGCAAAGTAAAACAACTGGTGAAACCCGAAGGGTAGGGGTTCGAGTTATGAACCTTTATCAATTGCAGGTATATGGCTGTGCAGCAATGATAGGCAAAGAAAAAGGAGTGGTGAGCCGGGATGAGGGCGAATTGTGGCACAGGATATTGGGCCATCTTCACCATGGCGCTTTGAAAATTTTGCAGCAGATTTCTACCGGGCTTCCCAAGGGTACACTTACGCAGTTAGATCAGTGCAAGGGATGTACTTTGGGAAAATTTGTGAAGACCACTTTTCATGAGAAGGATAGTCACGCCACGACGATCCTTGAGAGAATTCACACAAACGTGTGTGGAAATTTCTCAGTAGCTTCGACAGCAAAGCACAGGTATTATGTGATATTTTTTGATGACTTTTCTCGTAATTGTTGGATCTTCTTCATGCAGAAGAAGAGCGAGACATACTCAAAGTTCTGTGAGTTCAAGGAGCTGGTTGAGAAAGAGTCGGGGAAGCAGGTGAAAGCTCTTAGGAGCGATAATGGTGGTGAATACATCTCTGGTGAATTCAAAGACTTTTGCAGCGTAGAAGGAATTTGAAGAGAACTCATACTGCCTCATAACCCACAGCAGAATGGGGTCGCGGAGAGAAAGAATAGAATGATCATGGGTGATGCACGGGCGTTGCTACATGATCAGGGCCTTCCCATACAATTGTGGGCTGAAGCATGCAACACTGCGGTTTATGTGCAAAACCATTGTCCTCATAGAGTACTTGGCATGAGTACACCTGAAGAGGCGTTTTCTGGTAAGAAGCTTGATATTTCTCATTTGAAGATTTTTGGCTCACCTGTTTACATTCATGTGATGAAGGATGCCAAGAAGAAGCTGAAGCTGACCGCAGAGGTTGGGATATTTTTGGGGTACACAGAAACACCCCACAATTATTGTGTGTATTTTCCAGACAGTCGAATGATTTTTGTGCGACGGGATATCAAATTTCATGAGGAGAAAGCCATGAATTTGTCGCTTGAGAGGGAGCTACACTTGTATGTAGATGAGGAGCTACTTGTTCCTAAAGATGAGCCTCAGGATGCTGATCAGCCACAATAGGAGGTTCATGGAGTGGAAGAAACCACTCATGCAGCGCCAAACATCAGAGGGTGGAAGCGCACTACAGAAGCAGAGCTACTGAATCTTGATGCAGCGCAGAATGTAGGAGCACCTACATCACAGCGCAGACAGAGATAGACACCTGACTGATTTACTGGATACATGGCTCTGATGAGCAAGTGTATCGTGACAGAACCATCTTCTTTCGAGGAAGTTGTGGAGGATCCCGCATGGGTAGATGCCATGGTGGAAGAGTATGATTCGATTGTCAGAAACAGTGCATAGGAGATTGTCCCAAGGCCGGAAGGGAAATCAGTGGTAGGTTCAAGATGGATCTAAAAAGTGAAGAAAGTTGCTGACAGGAGCATCGAGAAGTAGAAGGCAAGATTTTTTTCCCAGGGCTTTCGAGGGGATCGACTATGAAGAAACCTTTGCACCTATCGCAAGGTATTCTTCCATACGGACCATCCTTGCTCTCTCAGTGTAGATGGGTTGGCACATTCATCAGATGGATGTGAAGACTACGTTCCTTAATGGATTCATTGAGGAGGAGCTGTACATAGAGCAACCTGAAGGATTCGAAATCTTCAGCAGCGAGTCGCATGTGTGCAGGCTCAAAAGAGCATTGTATGGGATGAAACAAGCACCTCGTGCTTGGTACACATGAATAGACAGTTATTTCACCGGACTTGGATTCACCAAGAGTGAGGCAGATCCGAACCTATACCAGATTGTGGTGGAGGGTAAGTTGTTGATAATTGTACTTTATGTAGATGATTTGATACTGACAGGTGATGAACTTTTGATACACTCATGCAAGGCAGATCTTGTAAAGGAGTTTGAGATGAAGGACTTGGGCCTCCTTCATTATTTCCTGGGATTGGAAATTTGGCAGCGGAAGGGTGGATTGTTTGTGTCTCAAGGCAAGTATGCCCAGGAGATACTAGAGAAGTTTCACATGCAAGGCTGCAATCCTATCGACACTCCTCTTCCTGGTGGTTGGAGGAAACAGGATGCTACATCGGCAGAGGTAGTGGATGCCACTGTTTATCGACAGTTGGTTGGTTCGCTCATGTATATAGTCAATACACGACCGGACATATGCTATGCTGTTAACCAGCTTTCACAAGCTATGGTTAAGCCTACCAAGCTCTTTTGGAAGGCAGGAAAGCCTGTCCTGAGGTATCTCAGGGGCACATCGAGATATGGATTGTGGTACAGACAATTGGATGAGTTGAAGCTGCATAGCTTCACAGATGCAGATTGGGCAGGGAGCCCAATGGACAGAAAGAGCACATCTGGAGGGATATTCAGTATCGTTTCTACAGCAGGTTCTTGGTACAGCATGAAACAAAGATCTGTGGCACTCAATTCAACGGAGGCCGAATACATGGCAGCAAGTTTGGCTGCATGCGAAGCTATATGGATGAGGAAGATCTTGGTCGAGTTGTTCAATTCTCACTTAGATCCTACTGTGATATATTGCGATAATCAGAGTTGCATTAAACTCTCAGTTAATCCAGTATTTCATGATAGATCTAAACATATTTGCATCCGGTACCATCATATCAGAGATTGTGTGCAGCAAAAGATCATGTTGCTTTCTTACATTCCTACGGAGGATCAGGATGCAGATATTCTGACGAAGGCGCTCACCAGGAGAAAATTCGAATACCATAGAGACAGGATCAGGGTGGCAGATAATCCCTATCTTGTTGAGAGGGAGTGTTGAGATTCAACAAGATGATGATCTTAGTGAAAAGAGTCACCTTCACTAAGTAGGCCCGCAGGTTATTTTTGGCGCAAAGTCTATTTTTAGACTATGTCTATTTTTAGACATGTCGATCATATTCTATGAGTTGCAGGATGCTATTTGTGGATGGTTGGTCAAGTTGGAAAAATAGATGGACTTCTATTTTTAGACATATTGGGCAGAATCTATTTTTAGATTGCCAGTCTAAAAATAGATATGTCGAATATTATTAGCACTTAATAATATTTGGACCTCTCTAAAAATTATGTATTCTCTTGGAGCAAAGGGTTGATGCAGGATAGCATAACTGACGCAGAAGGAAAATTCTTGGCATTATTCTTGAAGGGTTTTAACAGATAATGCATGAGGACTTCGATTAGAACTCATGTAGGCAGTCTTCTAGGTGGAGATTCTCAGTAGTTGTTGATTGTATGTGCAAAGTTTTAACTGGTTAGAATAGTTGAGCTAGTTGTATCTGATACTAAGCAGTTACAAAAATGAGTACGGTGAAAACGATGCACGATGGATTCATTCCTCAGAAAATATATCATTAATCAGCTGAAGGAGCCATCAATTAACTACAGTGCATGGAAGTTTCGGTGGAGACCAGTGGAGAGATAGGTGAAAGAGCAAGTGTGACTATAGTGATACATTGATTGCATCCAACACTCAGTGGATATGCCAATGAGGATTGCGTGAGCAGGGGCCGGCTGGTCTGGACTCATTGAGCCATTCTCCGGCCAGGGATTGCGCGGTAGAGCGGTAGCATGTGAGGAGATGGTGCACATGGATTTTCAGATAGGGCACACAGTTAGTGTATGGTGTATTGTACTGAGAGCTTGATATGATCAGCTTTGTATGAGGATTGTTACATGATCTCTATGACATATATTATATACAGATAGTTGGGGTTTTTAGCTTCATGCTTTCCCATTAAACAACTGTGTTAATGTGTGTGAATTTTTATTGTTTCATGTGTGCATTGCAATTGATTTAATTTCTGCATGTGATGATCAATGGTGGAATAGATTTTGTATTTTGCATGAATTTAAAATAGTGTGTGATCAGGAGAATCTTGGATATATAACACATAAGTTATATAATTTCTACACTAGGTGGGGAAAAGATCTGTCGTCGAAAGATGTGCATTCTTTCTTTACAAAATGACAAAATCCTTTTGTCTTATAGCGACCTTACTTTAAAAATATGCACCAAGGTTACAATAAAGTTTTATGTTAATAATTTAAAAATAAGGATTAATGCTTTTTCAAGAAACTTAATCACAAAGTAATAAAAATTAGCATTTTAATGGCGCATTTAAACAAGCAGCGTTTTAAAAATTTATTCCTTTGAAACTAAAGCATCCATTTTTATTTGCTTTCCTAACATTTTATTCATGCCTTCATTTTTTAGGGCAGTCTACATCTATCATTTTATTGATATGAATATGAAATAACCATAGTCTTAACTTTTTATTTTTTCTTTTTTCATTCATATCTTAACTTAACATTTTGATTTTTTATTTTTTCTAATATTCTAACTTATAAAAACCAAATAATGTTAAAATTCTATATATATTTTTGGGGGGGAATATAAAGATTCACTTCAATGAAAAAAAAGACTTTTGATACAAATATTTATATAAATTCTCAAATATTTGGGAGAAAAAGTGTTGTCTTCCATAATGGTTGTGGGTGGCAATTGTTGCTCCTAGCTATTGGGATACATATAAAATGTTGAAATATATGTACAAAGAGATGGAACTTGGTGCACAACTTTAAGCTAATTTCACATGGTGTTGATGAGAAGTCATCAAGAACATTGACCCTTGAACTTGGTTAGTACTCTCGGTGTATGGTGTCTAGATCTTAGGGCACAAGGGCTGGCACATGATGCAAATGGAGGAAGTGAGGTAATCCATGCTTGATAATCAATATCTATATCTAAGTTAAGACTTTTCCTAATATAAAAATTTATTGCAATACATTAACAAAATATTGAATTTATTACTCCTTTATGATTTAATATATATATTCTATCAAATTTATTTAAAATATTCACTTAAACTTAATCACATAAATCATCATTCATATATATAATTATATAATATTTAAAAATATCTCTCAAACTAAATAAACATTTTATTATTATTTCAAAATCCTAAACACAATACCATTTACTTTATAATAAAATCCTTCTCATTATCATACTTAAAAATTCTTAAACATGATGGCAAGCACCTTAAAATTTATTTATGAAGACAAGGTAGTGGTAAGGGACCACCTTCCTTTTCATAGGGCCATAATATATGAAATTATTAAAGGGTTACTCTGCAAATGATAGAGACCTATGTGCCCCCATTAGCATACATAACTTTATGCAATTAAGACTTTCAAATGACGACGTGACTTGAAAAGAGTAAATAATGAGGGACCAAAACCAAAATCCCATATGCAACCATCACAACCAGAGGGAGCACAATCTAAAAATAGAGGATACTCATCTTCTTAATCTGAGATTGACCCACATAACAAGTATACAATTTGTTAAGTGCAATTGTGTCCATTCTTTAGGGAGGCAACTAGCTTTTAAATATCATTCTTTGACAAGTAATTGGTTTTTAAAATAATATTTCTTTCTTAACCAGCTCCATTCTTTAACGAAGTAACTAATTTCTAAAATAAGATTGGTTATTACCAAATTCCATTTTCAAGAAAAGGAAAGCAATTGGTTTTTAAAATAATATTGATTTTCATATTCTAATTGTCACTTTCCTACATAGCAAGTATATAAAAAAATTTATAAGTGTAATTGGTTATATTTTATATTTTTGTGGAAATAAGAAACAATTGATTTATCAACAAAATCTAAATCTATCATTAAAAATTATTGTTTTATTATTCTTTATTTAATATATATATATATATATATATATATATATATATATATATATATATATATATATATATATATTAATTTAAAAAATATATAATATATAAAGTTAAAAGATAAATAAATGATAAATTATTTTATAATAAAATAATGTTTGATACTTATTAAATATAGGAAATGTAAATATTCATATTAAATTAATATAAAATTGGAATTTGTAACATTTTTTCATTAATTAAAATTATTTACTTTTCGGTAGTAATCACATGCAATGGAACATTGTCGACATGTTTCGAACCAACTAGTGTGGTTCATCATCAAAACCAATAAATATTCATATTAAATTAATATAAAATTGGAATTTGTAACATTTTTTCATTAATTAAAATTATTTACTTTTCGGTAGTAATCACATGCAATGGAACATTGTCGACATGTTTCGAACCAACTAGTGTGGTTCATCATTAGAACCAATAGTTGGTTCTGATGATGAACCACACTAGTTGGTTCGAAACATGTCGACAATGTTCCATTGCATGTGATTACTACCGAAAGAATTCTATAACGTGTAACGATAGATCACAAAAGCCAAAATTCTATAGTTGGTTCTGATGATGAACCACACTAGTTGGTTCGAAACATGTCGACAATGTTCCATTGCATGTGATTACTACCGAAAAAATTCTATAACGTGTAATGATAGATCACAGAAGCCAAAATTCTAAAAGTATTTACCTTATTTAATAAGTTTTTTCTCATCTTTATTACTTAATAATAGAGTGATGCCTATTTATCAACTACACTCTCACATTATTGTAAAGGTTAAAGTATTTAAATTGTGCATTTTGCATTGAAATGTGTTTGGTCCATCTTAGGGAATTTTATGTTTTCATGTACGAAAATAACAACATTCCCAAATTTTGATATTGATCATGTCAAATTTTTATTGCTCAACCTTGTTACTTGTCACACATAATCTAACATGCATGCTCTTGGTTGATACTTATCACATCATTGAATTACCTATACAACTTTATCCACATGGCACCAACTCAACATACAAATTAGTGGGTGATTTGCAAACGAACTTAGCAACATCATATCAATTTATCATAGTAACATATCATAACTCAAGAGTTTGATGCACCCAACTGTGTGAGTGATCAAAGTTTATTTGGTCAAATATCAATTATACTCTGATGTCAAATTGGACCGAGTCAAGGCACACACTAATTTCTCTATCTATGGGGATTGAGGGAGAAACGAGCATTGTCCATTTTCGCTCTCGAAAAAAAAATGTTATGAGCTACCTTAATTAATTATTTTTTTGAACTAGAAAATTTTACCAACACATGCAAGTGACGTTATCCTACATAGCATACTCCATTAAGTAAATTTTTACAAGTAGTTGAAGATACCCTTGGCCAACTAGGGTGAATTCCCCAGTGACTTTTACCTGCACCAACTATATCCAATGGTCCATTCACAGATAACCCATAAGGGATGAGCACGTATTTGGAGCGATTTAAATCTTAGTGAAAAAATTATAGTAGCTTCACCTTATCAATTAACCAAATCCTTATTAAGACTATCAATGCATTTACTAGCACTATCAATAAATTTAAGTCTTACTTTGCATGTGTATATGTATTTATATATACATATGGTTAGAAAATACATTCCTTTGATTAGATTTTTTTGTGATATTAAACTCATAAAGTTATTCACATCATAACATAAACTATAATGTTACAATATTATCAAATTTTAACTTTTATAAATTTTATTATCATAGCCACATCATACAAAACAATCTCTTTAAATGTTTTGGTTAATGTTTATGTTTTGGTCAATGTTCTAGATTATTAATATGAAAAAATTAAAGCAATCTCATCATTTGAGTATCACATTATGATACAAATTCATTCAAAAATATACTTACAAATCACTTTAATGCTTTTCATTATTAAATTGTTGCATTTGTTTTCTTTATGTTTCCTTCACATGAAATGTAAAACTATTGTGGACAAGTTTCATCATTTACAATAAAAGTTATTTAAAACTAGTACATGAAATGTAAAACTATTATTGACAAGTTTTATTATATACAATAAAAGTTACTTAAAACTAGTAGTTAAAATCAACTATTAATATTTGTTTTCATGTTTTGTGTGTGTGTGTTATAATTTCTGAATCTATTGTATTAAGTAAATTATTTTATCAACATTTCGAATTATCTATTATGGTTTATTCTAAGATATAGAAAAATGAGGAAAATAGGTAAAAGTGTAGAAAAATATGAATCGGCAATGTTAAATTATATAAAATTTAATAAATTATTAATATTTAATAATGTTTTTATATGCATTAATTTTTATTATTAATTACAAAATATTTTATTAAATTATATAAAATTTAATAAATTTTTAATTTTTAATAAAATTTAATAATGTTGTTATATGTATTAATTTTTATTATTAATTACAAAGTGTTTTATTTATGTCATTACTATTATGTGTTTAATATTAGTTTTAAATTATGAAATTAATAAATTGTATTTAAAAAGTATTAATATTTAATAAAATTTAATAATGTTTTTATATGTATTAATTTTTATTATTAATTACAAAGTGTTTTATTTATCTCATTAATATTATGTTTTTAATATTAGTTTTAAATTATGAAATTCAACATAATATTAATTTTAAATTATGAAATTAATAAATTGTATTAAAAAAATTGATTAATTATTTTATTTATGTCATTAATATTATGTTTTTTTATATTAGTTTTAATTTATCAAACTAATAAATTGTCTGTAAAATATTAATAATATGATATTGTTTGAAATAATGATATTTAATATGGAATAAAATTAAAATAGTGATGGATGATATGATTTTTTCTTTTAAAGGTTTGTTATTTTTTGGATTAAATTAGTGTAAGGATTAAAATTAAAATAATTGTATGAATTTAGGTTTTAATGCATGGTAGTGAAATGAAATAAGTTTATTATTGAAAAATAGGACATTAAGGATGAAGTTTTAGTGTTAAGAGGGGGTTATCATTGAAGTTAATGTGGGAATCCAATTCTTACTTATGTTTTATCCTTCTTCACGGTTGAGGCTATTAGGATTTTATTGATTTATAAAGCCTCTCTAAATTTTCTATGAAAATAATGGTCAATTTTGGCTAAGATGCAGAAATTTTCAATGTATATATGATGTTTGGTGTTTTTTTAATGATTAGCTGAAGCAGAGGTTTAGGTAGCTACGAATAGTGTTCATGGGTTTGAAAGTGACAAAAATTCTATTCTTTCTTAAGATATTGGCAATCTTATGAGTGATTCCTAGGATGTAAGGTAAGCTAACATTCCCAACCATGTTGTCTTTATTATTATTATTATTATTATTATTGATATTCTTAGGTTTGTTGGCATTGCGAAAGGTCTTGATGGCCTGATGTTTATTGTACCCATTTCTTAAAAACACCTCTATAAGATGGGATTTTTCTACTTTCAAGTGTTCTTTATCAGAAATCATTATAGCTCTCGTTGCTAAGGTATTGAGGACTCCAATTTTTTGGAAAGAATGATGGTGAGAGATGGAATGGAGATATTTCTCAGTATGAATCTTCTTTCTATAAACTTGGTGCAATTAGGAATCATCAGGGTTTTGAGAGAGGAGAATATCTAGGAATGGAAGGATGGCATTAAACTCAGTTTCCATGGTGAATTTGATTGAGTTAGAAAGACTATTGAGGTGTTGATTGAAAAATTCAAATTTACCCTTCCCATGAGGCCATATGACAAAGGTGTCATCCACAAACCTTTTCCACGATTTAGGTTTTAGGGGGGCGGAGTTCAAAGCTTTGGTTTCAAATTCTTCCATAAACAATTTGACAATGATAGGGGATAAAGGTGATCCCATAGCAACACCATAGGCTTGTTCACAGATGTCACCCATGGTTAGCTTACCTTACATCCTAGGAATCACTGATAAGATTGCCAATATCTTAAGAAAGAATGATTTTTTTTCCACTTTCAAACCTATGAACACTATTCATAGCAACCTAAAGTCTGTTAAAGATCCCCTTGACCCTAAATTCAAAAAATGTGTGTATTTGATCCCTTTCTCATGCGGAAAACCATACATTGGGGAAACTTGTAGTGCCATTAAAACTAGGATCCAAGAACACTCTGGAGACATAAAACATAATCAATCTAAAACCTATGCTTTAGCTAATCATTCAAAAACACCAAACATCATATCTGCATTGAAAATTCCCGCATATTAGCCAAAATTGACCATTATTTTCATAGAAAATTTAGAGAGGCTTTAGAAATCAATAAACATCCTAATAACCTCAACCATGACAAAGGATGGAACACAAGTGAGAATTTGATTCCCACATTAACTTCTATGGTAACCCCCTCCAAACACTAAAACTCATCATTAATGTCCTATTTTTTAATAATAAACTTATTTCATTTCACTACCATGAATTAAAACCTAAATTCATTTAATTATTTTAATTTTAATCCTTACACTAATTTAGTCCAACAAATTTAAAACCTAAAAAAAAAATCATATCATCCATCGTTATCTTAATTTTATTCCATATTAAACATAATT
The DNA here is from genome assembly GCA_034641835.2 of Pinus albicaulis. Taxonomy (NCBI): domain Eukaryota; kingdom Viridiplantae; phylum Streptophyta; class Pinopsida; order Pinales; family Pinaceae; genus Pinus; species Pinus albicaulis. The sequence goes on from CM076572.1 coordinate 1,423,768,230, forward strand.
ATTTCAAGCAATGTCATATTATTAATATTTTACAAACAATTTATTAGTTTCATAATTTAAAACTAATATCAAAAAACATAACATTAATGACATAAATAAAATAATTAATAAATTATTTTAATACAATTTATTAATTTCATAATTAAAAACTAATGTTAATAACATAATACCAGGAGCTCCAGCGATGGATAATGGATAAGGAAACCCTAGCTCTCATGGCGATGGAGGCTCTGGTTCATGGCTCCCTCACCACATCTTCACAGTAGTTGTTACCCTTACCTTATTATATTAACCCTACACGTTAATCGACTCGACCCGCATTTTCCCCCGATTTTCAACAGACCTACCGACATTAGCTCGTGAATGCTTTTGGGACATCCTCGACCATCTTTTTCGCAGTGTCTTCATGTTTCTTGGCAGTATACGGGTTGACCTTGACTGGCTTGGTGGACAGTAGAGTTGACTGCCCACATACGGGAATCATAACTTTGCATTTACAACTTTGGACCCCAGCACTATTTACTAATGGCTACTGGTTGTTGTCTGGGAATGTATCATTTTTATGGAAGAACCATTTTCGCTGGTGGATTAGTTATGGAACCTACCAGAAATGAGAGTAACGTCATTATGGAGGAGGAGCTGTTGGACTACTCCTCGGACACATTAGTGCTAGAACAGATTTGGACACATTTTCCACATTAACAACCAATTGGGGCATAGCCGCATGATTTGCTGGAAGGGATAGCAAAGTTGGAGGCTCGAGAGTCAAATATGGAGATTTTTGTGTCAGCCTCGCGGTTTCCAGAGTTTAGGTTTTCTAATGAAAATCCTGATTACCAGCTTAGGAGCCTCTGCCCAAATACCCTAGCTTCCCTGATTTTTTCCACACCCTCGCCATCAACGTTGCACATTTGGAACCAACAACAGGAGACATATAGTCTAGGTGTGGGTTTGGTACATGGCGAATGTACATTGGGACAGGGTACAGTCAATGATGGGGCTTTTGGCTTCAAACATCTTGGTTTGGGACCTGGGGGTTACTCTCTCGGTCAGGACGCTATACATGGAGATGCATCGTCGGTGATAGCTTCTGGAAGCTTCGAGGGTTTTCCTATCCTGATTACTCAGCCAGAATAAAATACCTCCTCGGATTCTGACGATGCTCAACTAGAGGAAGTTGGGTCTCTCATAGAGAACCCTCCTCATAGAACAGGTAAGAAGAAAACTTGTTGCACTTGAAGCCGTGAGAAATCTCGCGAATTGGTATTCGGTATCGGGGTAAGCATGCAGAAGGAAAAAGAGACTGTGAAAACGGTGTTTGTGGGGCGAGTCATAGGGCGGAATTACACCACGTCTAGACTCAAGTGATGGACCACGAAGATTTGGGGTCACCTTCTTGAACAACTCTCGGCCATCCTTACTATGAATAGAGGTTATTTCACTTTAATTTTCCCAACCCCTGATATGGAGAGCTGGGTTCTCACTATATATTTTGCATATCAAGATGACTCTGGTATTCCTAAAGTGTTGGACTCCACTCTTTGATCCTAATAAGGAGAATCTGGGTGCTAAACCCATATGGGTACGATTACCAAGTTTACCCCTCCAATTCTGGATGGACGACGTGCTCAGATGTATAGGTGAGGACCTTGGTATATACCTCGACCACGACAGTTAATATCTAGAAATGGGTAACATCTCTATGGCTTGGATCCTTGTTCACTTAGATACATAAGAATGCCTGGTTGAAAGCTATGTGCTGAAGCACGAGAACTTCTCCAAATCTCAGATACTTGAATATGAGGGAGTTCCATTTCGTTGTCAACGATGCCATGAGGTGGGGCACATATACAAATACTACCCCCTCACTGTGGCTGCATCTTTGGTAACTTCTAAGACCTTGTTCCATGTTGGAACAAAAGCGTCGGAGAGTTTCGAGGGTCTCAATCATCAGTCTGCACCACGCCTAGAGGAGCAGTAGAAGATCGATCAGCATCCACCATCCACATTGACAACTTCCTCGACTATGCAGACAGTGACTGTACCAGAGGAAATTCTACCTAATGAGGAGGATCTCAGCCTTATCACGGGTACCATGTCCTCTACCTCCTCACCTATTAATTTTAATCTCCTTTTTTCTTATTCATCATCTATTATTACTCATATTAATAATCCACATATTTTAAATAATAAACTTGCCCCTGTTTGTTGTCCTGTTGCATCGGCTCCCCCTCTGCCCTCCTTTCCCCCCCATCATTCCCTGTTGTAGAATTTGACCCCTCTGAATGCATTAATTCATCTGGGGCTGACCCTCCTTATCATTACAATCTTCGCTCCATAGCTAAGATTTCAGTCAGCATTTCATATGGGCTTGGTGATGACCCTGCAATGTCTGCCCTAAAATCCACTAGAGGAATGCCATCCTATATGTCCAAAGATATCCATCAGGCTAGGAGGGACGTTTCCACGAGAAAACAAGATACTATTGATCAGATCCTTAGAGCGAGAAAAACCCTTGCAAATGGTTTCCCATGATCTGTCTGTCCTTTAATTGTAGAGGTCTGGCCAACCCTGATAAGAAACTGGCCTTCCTCCATTTACTAGAATAAGAAAGGGTGGACATCATATTGTTATAGAAAACTTTAGGCATTGGTGAGACTTTCCTATCCTTTCTCACCTCGATCTATCCTTACTAGACTTTTCATACTTTGGATGTGCAGGGTCACTCAGGGGGAAGTGAAATTGATTTCAACAATCGTAACATAAAAATTCTCAATGTATGGGGATCGGAAGGGATACTTGGGGCAGATGTCTTAGCCTTGGAGATTATCACCCCCTCAGAATCGTTAATATTTATGGCCCCTGTCACAGTAGACCCGTTTTTTGGGATAAACTTTTGCAATCATCCATATTGAAGTCATAGCATATCATCGTGCGAGGTCATGATCTTAATTTTTCATTGGTTCATGGAGAATCCTAGGGGCCTCATGCCTCGTTGGATCCTCTGACTAGTTACTTCGAGCAATATCTAGACAAATCCAACCTGATTGATTTTGTGATGGCCAAGAAGATGCCTACTTGGTGCAATCGTAGGATTGGGGAAGCTGCTCTTGCTAGATGCCTAGATCGATTTTTACTCTCTACTAAGCTAGCTACTTGGATGGATAGAACCCGAAAATGGGTGGGATCTAGTGGATTATCAGATCATTCACCCATTTACCTTGAGATTATTGGTGATCACAAGAAACCCTACTCCCCTTTAAAATTCAATTCATCTTGGATCGAGGAACTTGAGTTTCGTCAGATTTTTGTGGAGAACTAGATTCACTGCCACATGCATCCAAATGCCCAGCCTGCATCTGTTATAGCCAGCAACCTGTCCTTCATTAAAGAGAAGACCAACAAGTGGGCTAAGGAGAAAATGGTTAAATAATAATAAGAGCAGAGAAGGATTGAGCAGGAAATTGTCTCCTTGCTTGATGAGGATGACAGGAGACACTCATCATAGGAGCACAAAGACACCCTCACCTTGCTGGAAACTATGAAAATTCACCTGCTCAGAATCAAGGAGGAGGCTTGGAGACTTAAGAGCAGAGCTATTTGGCTGGAGGCAAGGGGTAGCAACACCAAATTCTTTCAACAGTGTGCCAAAGGTAGAAAAAACATAAACACTATATGGGAGCTTATTGATCAACATGGAAGGCTGGCCAAGTCTCATAATCAAATATCGAATATGGGCATCAGACACTTCTCCCATATCTATAGTGATCATAGGGTTTCTAATATAGGTGAGGTTCTCAATATAGCAATACTGATGCCCCGATTTGTGCATGAGGAGGATGAGGATGTTCTCAATGCCCCTATCACCCTTGAAGAGATTGAAGTAGTCCTCAAATGGTTAAAAAAGGACAAGAGTCTTGGGCCGGATGGTTGTCCAATCGAATTCTACCTTTCCTTCTTTGAGCTCATTGGATTTGATTTGCTTCTGGTCATCGAAGATTGCATATTATCGGGCAGAATTTTTGATAGTTTCAATTATAATTTTATTGCCCTCATCCCCAAGGTGATAAACCTCTTTCTTTTAATGACTACTGGCCTATTTCCCTTTGTAATTGCATATACAAAATCATTTCAAATATTATAGCCAACCACATTAAACCCATCTTATATAAGCATATCTCCAAGGAAAAATTTGCCTTCCTCCATCATAGAAAAATCCATGAGGCCATTGGAACTGCTCAAGAAGCCCTGCACTCCATCAAGCTCCATAGCCTCAAATGCTCCATCCTTAAGATTGAATTGTACAAAACCTTTTATTGTGCTAACTAGACTTACCTTCAGTTGATTCTCACTCACATTGGGTTCCCCCACTCATTTATTTAATGGATTATGTGTTGTATCTTCACTGCCTCCTTAAGCCTGCTCATTAATGGGGCTGCTACCCCTTTTTTCCATGATGGGAGGGGGCTCTGAAAATGCTGCCCATTATCCCCCCCTCCTCTTCCTTCTGATCATAGAGGGCCTCACCTCCCTCATTGCCTCTACTTGGAATGAGGGTCAGCTTCATGGAGTCAAAATCACTAACACTATTTTCCCGACGCATTTTCTTTCTGTTGATGATGTGTTAATATTTCTAGATGGCTCCTTGTGGGACTTCATTTTTTTTAACAAAATTTTATCCACCTTCAATACAGCTACTGGGATGCTCCCCAATCACTGTGAATCCACCATTATTTTCTCAAAATGATCTGCCCATGAGAGACAGTATGCTCTTCATCTATTCAATTTTGAACATCGTCTCATTGAAGAGGGCGTCAAATACTTGGGATTCAGACTCAAGCCTAATGATTACAGAATCAATGACTGGAATTGGCTCATTTCCAAAATTGAGAAGAGAATTAACATTTGGCAGCAAAAATGGCTCTCCATAGCAGGTAGACTTGTCCTCATCAACTTTTTGTTGGAGGCAATACCTGTCTATTAGATGGCACTTGCATGGATACCTAAAGGTGTTACCAATAGAATTCAACAAATATGCAGACGATTCCTTTGGCGGGGTAAGGATTCAAAACAAACCTTTGCATGGGTGAAATGGGATAAAATTACCAAGCCCAAACAGTGGGGGGGGCTGGGACCTTAAGGATCTTAACCAATTTTCAAAAGCCCTGGCCGCCAAGATGGGGTGGAAACTCTTGACCTCATAAAACCTGTGGCAGGAAGTTATATATTCCAAATATATGGCTCTTGTTCCTAGTCTTGACTGGATCAGATGCTCATATCGTCCCCATTCTTCCTCATTAGTGGTGTGGCGGGCTATCACAAATTCATTAGCACTCGTTAAACAGGGGTTAGCTTGGCAGGTAGGGGCCAGCACATAGATTCGAATTGGCCTAGACCCATGGTCAGGTTGTGGTAGGGAGCATCTACTAACCTAGGACATCAAATTATTCCTTAGTGAACGAGGGATTTCGAGACTTCGAAAGGTAGTGGACAATGATAATTCAGATTGGACCACCCAAGAGTGGAAATCAACCACTGTACTCAACATCCCATAGCAATGGCAGGAGACATGGAACAGGTATATCAGGGCACTTAAGATATCCCATATCAGGATTACTGACACAAATGATTAACTGATCTGTGCCACTACTCCCAAAGGTTACTACATGCCTAAATATGGCTATGATGCTCTCACTCAGGAAAAACTACCTCTTGAGCTGGGATGGTGGTGGAAACCACTTTGGAAGCTTACGGCCTCCCCTAAAACTCATCTCTTTATGTGGTGTATCCTTACTAATTGCACACCTACTGAGGACAATCTGGCTAAGCGTTCCATCTATGTTCCCTCACGATGTGTGCATTACGAAGAACATGTGGAAGACATCCTCCACCTCTTCCTCAATTTCCCTATGGCTCAGCAGATGTGGATGCAGATCACAAAGGACCTGGGCATTAATTTACTTTGGCATGGGGACAACATCCTACTAGCTTGGCAAAACTAGTGGCAGGTCACTACCTTGAGCAAGGCTCGAAATTTTCCACTCCTGATAACCTGGGGTCTTTGGCTGTCTCGAAACCATAGCATATTCTAAAGTGCATCGACCCTAGGCACACCATTCACAAATCTATACTACCCCTCTACCACTCCATCCTTGAAGAGACACACTCAAAAGCTGAGAGGGTTATTACGCCGAAAGTCATCGATAAAAACTTTCCTTGGGCCTATTTCGATGGTGTAGCCGGAATTGATGGCTATGGAGGAGGTGCATTACTTTAACTATCTGATGATCATTTCTATCAGATCAAAACAGGATTGGGCCTTGGCACTAACAATAATTCAGAACTCAATCGTCTTAGACTGCTTCTTATTTTCACCTTAGAGAAGAGATGCAACAGGATAAAAATCTTTGGGGACTCAAAGATCATTATAAACCATTTCAATAATATTGTTGCATGTCATTCACACTCTCTTAGAAATTTGCTGGATGAAGTGCTTTCTCTTAAAAATCATTTTGATAACATTACTGTCACTCATATTCACAGACAAAGGAACTATGACATTGATCGCTTGTCAAAAGAAGCAACGCAACTAACTTGGGGACAATGGCATATAACAGAACACCTGGGAGTGGACATATATCAGCATTAGCATCGTCCTTTCAAAGAGGATTTTGGGCCCCCAAAGCCTCTAGAGAAGTTTGTCTGATCAGAGGCTTATGGTTTTTGTGTTATGTTTTGTTTACTTTCCTTTGCATACATACTTTTATTATATAATATCCATTTCTATAGAGGCACGATCCGTGCCAATTTTGTAAATATCTTGCTATTATACTGCTGAACAAGGTTATAACAGAGCACTACTGATATTTTTTGAAAACTACTAGATATACATAATGGATGCTAGAGCAAATGTAGCATATAATTTTCCTTACAATTAATGAAAAAAAACATAATAATACTAATGAAATAAATAAAATAACTAATAGAATTTATTAATTTCATAATTTAAAACTAATATTAAAAACATAATATTAATGACATAAATAAAACAATTTGTAATTAATAATAAAAATTAATACATATAAAAACTTTATTAAACTTTATTAAATATTAATAATTTATTAAATTTTATATAATTTAATATTGTTGGCTCATATTTTTCTACACCTTCTTATTTATTTGATAGACTTGAGATGATTTTTTCTCACTTTTGTATCACAATAAATAGTTCAAAACGTTGATAAAATAATTTAGATGGATCCGAAAATTATATCACAACATAATATAGATCACAGAAATCTAAAATCTGAAATATATATCATTTTTTTCACCCAAAAATATATATATATATTATATGTAATGAATTGTTTACATAATTAAAAGTTCATATTACCACCATTAACAAGTAGGCATATGTCAAAAAACAGTTATATATATATATATATATCACATTGTGTGAAGTGATATTTAAATGTATAGAGTTTAGAAATTTTTGTTGCAATTGTAATAAGAAATTTAGCTCAACAATACTTACTAATAATTTTATATGAATAATAATTATAAAGTATTAACCACACTAAAATATTTATCAATTTAAACAATAAAATTTAATGTGATAACATCCTCACCTTAATGCAAAAATCACAAACAATTTGAATGCCAAGCCTTATAAAACTCTTTCAATTTATAATTATAATTATTATATAAATAATATATTGCAATTCATTACCATAATGACATATATACATATTTATATAGTGGAATTCTTTTCCACGTGAATAGATATTATACTCTATTTTATTGGCTATTTAATTTTTTTTTTAATTAATTTATAAACGGCTAGTTTTTAAACGATTAGTTTTTTAACAACTACTTTTTTTTTTGCTAACATTGAATAATGATGCATCCACATTATTTAATAAAATTGATTGGCTTATTCACCTTATCTTGAAGATAACCACATTAGTTGATTCAAAATGTCAATCAAATCCTAATAATGTGATTAATCCAAAAAAAAAAATATCTAATTCATAAACCATTTCTTATTCCGTTTCCAATTTCTAAAGAATGTCCACCTAAATATTTATTTGATGTCAAAATGATCATGTCAATACTCATTACTTATAATACATATTTTAAAATGTCAAAATGATCATGCCAATACTCATTACTTACCATACATATTTTAATAGATAATTTGATTTCAAATAAACATAAACATATGTTAATACATCATTTATATTTCAAATAAGCATATTTGGGGAGTTGTACTATAAAATTTAAATTCCTTTCTTTTTAAATATCAACTTTAAAGGATATATATTTTCGGTAAGTATCATATTTAAATTCATCGATTTTAACATGTTATTTATGTAAAAAATATATAACGAAAATGAAAGCTTTATAATTAATTAAACACTTTATTTAGTAAATTATAATATTATTTATTAGGAAAGAAATATTTAGTATTTTTAAAACACTATTAAATTTAATGATTTTTTTACAACTTATTTAATTATATATTTATGTTAATAATATGTTTTAACACTTAAGTGTTGTTTAAATTATAATTACATGTTAAACTAGATTGTTTTTTTAATCTTAAATGAACTGAGTAACTCTGACACGTAACTACTAGTAAATCTTTAGGGATCGTTTGTCGCCATATTCGTAAACTGAGTCACAACTTGGGAGAATTGAACTTTATCTCTCTTAGTTTTCATAGGACTCGTGTTACTTCATTCACCAATTGAACTGCCCCTAGGACTAGACTACGTCTTTTTTGGAAAATATTTAAAATTATCAATATTGAGAAAAGAATTTACATTATTATTATTATTATAAATAATTTAAATATAAATCTCGATTAACCAAGCATGGAGAGGATGAGGGATGAGGGATCAAATCTCTTGATATTCAAACCTTTTTAGAGTGAAAAGATATTTAATCCCTCTCGGTGCTTGATAGATCTTGAGTTAAACTGGATCTAAGCCGATATATCCTTAATGCCACTTACCTAATTAAGAGAAAAACAAATTTATACATTAGGAATTAATAATCATTTATATATTTTATAATTAATTAATAAAGTGTTTAGTTATATGTTAATTTATTATTGGTAATTTGATTATTTTAATTAAATATTCATTATCTAAATAAATTTAAAATTCATTTATAATGAATATGTTTTTAATATTATTTTAGTTGTAACAATTTGTGTTTATTATTGTTTTTTTTATTGTAATGGGAATATTTGTATTAATTGCAAATCTATGCTCACATCACAATTATACATCGAGAGTTGCATTATGATTTTCTTACATTGCCACTATCATCTACATACTCCTAAACCAAAATTATCCTCTGAAGAGGAATCTAAGTGATACTAAGTATATATGGGTTTTTGGAGGTGGATACCTTCCAACAGAACCCCAAAATTAAACAAAACTTGTAGCACATATAACCTACTTCAAAATATGATCCTTCATTACAACATATTTCCCAAGATCCACGTTGAATAGGATACCCCCACAAAATTTTTGATATTTGAACACAGGATTCATGTTTAGTCCACTAAGGAACGGAGGATGGTCTTAATTGACCATTAACCATCAAATCTCCAAACTTTAAATTGCAACCTAAGTTGGCACATTGATCTACTTCCTAGCTATTAACCCTTAGAATGTACTTAAAACTCATCTTTAATATATCTTGTGATTCCTTCTTAATATGATTTAGGATATTATCTAAAATTGTCTCCATGGGAGGATCCTTTGACCAAATACTTGATTATTAAAATGGAGTCACCCAACACAATGAGAGAAGAGACATGAAATTATTTATCGAGGAGAATGCCTTGGAGTACACCATAAGCTTATGCCTAATTATTTATCATCTTCCACAATTCCCATGAATACTCTATAACTTTTATTTATTTGGGACCATAAAGGACCCCTCCCCCTCCCCCTCCCTCGCCGACACCCCTGGATTTCCTTTTGATGCACCATCGAAACTGAGAAAGTAGTCAAAAGAGGCTCGCCTTCAACTCTTGAAGTCCATCTACTGAAGAAAAAGGTTTCGTGCCTCCACATATGGCCTTTTAATAACCTCTGAAATTCATGATTCTGATGAAGCCTCATGGGGAAAGAGGAGGGAGAAGTACCCTTCACAAACTAAATAAATAAAATACTTCCACCTCTGAAATTCATGATTCTGATGAAGCCCCATGGGGAAAGAGGAGGGAGAAGTACCCTTTACGAACTGAATAAATCAAATACTTCCAACCACACTCATCCTCAGCATCCTGATTCCAAGGAGCATCTAGCTAGGAGACTACAAATCTTTGGCAGGAGGCACTGCAAAGTAGGGGGGGTGAATTCTAATTCTATTGATCCAATTACCTTCAACATCCCAGCTTGAAATGTTGGCCAATGTTTATTTGTTTCTAGTTGTGAATACTTCCTTAAGAGGCACAAGTTCGCTATCCCTTTATAAAGGAGGTGTATGCATGATTTTATTAGACCAAATATTAATACCCGTGCCATTCTTAGGCTTCCAAAAGATATGTAATTTGTGTTTATTATTATAAATATATAAAAGTTTAAAGTGAATATTTATAAAGAAAATTAGATCTAGTGGAAATGAGATTTCATTTAAATTACACTAGCTCAGCTATATAAATCAAATGGATGGTAAACTTAGATAGACATCAAAACACTTACTTCATGATATAACTCAAATTTCCAAGATTGGAAAAAATTATAACTTTATTTATTATTATTATTATTATTATTATTATTATTATTATCATCAATTTAAAATAATATATAATATATAAATTACACACATATATTTAAAAAAATATGTAACAAGATTACCCCCTTAACATGGATATTTTTAACTTGTAAATAGACATTGTTACAATGTTTGGATAACTAATACTATACACCAAAAAACCATAACTCATCTTCATATTACATTTTTTCTTTAATTAATCAATTCAATTAAAAGGAAAAAAAGCATAACTATTTTTTAGATAAATCTCTATCATCCACCTAATAATTAAAAAATAATTTTAGAAACATTATTCCAAAATTGACACGTCTGTAATTTTATAAAATTAAATAAATATGTATTAATTAGAATAAGACATTTTTTCTCATCTAGTTAAAAATGTTAATATTAAATTTTGAATTGATATACCCATTATAAAAATAACGGTCCAAGTTAACAACATTCTGATTTATATCAAGGTTTAAATTTCACCCTTTAGAAATAATGACTAGAGTGAACATAATTTTGTTCTAATGTGCATAAGAAAAAAGTTTGATCACAATATACTTCTATGCAACTTGTGCTTATTATGTGTTACACTTGAGTAAACCAATGATCCAATGTAAGAGCATGATTTATATGGTATCTACTTAATTTATAAATTAGCAAAGATTTGTGATTTTGTGCTTTTATTATAGTGGCTTCTTCATGATGTACCACAAGTTATAAGTTCAATGCATCTAACTAGTTGGGTAATTAAAATTGAATTAGTCAATTTCAGTTATGTATTAGTAAGAGAATTAACCATGTTTAGACACAACCTACCCATCCTAACCTTGTGTGAAGGATTTACTTACCTTGGTTTCTGATTCAAGCTGAATAACTATAGGCTTGTTGATATGGGAAGACAAATTAAAATGAAACTTGCAACTCACAGGTGAGATGAGTGACACCTGGAGATTGCCAAGCAGTTTTCCTCTAATTCATTATACATAAAATCTGAAATAAATAAGATTGCATTCACTTTAGGGAGATCAAAACTATCTCCTAAAAAATAGGAGCTAAATCTAAACTAAGACACACACACAACCATGCAACAAACTTTCTCCATTAATTTTAAGTCTCCCCATTAATGGAGAAAGGATTCACCTGCACACCTAAAATCTCCCTAAGAAATTCAAATTTGATCTTCCCAAGAGGCTTGGTGAAGATATCATTTTCATTTTTGCAGGTGTTCCGATATCTCTTTGGACTAAACCTTTTTCTCTAATAAAATGAATTGAGAGTCTACATGTTTTGTTTTTGCATGAAAAACAGAATTATTTTCCCTCCTAATTGAACTTTGGTTGCCACATTTAATCACCGTAGCATCCTTTTATTCTTCTCCTACATCTTGAAGAAGTATTCTCAACCAAATTGCTTCACAAGTGGCTACACATACACCTTGATACTCTGCTTCTACTAATGATAAAGATACAGTAGTCTGATTTTTACTTCTCCAAGAAATGAACTCGGGCCTAATATTAAAAATCATATCCAACTATAGATATTCTATCGTCCATATTTCCATCCCAATCTGAATAGCTTGTTAGTTTAACATCAAAAGAATCAATATATTGAATTCCAAAATTTAAGGTTCCTTTTAAGATACCTTAGGACACCTTTTGCTTCCATTCAATTATTTTCAAGAGATTTTGTCATAAACTGACTCATCATACTCACTGAATATGTTAATTCAAGTCTGTTTGTAGTCAAATAAATAAAAAAACCAAACAGTTTTCTGTACAATGTAGCATCCACCTCTTTAGAACCATCATCATATTGAAATTTAACATTCTGTTGTGTAGGTACTGAAGCAGCTTTATAGTGATCTATTTTAAATTTCTTCAACAATTCCTTGACATACTTTCCTTGAGTAACAAAGGTCTGGCCAACATTCCTCCAAACTTCAAGACCTAAAAACTAATGCAATTCTCCAAGGTCCTTCATTCCAAATACCTCTAACATATGCACTTTAATTCCTTCAACCAATTAATCAGAATTTCTAGTAACAATTAAATCATCAACACAATATTCCCCTTCGAATCTAATGTGGTTTAAAAATTTGGATCATTTTTTCTTCTCTTATAACCATGATGTAAGAAGAACGAGTATATTTTCTCATACCCAGATCTAGGAGCTTGTTTCAACCCATAAAATGCCTTTTTTAATTTGCATACTAAGTGTTCCTCCCCATTTTTAATGAACCCTTTAGGTTTTGTTAGATATACTTCTTCCTTCAAATCTCCATTTAGAAAAACAGATTTTACATCTAGCTGGTGTAAACTCCAATGGTACTTTGTAGCTAGAGTTATTAACATCCTAATAGTATTTAACTTAGCTATAGGAGAAAAAGTCTCCCCATAATCAATAACTTCTTTTTGTGAGTACCCTTTAGCCACCAATATATCTGTATACTTGTCTACACTACCATTTTCTTTGAACTTAGGTTTATATATCCATTTGCAACCTATTTTTCCTTTCGACAGTTCAATTAATTCCCAAGTTTTATTTTTAATTGTAGACTCATACTATTCTTTCATAACTAGCCTCTATTCTTCATATTGATTTGCTTCATTATAAGTCACGGGCTCAACAACATTTAACACACTAGTCATAAGAGCATAATCTTTGTACCTTTCTAGTAAGTGAGTTTGTCATGTTGATCTCCTTGGTAGAGGACTTGCCTCAATTTTGTCTTGTGTGATTTCTTGCTCATCTCTGAGTGGAATTCGACTGTTGAATGTGTCCACATCACTAGATTCCTCTTTATGTTGATGTTGTTGTAAATGAGTGTCTTTGGCTTCATCATTATTGTCATCTATCACTGAAGGTGTTGGAAATACTGAGAGGGGGGTGAATCAATATTTCTTTTCAATTGTTATTTTTACCAATTAGATCACTTATATTTAGAACACAAAATGGATAATGATGGAACAAATACTTTTATTAATTTCTTCTTTACAATAAATAAAGTACAATAATAGTATAGGGCTCCAACCCCAGATAAAGACTCCAATCTTCCAGGATCCAACCTGTATTGTGCCAAGCAACAACTTGGACTTTCCAAGGCTCCAACCTTGTCAATTTGAGCCACCAACCTCTAGGGCTCCAACCCTATCTCTAGTACAGGCTCCAACCTGTATTTTTCCAAGCACCGACTTGGACTTTCCAAGGCTCCAACCTTGTCGATTTGAGGCACCAACCTCTAGGGCTCCAACCGTATCTCTAGTACAAGCTCCAACCTGTATTGTGCCAAGCACCGACTTGGACTTTCCAAGGCTCCAACCTTGTCAATTTGAGGCACCAACCTCTAGGGCTCCAACCCTATCTCTAGAACAGGCTCCAACCTAGTTTCTTGAGGACTCCAATCCTCTAGGGCTCCAACCCTATCTTCCAAGGCACCGACCTTATCTCTATGAGGCTCCAACCCTCAACTTCACTTCATCAAAATATGTTTGGTTATTCTTCACGACTCACAAATTGTTCTTCAACAAGCCCTATCACACTTAGTCTCCATGTCACATCATCAATGACAACCTTTTCTTCTTAGAAGGTGTCACCACTGCTCTTCATCGTACCCAAACAATTTCTCTAAGTTACCTCATGATGACATCAGCGATGCGTCATGATCTTCAACGTTATTTCCAAGATAACTTAAGGCTTCTCAACAAAATATCTTCAATCTTCTTCAAGGTCACTCCACATAGTCTTCTTAGTCTTATCTTCAAGTCTTCTTCACTGTTTTTCTTTTTTGTTATACTTTTGCTTCACTAATCTCCCTTGATCCTGAAATACGGTCCTCGATAAGTTTTTCTTCAAGAATGTCTTCAATATTTTTAAGAGTGCCTTTGATTCTGCTCCAAGGTACCTTCTAAAATAATTCAAGCCTCTCTTAGATCAAGGTGTGTAATTCTGATTTCCTTGTCCAATTTTGAATGACAACCCACCACATATATAAGGTCTGAGACTTGATGAGATAATAAGTTTGAGCTCCCAGCATATTTTAACCAAACAATTAAGCTCTCAATATCTTATCGGCCTCCTTAAAAATTCAAACAGTCGACACTGTGGTCTCCTGCAATTTTTGGATTCTTGTTGTATGCCTTCATGGAATTTTCGGATTCCTGAAGTGTCCCTTCCTGCAATTTTTGGATTCCTGAAGTGTGCCTTCCTGCAATTTTCAAATTTCTTAGGTGTGCCTTCCTGCAATACGGGTTGTAAAGCTGCTACAGGTAATTGAATTCAGGTCAGCACAGGTCTGAGGGTATATATATGTGAGGGATTGTCCCACAATTCTATGAAATTTAAACCAAGCTGCCCATTATTATAAACTGAGGTTCAAAATAATTTTCTTGTCCAACAAATCTGTGATCCGAACTATGTATTTAGCTTTGAATGACAAATGATCAGCCCAAACAATTAATCATTTTCAGCCTCTATGTCTTCTCTCCTCGGTGTTATTCCTTGTTGTATATAACTCTGAATTTCTTGACCAAAAATTGATCATGGAAATGAATTCTGAAACCTTATTTATATTGATTTCGGCATTTAAACATAGGACGTGACCGTTGGAGATGAGAGCCGACATATGTAAGTTAACTGAGGTCGGCTATATAAAACATATACTTTTCTAAACTTAAAAATTCATTATCTCACAAACTACTAAGAGTTTCGGGACAAATAAGGGCTTGCTTGGAAAGGGAAAATTATGATCTAAAATAGGGCATAGCCTCATTATGAAGATAAAGTTCACATAAAAAATGTTGATCACTCGCAGGGGCCTCAGAAAATGTTTTGACAAATTGTTCGGTTGTGAGCAACTCATGAGGCCTCCCATCCTTAATTTCTTTTAACTGAAAATAAACAAGGAGTTCAGAAAGGAACAGGGAATAATTCAAGGAAGGTTTCCTGGTGGCTAACAATTTTTGTACTAATGAAAACATCAGGACCAGTTTGTATTTTAACTCCTTGATTTCTTTCTTGGAATCCTTAAACTGCTGAAGTGTCTGCTCTCAATTATCCCAGTTGGCATACATCTGATTCTTCCAGGCCAACTTATGCTGTTGTAACATTTTATCTTGATCAACAGCATACTGCTTCTTCCACTTATTGATTATCTCCAATTCTTTCCATGGTGGAGTCTGTGTCCCGGTATTATAAGTACTGGGTTGGGGCATAGTCTGAGTAGCTGAGTTGACTAAAAAAGGGCAGGATATCTTTGGCTTGGTTTCTTTTTCCAAACTTTTTAAGGGCCCCATTGGTTCTTGTGTGGTAGTGGGGCATTCTTCTTTGGCTGCAATTGATGTGGATGCCTAAAGCACTGGGACTTTAACTATTTTGTATCCGGCCTGTTGGTAAATGTTTCCACATTCATGGCACATGTATTCTTTACATGGGTCATTCTTTTGTACTGATGCTGTATGTGCCAACATGTAGAGATTTAATTCTTTATCAAAGGCTTCCCTTTCCATTACCAACTCTTTTTTATAGGCCTCTAATTCTGACTTTAAAAATTCATTTTCCTCCAATAAAGATGCCATGGTGAGTGAACCCTGTGTGTTGGTTGCTTTTACTGGAGTTGATTGCTGATCCACAGCTGTAGCTGGTTCTTGTGTTTCAGCTACAACTGGTTTCCTTATATTATCATGCTTGGTGTTTGGTTTTTTCACTTCAGTAGCTGGTTCTTGTGTTTCAGCTGCTGAGTGAGTAACTGGTTCTTGTGGAGCAGTTACTGTTTGAGTAGTAAACGATGTCATATTACCCTGGGCATCTGGTTCTTGTGGAGCAGTGCCACAGGACGAGACGGGTAATGATTCGGGAATTTGGAATGGTGATGAGGATTGAAGTTTTAACAAGATAGCCGCGGGGTCAGGGGAAATGGGAGTGACTTCAGATTCAGCAGTCGTTTTCATTTTTCTCCTAGGTAGGAAAGCAGAAAAATCAGTGACTTTCCTTTTCTTTTTATGAGAAGATTCTTTTCTAGGGGAAGGGCTATCGGAAGAGGTGGCAGCTTGGGATGCGGCCCTTGTTTTCCTTTTTGAGACAAAGACTGTTGCAATTCGTCTCTTTCTTTCATGAGTAGGGGGTGATGGGGGTGTTTCAGCTTGAGAGTCATCGCTAGAGATGTGGACAGTGGGAAGGGGTGACTCTGCTAAATGGGATGAAATTAGGGGTGGATCAACTGGTTTTGAAGATGGAATCAATGGGGGATCAGGGATATCTTCCAGTTGCCGTTCATAAGAGCTTTCGGGAGTTTCTTGGGGAATTTCGGCTTGTTGGGGAATTTCAAGGGCTTGCTGGAGAAGGAGGAGTGGATTATTCAGAGGGGGGTTTTGCTGAGCAAAACCCCTCTGAATTAATAATTGACATAAGCGATGATGGGTAAGGGATAGTGATGGGAATTTTACCCATCTACAGTAATATGACATGTTTTTAATACATCCAAGCAGATAATAAGGAATATTAACTAATCGACCATGCCGCAAATGATTCATTAAAACAAATTCGTGTTGATAAACTACCTGGTAACGCCCCTCGCAAGTCAAATAGTGCTTGATGAATTCAGCTACTGTTGGCCATGGGTGAGGTAATGAATGCAGACTTATACCGCGGCCTTTATTCTCAACCTGTTCCTCTGGAAGAAGGAAGTCCTGCTGTGCATTTAAAATGACTTGTTTCCTGCTAAACCAGCGAGCACCTGTGACCGGAAACCCTGAAACTTGTGCTATATCTTCCTCTGTGACCAAAATTCGGACCCCTTGGACCACGGAGTAATCTTCCTAAAAATTCTACGCAAACTCTAAAACTTGTTGAGGATCAAATTCTCCTAACCTTTCGAAGTATGTTATCCATCCTGCCTGCTGAAAAATTTGGTAGGCCTCCGGGAATAATTCAAGAAGAGTTATCGAGCCAGGCTCATGTCTGATAGCCGAACCTCCCATAGCTACTAACTTGAGTCACATGCAGAGGCGCAGAGAACAGAAACACAGGCTTTGATCAAGCTAATCGTTGCAACAGAGGATATGGAGTCTCAATGACGGCGGAAATAATGGATATGAAGAGTGACGGTGGATTGGATGGTGTGGAATGATGATTCAGTTTTCGAAATTCCCCCCCTTACGTATGATGAAATGATGTTTAAGTGTGCGGGGATTGTAATCATAATGAGCAAGATCCTCTCTTTAAAATATTATTTAACTGTATTACATAAAAACCGCATACCTTATATTTTTACCTTTGTTTTTATAATTCGAAGTATAGAGTGCTTCATAATGGCTTGATACTGATTAAAGAATCTTTAAATTTCTTTGGAATGTAGAAACAGGAGCATATCAGGATCTACTCAATACTGGATAATATTCACCCAAGGGATCTGAAGAATAAAAGTGGAGTACTAAAAAACTTGTGTAACAGAGGAAAGGAATGGTGTTTTAATAATGGAAAGATGAATGATAGGTTGCTGAAAGTGGTGTTTCAGCAATGGAAAAATGAATGACATGTTGTTGAAAGTGGTGTTTCAGCAATGGAAAAATAAGGAAAATGGAATGTAATGATTTGGATTTAAGAAAACTGGGAGAAGTACTTGCTGAGGGATAATTTCAGCAGTAAGGAACGGGAAATACTAGCTGAAAGATGATGTTTCAGGAATAGGTAGAAATGGGGAAAAATGAAAAAAAAGGAAATATGGAGTAATGGGATAAGTGATAAAAGGGATATTGCTGGGAAATGAGTTGAAATGAAGGGAACAAAGCTTCTGTGATTGAAGCTTCAGATCTTCTTGTGATGAAACTGTCCTCCTTAATGAGTTCTTCCATAATCTGCAAAATTCAATTGTAACATGCCAACCCTTAACAGGGATTATTAGTTTTAAATCTAATCTAATGCTAGAAATACAGTGCAGAAAATTAAATGCTGTGAGGAGCAGAAGACTCCCCTAGAAAAAGATAATGTGTGTCAGTCATGCAAGCAGCCTTGAAATCCTCTTTAGAAACAGGGCGCTGGTACAAACGAAGCCTATGACCATTTACTAGTAGAGGTGTTTTAGAATCATCAATTGTTAAAAGTCTTACTGTTCCATTAGGAAAAACAGCATCTACTTCATATGGTCCAAACCATCGTGTACGTAGCTTACCCTGAAAATTTTCAAACCGAGAGTCATACAATAAGGCCCAATTACCTTTTTGGAACTGCTTGTGTTTGATGATTTTATCATGCCACTTCATTCTTTGTTGTTGAATCATGGTTGTTTGGTGAATGGCATCTAATCTCTTTTCATCCAATTCAAGAAGCTGCTGCAACCTAGCTGTCTGCACATTAGTCAAATCAAGGTTAATAGCTAAAGTAGTTCTTAAAGTTTTAATTTCAAATTCCACAGGAAAAACAACATTTTTACCATAAACCAATTCATAGGGAGAAAATCCTGTAGTATTTCTCCAGGTAGTTCTGTAAGCCCATAATGCTTCAGGGAGCCTTTGAGACCAATCCTTCCGGTTATCCTTCACTGTTTTAGTTAGAATGGCTTCTAATACTTTATTTGTACTTTCCACCTGCCCATTAGCCTGGGGTTGGTATGGTGTAGTCATTCTATGATGAATATGATATTTCTGAAGGGTAGATTTAAAACCATGAGAATTGAATGGAGGTCCTCCATCTGTAACTAGCTCTCTAGGAATTCCAAATCTAGTGAAGATCTCTTCAAATAAGAAAGCTAGGACAGCTTCTTCATTGGCTTTAATAAGTGCTTTGGCCTCCACCCATTTAGTCATATAGTCTGTAGAGACTAATATATAAGTTCTTTGATTGGATGGAGGATTAATGGGTCCTATGAAATCCAAGGCCCATCTTTCAAATGGTTCGGATACTACCTGGGGGTTTAATGGCATTTGATCTCTATGATTGGGTTGACCCATTCGCTGGCAGCTGTCACAAGCCCTCACATATTTCTTTGCATCCTTAAATAATGAGGGCCAATAGTAACCCATCCTCAAAATTTTGTGTGTTGTTATTTTATCAGCAAAATGCCCTCCGCAAGGGCCATCATGACAAGCTTTTAGTATGTCGTACACTTCATCCTCCCTAATGCATCTTCGGATTTCCTGATCAAGCCCTGTGTAGAAAAGACACCCACTTATCCAGCTATACCTGGCACTTTGTTGAACAATTCTTCTCTTTTCCCTATATGACAGGTGTGATGGTAATTTTCCTACAACCAAATAATTGGCAATATCTGCATACCACGGAGAGTGAGCAGAGACTGCAAATAAATACTCATCAGGAAAGGAATCATCTACTGGAATATTATTATCAGTTTTTAACCGTGAAAGGAAATCAGCCACAACATTTTCTTTACCAGGCCAATCTACAATTGTAATATCAAACTCCTGCAGTAACAATAACCATCTGGTAACTCGAGCATTTGTGATAGATTTGTTCATTAAATACTTAATAGTCGAGTGATCAGTGTGGACAAAAGTAGAATAACCAGTGATGTAATGTCGAAATTTATTAATGGCATAAATTACTGCAAGAAACTCCTTTTCGGTAACTGTATAATTAAGCTCAGCAGGGGTCATGTTCTTACTGATAAAATAGATAGCATAAGGAAGATGATTTTCCTCTTGTCCCAGGACAGCTCCAATTGCAGTGTCTGAAGCATCAGAAGATATATGAAAGGGGAGGGCCCAATCAGGTCCCCTCAAAATAGGAGCGATAGATAACTGATGCTTGAGTTCTACAAAGGCTTTCTGACAAAGATTAGTCCACTTAAATTCAGCATTTTTCATAAGCAACACAAATAATGGAGAAGTTATCTTAGAAAAATCTTTAATAAATCTTCTGTAGTATCCAGCATGTCCTAGAAAACTTCTCACATCAGTTTGTGTTTTAGGAACAGGAAGATTCTGAATGACCAATATTTTAGATGGGTCTACCTGAATACCTTGAGATGAAATAAAATGTCCAAGCACTACTCCTTCACTCATCATCATATGAAATTTTTCAGTACTTAGGGAGAGGTGAGCTTGTATACAACGTTTAAGTACCTTCTCAAGATTTTGTAATGCATATTCAAAAGACACACCATAAGGAGTAAAATCATCCATAAATATTTCCATAGAGTCATTCAGCATATCAGAAAATATTCCTATAACAGCCCTCTGAAAAGTTGCTGGTGCATTACATAGTCTGAATGGAAGAACTTTATAGGAAAAATTTCCCCAAGGACTAGTAAAATTGGTATTGTCATGGTCTTGGGGTGCAATTATAATTTGGTTATACCCGTTGAATCCATCTAAAAAGGAAAAGAATTTCTTTCCTGACAGACTATCCAACACCTGATCAATGAATGGTAAAGGAAAGTGGTCCTTTTGAGTAGCTTTGTTTAAGGCTCTGTAATCAACACACACTCTCCATTTCCCGTTTTTCTTAGGGACTATTACCAATGGGGAAACCCATTCACTGTCAGATATGGGGTATATAAATCTTTCATTAAGCAATTTTTGAAGTTCTTCTTTAACAATCTCTCTTAAATTAGGGTTCATTCATCTTTGGGGTTGACAGACTGGTCGGCACCCTTCTTTAATATAAATTCGGTGAGTACATAATTCAGAAGAGATTCCCTTCATATCCGTGTAATCCCATGCGAATGCTTCCTTATTTTCAAGTAATAACTTCATTAATTGTTGTGTTTCAGCAACTGTTAGATCAGGATTTATATTTAATGTTTTGCCAGGTTTGATTTCCACTGTTATGCTTTTAGATGAGATGGTGGTTAATGTCTGAGATAGATCTTCAGATTCAATATTTTCCTGGGTATCCGTCTCAAAAAGTGCAGTCAATTGATTGTGTGTTTCAGCAATTACAGAGGAAGGTTCGCAAATAAAATTATTAATTATTTCATCCTCTGTATTGTCTTTAAGAGTTAAGGCTTGTCCGATAGTTAAAATGGGCTGAATAGAATTATCATCATAATCCATCCACACAGAATTTTCATTATTAATTATGGGTGTAGCATGAGGATAAAGAGTAAGTTGTTTAGTTTCATAACCATTAGAAATTGTCATTGAACCAGATCTGCAACTGATAAAGGCATCGGCTGTGGCTAGCCATGGCCTTCCTAGAATTAAAGGGTGTCCCCCCAGCTTTGTTTTAGTTTGTAATACCACAAAATCAGCTGGGTAATTCCAGGATTCAACCGAGATAACTAGATCTTCAACAACTCCTTCTGGTTTGATTGTAGAACGGTCAGCTAACTCTAGGATGGTTGGTGTATCTCTAATTGTGTTATTCAGCCGTAACAACTATGAAGTTTCAAGAGTCATAATGTTTATTGCAGCACCTAGATCTACCAGAACTTGAGGAATCATTGTTTTACCAATTTGAACTGTCACGGTAGGATGGCCGGGGTCACCATATTTCATAGGAGGGGTTTTTCCGGACATTAATGCAGATAAATCACCCATCACATGTACTGTAAGGGGATCTTTAGTTTTCCTACCAAGTTTCTTAACACAAATATCCCTTATGGTTCTGGCATAAATTGGTACATCTCTCAGTGCCTGTAAAAGTGGAATTTTAACATACAAGTTTTGCAATTCCCCTAAAAGATTAAAAGTAGGTGTTTCAGGCATTTTAGTTAAAACTAAATGCTCGGGGAATGGTGGTTCTGTTATTTTAATACCCTTGTTAGAGGGTGGTTGTGCTTTTTTATGCTTCTCAGTTTCCTCTTTATCAGAATCAGAAGAGGTTATATCATCGATGATAGGTTCTACTATTTTCCCGGATCTCAAATGAATATCATTACATTGCATAGTAGAAAATGTAGGCTGATTCTGAATATCAATGACTTGCACAACTTTATTATTGGGGTTAGGATTTGGTTGCATAGGTAGCTGGGGTCTCATTTGATTATTTGGTGGAGCATTTTATGGTAGAGGAAGTGGTTGTTGAAATTGAGGAAATTGATTTGGATACGGGAGTTGTTGGCTTCTCCAATTTGAATTCCAAGGATTAAAAGAAGATGGCTGTTGTGGGGGCCAAGGAGTCCACATTGTAGGATCAACAAAGGGAGGGTTTGTTTGTTGCATGGGTGGGTAGTTCATCTGATTAAAGGGTGGGTATTGCATTTGATTAAAGGGAGGGTAATTTGTCTGACTGAAAGCAGAATAATTATTCCAACGATTAAATGGCATACTAGAATTCATACCTTGTCCTTTTGGTTGCCATTGTCTTCTTTGTGTTAGTAGGTAAACTGCTTCAACTTCTTCTTCCGTTGGCTGCAGTGCTGCCTTTATTCCTGGTAGAGAGGGACATTGTTTTGTTTCATGATATTTCTCACAAAGGGTGCGGATTGGTATTTTGTCCAATGGGCATTCCCTTAGTGGATGTTTGTCTTTGCACATCGGACAAAAGACAGCCAGAGCTGC
The DNA here is from genome assembly GCA_034641835.2 of Pinus albicaulis. NCBI lineage: Eukaryota > Viridiplantae > Streptophyta > Pinopsida > Pinales > Pinaceae > Pinus > Pinus albicaulis. Next base: position 1,423,791,467 of record CM076572.1, read on the forward strand.
TTCTGCTTCAGCCTGCTTCTTTTTAACCTGCAAGGTGTCAATTTGTGAAGCAAAAGAACTTAACATCTCAGTTTTAAATTCTTCAAGTAAATTACCTATTTCAGCTCTTGTTGCTCCCCCACTGGCTGATTTCTACACTCTTGAATAGGTGGGATCTCTGTTACTTACTCTGTTCTTTGCAGCTCCTCTTGAACATCTTTTACAAAGTTCAACAATCTCATCATATGATTCTTTAGATATATCTCCCTTGCCAAGCATGTTTAACATGTCTAAACAATCATCCCTTAATCCTCTAAGTAATATTGTTTTACGAATTTCTTTACTTACATTCGGATGATCAGATCTCTGCAGATTATACTGCAGCCTTTCCACATAGTCCTCCAGATTCTCGTCTGGCTTTTGTGCCATGTTGAATAGTTCCTCCCTCTTTTCTCTCGTCCGAAAATAGTCTTGATATTTAAGCAGAAATTTCTGTTTCATCTGTTCCCATGTTGTGATTACCTGACTTCCAAGGCTCATGAACCATCTTAAAGCATTTCCTTTTAATGTTGCTGGAAATAGTTTCAACTTTTGAGCATTAGTAACATAATCATAAATTCTGCATAATATATCAAATTCAAAAAGAAATTCATTCGGATCTTCAGAGGATAAACCATGGAAGTTAGGTAAAGCTAACAATGGAATATTCTTCATAGGAGTTGTTCCTCTAGGGAGATCACTGATAGGAAATCCCAAGGTAGAGAGAGAATTTTCATCCCTTCCTTCTCCTTCAGGATCTACACGTCCTCCACCAAATAATTCTTCGTTGTTTCCTTCCATTGGCTGTTCTCCTACTGCACTTGCTCGATCCTCAAGATCTTCTACTGGCTCCTCAATGTTTTCCACTGGTCATCCAATACTCTTTATTAGTTCCTCAACGTGCTCTGCTGATTTGCTAGCACTTTCTTCTGATTCCCCCGCATTGATTGTTGGTTATTTAATATCCATTACTAGTTCCTCTATGTTTTCAGGGCCCACAACTTCTTCTGTTTTGTAGTCTGATTGAGGGGAGCGCTGAAGTTTTGGTCTTCGAGAACTTAATCTCTGTGATGATTCAGCCTTTGATACAATTTCGTCAATAAAAGTCTTTCTTCCTCCCCTTCCTTTTCCCTTGCCACCTGTAGGATTAGTTTTCTTCTGGGTTCCGCGTCCTCTCATACAATCTGCACATCTAGAAAGAAAATATCAATGCTTTTGAAATCTCTAATTGCCTTCCCCGGCAACGGCGCCAAAATGTTGGTTGCTTTAATTGCTTTAACAATTCAAGCACCACATAAATTGTCAACCTGGGAAGGTCTGTTTATTCCAAAGGCAATCACGCACTGGATATGCTCAATTCCAAAAGCAAGGAAATTTTGTAGTAGAAATCACACAATTAACAATCATACAGATCTAGCTATTCACACCCTATTTTAACAAAGATGAAGCCTACTTGTGTTACAGCAGAAGCAATTCCTCTATTGCAGTCTTTCATTAAAAGAATTCTAAGAAAAGATAATGAAAGGAAATCACCCTGCAGAAAAGGAAATCAATCAACCATAATAGGGAACAGGACCCTATTCCTCCAAACAGGAATCTTCAGCACCTGTTGCCTGATACTAAGCACACTGTAGAAAAAGAGAATCGAGCTACGGGGAATAGGACCCTATTCCTCCGAACAGGAATCTTCAGCACCTGTTTCCCATTATCACTCACACATTCAAAAAAATAACGAAAAAATATCGCTTGACTTCTTTAAGAAGGAATGATACAGAACTGATGCAGTGTTAAAGAAAACAGAGTGCTTAAAGAGCTACAGAACTATGTAAACGATTCTTCAGTAAAAAGACTTGAATTAAGGTGCAAATAACATAAAGAAATTTAACAAACTACAGGAGCGATCGGGTGAATCTTGTGATGAAGGCGGGCCCTTTCCTTCTCACAAGATTCCCCAGAGGAAAGAGTTAAATTGAAGCGCTCAAAAGAAACCTTTATTCATCTGTCAAAAAGGAATGATACATTACAATGGAGTCTTGCTCCTTTCCGCTCAAAATAATGTCTCTCCTACAGTCTCCCCTCTTCTAATGATGATGTCTCCTCTTTTTAAAGAGGAGACATCTATTACAGTTACATCAGAGAAATCCTATATTTATCCAAATCTGTTCTTCTATCTTAAAACAGGGTCCTTCTATTCTTCCATAGAAAAATATTGTTACAACAGATACAAAAAGGTACTGGCTTCAGAACAATCCGTGTAACAACCTTCCATGCTTGTCTTCATCTTGTTGCCATTGTTCCTAAAATACTCTTTCAGGATCGCAAATCACGAGTAGTGACGAAATTTACGTGCCCGCTGACTGTTTCAGCAACGGAGTCGACTGTTTCAGCAACGGCCGATTGTTTCAGCACAGCACGTTCCTTATCATAAATTATCTGCGATCTTTTAGACTTGTGTTAGCAACGATCTACCTTTGATTAATGATGAAATATAAGAGTAATGTGGAATTATATGTAAACAGATTAAATATATAGTAAAGAGAAGGATTTCATATACCTTTGGATAAAATGGATGAAAATGATAATGTAACCTTTTTAAATATAGCTATAAAGAGTAAGGTGGTGTCAACATGTATGGTAAAAATGGTACATTGTGAGGTCCTAATAGGCTCAACCCTATCTCTTGTACGAGGGCTCCGGCTTTGGTTTCTTGGCTACTCCAATCCTCTAGGGCTCCAACCCTATCTTCCAAGGCACCGACCTTGTCTCTATGAGTCCAACCTCTTGGGCTCTAACCCTCAACTTCACTTCATAAAAATATGTTTGGTTATTCTTCACAACTCACAAAGTCTTCTTCAATGAGCCCTGTCACACTTAGTCTCCATGTCACATCATCAATGACAACCTTTTCTTCTTAGAAGGTGTCACCACTACTCTTCATCGTACCCAAACAATTTCTCCGAATTACCTCATGATGACATCAGCGATGCATCATGATCTTCAATGTTATTTCCAAGATCACTTAAGGCTTCTCAACAAAATATCTCCAATCTTCTTCAAGGTCACTCCACATAGTCTTCTTAGTCTTATCTTCAAGTATTCTTCATTGGTTTTCTTTTCTATTATACTTCTGCTTCATTAATCTCCCTTGATCCCGAAATACTATCCTCGATAAGTTGTTCTTCAAGAATGTCTTCAATATGTTTAAGAGTGTCTTTGATTCTACTCCAAGGTGCCTTCTAAAATAGTTCAAGCCTCTCTTAGATCAAGGTCTGTAATTCTGATTTCCTTGTCCAATTTTGAATGACAACCCACCACAGATATAAGGTTTGATACTTGATGAGATACTAAGTTTGAGCTCCCAGCATATTTTAACCAAACAATTAATCTCTCAATATCTTATCAGCCTCCTTAAAAAGTCAGACAGTTGACACTGTGGTCTCCTGCAATTTTTGGATTCTTGTTGTATGCCTTCATGGAATTTTCGGATTCCTAAAGTGTCCCTTCTGGAAATTTTTGAATTCTTGAAGTGTGCCTTCCTACAATTTTCAGATTTCTGAGGTGTGCCTTCCTGCAATACGGGTTGTAAAGCTGCTACAGGTAATTGAATTCGGGTTAGCACAGGTCTGAAGTTATATATATATGTGAGGGACTATCCCATAATTCTATGAACTTTAAACTAAGCTGCCCACTATTCTAAACTGAGATTCAAAATAATTGTCCTATCCAAAAAATCTGTGATCCGAACTATGTATTTAGCTTTGAATGACAAAATATCAACCCAAAAAATTAATCATTTTCAGCCTCTATGTCTTCTCTCCTCGGTGTTGTTCCTTGTTGTATATAACTCTGAATTTATTGACCAAAAATTGATCATGGAAATGAATTATGAAACCTTATTTATATTTATTTCAGCCTTTAAAGAGAGGATGTGACCGTTGGAGATGAGAGCCGACATATGTATGCTAACTCAGGTCGGCTATATAAAACATATAGTTTCTAAACTTAAAAATTCATTATCTCACAAACTACTAGGACTTTCGGGACAAATAAGGGCTTGTTGGAAAGGAAAAATTATGCTCTAAAAGATGGTGTATGAATCATATTGAGAAGCTGCCTCTAAGGTAGTGAAAAACATTTTTTTTAACGTGATTGATCATTAATTAGTGCAGAAGGTGATGGACAACACGGGCTTCTTCATTTTCATACGTCACCAAGTTTTTTTAAGTGAGGTCTCCACTTGTTATGTCTTTCATCATCAAGTGATCTCCAATTCCTTCATTTTCCATGTCATCATGTATGCCATCAATGTCACCATGTCATCAAGATAGTGCAATGATATGTCGTTAACCATATGCAGCATGATCATCACAAGGAGAGCTTCTTCATCAAAAGTCACTATGAGCAAGGACTAGATCATCATAAGGAGAGCTTCTTCTTCAAGAGTCACCATGAGAATCAATAAGAAGGACTCTTTCATCATGAGTAAGGAAATCATCATGATTTCTAGGGTTTCTTCATCAATATCAAGGATACATGTGTTGTCTTCATGGTTAGTTAAAGGATGTCATTATGTTCAATAGTCATCTATGACAAGACATCTTCTTAGTGACTTGACATCATAATGGCATCATTAATAGCTTGACATATTCATTAATGGCATCCTTATCAAACAAGAGGGACTTGTCATTATGAGTAAGGACATCATCATAATATAGATGAGGTTATGACATCACAAGAATATTTTCCATCCCAATAATTCCATATTGACATCAATGACAACCTTGACTAATAGAAGGCATGTGCCACTCTTCATAACTTCTATCCTTATTCCCTTCATTAACCTGTTCATGGAAGATAACATCTCTACTTGAAAATACCTTTTGAGTAGTTGGATTAAACATCTTATATGCTTTGAAATCAGAGAAAGACCCTACAAATATGCATTTTATAGCTTTAGCATCCAATTTCTTCATATTTTCCTTAGGAATGTATGCAAAATCTCCAGAACCAACTCTCAATTGATGGACTGCAGGTTTAAAACCATACAAAGCCTCAAATAGAGTCTTTAGATAAAGAAATGTACTTGGACTTCTATTCTTTAAGTAAAATTCAGTACTAATAGCTTCTGCCAAAAAACCATTAGAGAGGTTCTTTCCTTTAGTCATGTTATGTGCACACTCCACTAGAGTAATGTTCTTTCTTTCTGCAACACCCTTATGTTGTGGAGTATTGGGTATTGTAATTTTTTGTACTATTCCATGATCTCTACAATATTTGATGAATTTCCCAAGCCTGTATTCTCCCCCTTGATCTAAGCAGAGGATTAAAATGAACTTCTATGTATGCTTTTCAACCATATTTCTAAATTCTTTAAATTACTCGAAAGCATCACTTTTCATTCTAAGAAAGTATAACCATTTATACCTTGTGCAATCATCAATAAATAGCAAGAAATAGTAAGCTCCACCTAAGGACCTTGTCTACATAGGTCCATAAATATCAGTGTGCACAAGTTCAAGTATATATTTCTTTCTCCTATTTAAGTTAAAGGGAAATTCATCCCTGTGCATTTTTCGAAGTGCACAACCTTCACAATCTATATGTTCATTTCTTAAAATAGGAATTCCATCAACCATACCATGTTTACGCAGCAACAATAAATCATGAAGGTTGATGTGACCAAAATTTTGATTCCAAATATTCTATGTTGTCATAGTCGTTGAAGTTAAATCTTTATGTGGCATTCTTGTAACATTCAACATATATATGCCTCCAACTCTTACTCCTGATGCAACCGGCTTCTGATGATCTAGAAAATCCTTTGCAATACAGTAAGTTTTAAAAAATTATACCTTTAAATTATGATCTATAATCATGGATACATAGATCAAATTATTTTCAATCCTAGGCACATACATGAAATTCTGGATGCAACTGATATTACCATTAGGAAATATCACAAGAATGTCTCCATACCCTTTAATTTGATATTCTTTTTCATCTCCCAGGTATATGTTAGCACCATTGTTGGTCTCCTTGAAATTTTCATACAAGTGTTTATTACGTGACATATGAGTGGATGCTCCAGAATACACAAACCAAGTTCCAGCCTCATCAATCTCAGCATAAAGAGCAGTATTAGACACAAATAATTTAAGATCATGACTCAAATATTCACCAGCAAAATTCCATGTATGCATATTGTGGCTATGTATGTTTTCATCATTCTTCTTCTTATAACAGTCTATAGCAATATGACTATTTCTACCATAATAAAAAACTTAATTCCTAAATCATTTTTGGTGGATGAAATACCTTGAAATGGATTTTTCTGAGATGGACCATCGCTTTTATGTCCTCCTCTTGCTTTCCCTTTGAATAAATTATTCTTTGCCACCAATTCTAGATTTGCATTCTAAGGCTTTAGATTCTTACGTCTCTCTTCTTCCTGCATCAAAATCCCTGTCAACTCTTCAAAGGAGGGAGCTTTCTCCCTTGATGCAAGCCCTGTAATGAACATTTGATAATCTGTTTTCATGCCATTTAAGGTAATTGTGATGAGATAGGTGTTGGATAATTTCTCCCTTATGTCACCTAACTTGTCTTTTAGTTCTTTAATCCATGAGATGAATGTAGTAACAGATTCATTCTCTTCCATTCTAATGGATAGAATCTTTCTCTTCAAAAACAACACATGATTTGTATTTTTTGTTTCATACAAATCCTTGAGTGTCATCCAAATCTCATTGGAAGTTTTGCAGTCTCAGATATTAGGGATTATGTTTTCCTTTACCTACATCTTCAACAACACCTTAATTTTATTTTCTCTCTATTCCAAATCTTGAACTGATGTGGTTGTGGCACCTCCGACTAAAATCGGCTTTGCTTCATCTCCCTTTGCAGTTTCCCACACACTAGAACCCTCGAGAAATTTCTGCAACTTGAACTTCCAGTTGGCATAATTTGACCCATAGAGCTTATTTCTCTCGTTAAGGTATGTCTCTGAAATGTGATTATTCATTGTGACAAAAAAAAATCAACAACGCCCTGATTTTTTTACTTTATGAGCTCCACCAGTAACTCATCTGATCAATAGATCCATGACTCCAATAACAGATCCATTGATCCACTCAACAAATCTACAGATCCAACACCAAGTCCACTGGTCCACTCAGCTGATCTAGGATCCAACACCAAATCCAATGATTCAATAGTTGATCCATGGATCCATTCAACAGATCCAAGAAAGGATTCCACAATATCTAGGTAGTCTCCCCTTAATGAAACTACCTAGTCTCCTTTTTCATGCTCTGTAGTAAACCCTGCAACTTTGCAGATAAGCTTTCACCTAAAAAAAATATCCCCAACTTGGCTTGTCTTGCTGATCCGTTGCTCCACTAATCTCTTATGGAGCCTCCTCTGAACCACGTCAGGATTCACTGTTGCATAGATTTTCGAACAAGATATACACATTTGCATTCATTAGAAATGGAGGCTTACTCGATCTCCAATCTCAGCAACAAAGGCTCAACTCACCATAAACCCATCTCACACAGAGCTCCTTATTTTTTCTTTGATACCAACATAAACAAATGGGAAGACAAATTAAAATGAAACTCGTAACTCACAAGTGAGACGAGCTACACCTAGAGACTGCCAAGCAGTACTGCTCTACTTCATTATCCATAAAATCTGAAATAAATAAGATTACATTCAATTTAGGGAGATCAACACTATCTCCTAAAAAATAGGAACTAAATATAAACTAAGACGCACACACAACCGTGAAACAAACTTTCTCCATTAATTTCAAGTATTTGTGATTTTGTGCTTCTATTATAGAGGCTTATTTCTGATGTATCACAAGTTATAAGTTCAATGTATCTAACTAGTTGGGTAATTAAAATTGATTTAGTCAATTTTATTTCTGTATTAGTAAGCAAATTAACCAAGTTTAGACACAACCTGGCCATCCTAACCTTGTGTGAATCCTTTTCTTACCTTGGTTTCTGACTCAAGTTGAATAATTATAGGCTTGTTGATTGGAAATGGCTTCTGGATAAAATGTGCCATAAGCTATACTATTGGTCCCATCAATGGATTTATTTTGGAGGAAGATACATATTGGCATAGACATTTCTCCAGCAGATCCCGGTGTACTGGGCACATCTATATATTTTACCCTTGACCATTATTACTAAGATAAAAAACATCATGGCACATTTCATTTGGTTGGGTTTGAACATGAGAAACAAATTACACCTTATTAAATGGGAGAAGATTACCATTCCAAAAGAATTTGGTAGATGGTAAATTTTGGATATAGATATTTTTAGATGGGCTCTCATTATTAAGTCACTATGGCGCGCACTTTTCTGCGAGGGTATCTGGCAGCATGTAATTGTGCTAAAGTATTTACGAAACAAGGATGTTGTCGACTGCATAAAATAAGGGCACATTGGGACAAAACATGGTTCTTACATTTGGACCAACTTATACAAGGTAAACGACTAGTTTCTCCAAAGAATAATTTGGCCATTTGGAAAAGGTAATCTGTAATATCTCAAACGAGATATTTTGACTCATTTTTCAGAAATTCTCTTAACCAAATATTTCCCATAAAAATGTCATTTATTTTACATAATATTTCCATGTAAAATAGAGAAAGAGAATACATGCAATTAAAACATACAATGTGTTGAAATTAATTGTGAAAATGCAACAAGATGATGGAGCTTAGTGAAATGAAGTCGCCTTCACTAAGTGGGCCCGCAGGCTATTTTTGGCGCAAAGTCTATTTTTAGACTATGTCTATTTTTTAGACATATGGAGCATGGTCTAGGAGTTGCAGTATGCTATTCTTGGATGATTGGTCGAGTTGGTAAAAATATATGGACCTCTATTTTTAGACATACAAGTCGAAGTCTATTTTTAGACTGCCTGTCTAAAAATAGGTCAGTCAAATATTATTAGCCCTTAATAATATTTAGACTCTAAACTTCAGTTTATTCTCTTGGAGCACTTCAGTTGGAGCTACGGATGTGGCCCATGCATCTGACAGAAGGAATTACGCTATTCCTTGGGTTTTGGTGAGCTCATGCATGGTTGACTTCAGTTAGGACTTCAGTGGCAGAAGTTTGGTGGAGTTGATGAGACAGTTGGTGGAGTTGTGTTCGGTTTAACTTAGTTGAACTAGTTGAGATTAGTTTAACTCGCTAATCAACTAGTAATGAGTGGAGTGAATTAAATATCATTTAATTCACTAATTATTAACTCATTATTCAACTCAAGAACACATCAGTTCACTACAGTGCATGGACAGTTCAGTGGAGACCAGTGAAAGAGGTAGATGAAAGGGTTGAGATAGCTATCGGTTGTGACATTAGTTGTGCATGAGATTTGCACGACACTTGGAGGAATTGCCAATGATTATTCTGTTGTCAAGCCAAGGAGATTCGAACCTTGGATCTCTCATTAGACCAACCTTGATTGCGCAATAGAGGCAAGCAATTAGTGGATGCGTTTTGAACCTGTGACTTGTTCAAACCAAGCTAGTTTGTGTGTGTGACTTTATGAGATAGTACTGAGTACTTGTGAGGAGTATTGTGCTATGTACTGTTACATGTTCTCTCCATTATAATATACTATAGCTGGGGGTTTTCAGCTATAAGCTTTCCCCATACATACTGTGTAATGTGTGTGATGTTTTGATGATATTTTGATCGCATACTGCTTGTTTTATTTCCACATGTGTGATGATCTGAGTGGAAGATATTATGTGTTGCATATGAATTCGAATTGATATGTGATCAGGATAATCTTGGTGGATAAATCTTCATTATTCAACAAATTTCTACATGGTATCGAAGCTATCGGAGCAGAGATTGATCATCACAGTAATTACAAACTTATTTTGGTAGACAGAGTCTACATGCGGGCCAGGTAGCCTCTGGATCCATCCTTTCCTTTGAAAGGTGATACATCCAGTAAATGCCCCTGCAGTCGATCTCTGTGCTAGAAATAAATTTTTCTCACAGATCAAGAGCGGTTGAGCTTTGAGCTTGGAATTCGAATTTTTGCAACAGTTTGTTTTCTTGGTGCCGGAGTTGAAAATCTCTTTCAACGGTTTGCGACTCGAATATGCTCTTGAAGGCAATTCGAATTATGTTGCATGGAAAGATTGCATGGAGGCAGTATTAGAAGATAATGGTCTGAAGGAGTTCATAGATACGGATGTCCAAAAGCCCACTGATCCTGCTGAAGTCGAAGCTTGGAAAAAGAAGATGGCGAAATGTCGAAGGATTCTGTTGGAGGGCGTTAAGGATCACATTGTATCCAGCCTGCATGGAAAAGCTTCTCCATGTTTAATGTGGAAAGCGTTGACAGATCTATTCCAGAGTAAGAGTGACCAAAGGAAGTTGGCGCTCAAGGATAAGCTCAGAAACATCAAGATGGAGAAAGGCGACAGTATCGCCAAATACCTCACGAAGTTCACTCAATGCAGAGATGAGCTGGGAAGTGTGGGGGTGACTGTCGAAGAAGAGGATATGGTGGACCTGGCTCTCCTTAGTCTTATGAAGGCTTGGCATTCATATCAAGATAGTGTCAATGGTCGGGAGAAGTTGCCGGGATAGGAGCGCCTTTGGGCGGATCTCATGCAAGAGGAGATAAGGAGGACTACCAGGGACGGATCTTCATCAAAGGTATCTGATGAAGAAAATTGCGCCTTGGCTACCAAAGCAAAGAAGGGGAAGAGAAAGAAGGCTTCTCAGTCTGGTGCGAAAGGCAAGAAGCAAGACATGTCCAAGGTGAAGTGTTTTCACTGTCACCAGCACGGACACTATGCCACAAATTGTCCGCAGAAGAAGAAAAATAAGAAGGCTGCCGGATCTGCAACGGGAGAGGCATTGGCTTCACAATTCGAACTGGATTTTTTACTGATCGCATGCTTGGTTTCAAGTGTGGCGGGATCAGTTTGGTTCTTGGACAGTGGTGCGTCATTTCACATGACCGGAGATCGAGATCTGTTTTCAGATCTGGAGGAAAAAGATCTTGGAGTGCACATCGAGATGGGCGATGATGGTAGATATAGTGCGACTGGTATCGGTACCATTTCCTTTGAGAGGGAGTCTGGTAAACCTTTCATATTGAAGAAAGTTTTGCATGTTCCAGGATTGATGAACGATCTGCCTTCAGAATGTTGGAAGACAAGGGTATGATGTGGTCTTCGTGAGAAAATATTTCTGCTGTGATGCAAGACTCTTCGGTGAGCAGGAAAGATAGGGTTCGATTGAAACCTTCTCCAGTTGCAATTAGATAGGTACGTGTGCAACAATAGCACATGCTGAGCGAGGAAAGTAGTAGCCCGGGATGAGGAGCGAAGCGTGGCCACGATTGGGCCACCTTCACCATGGAGCTTTGAAGATCCTGTAGCAGATTTCTACTGGGCTTCCTAAGGGCACTCTTGCGCGGTCAGATCAGTGCAAGGGGTGTACTTTAGGGAAGTATGTGAAAGCCACCTTTCACGAGAAGGATAGTCGCGCCACGACGATCCTTGAGAGAGTTCACACAGACGTGTGTGGTCCTTTCTCTGTAGCTTCGACAGCAAAGCACAAGTACTATGTGATCTTTGTTGATGATTTCTCTTGGAAGTGCTGGATCTTCTTCATGCAGAAGAAGAGCGAGACATTTTCTAAGTTCTGTGAATTCAAGGCGCTGGTAGAGAAGGAATCGGGGAATCATGTGAAGGCTCTTAGGAGTGACAATGGTGGTGAATTCATCTCGGCTGAATTCAAAGAATTTTGCAGCGCAAAAGGGATTCGGAGAGAGCTCATCGCACCCCATAACCCACAGCAGAATGGGGTGGCTGAGCGGAAGAACAGAACGATCGTGGGTGCTGCACGGGCGATGTTGCATGATCAGGGCCTAACCCTTCACTTGTGGGATGAGGCATGCAATACAACAGTGTATGTGCAAAACCGTTGTCCTCACAAGGTTCTTGGCATGAGTACACCGGAGGAGGCGTTTTCTGGCAAGAGGCCTGATATTTCTCATCTGAGAATTTTTGGCTCACCTGTCTACATGCATGTGACGAAGGACGCCGAAAAGAAAGGCTGAGATCCGACCACGAGAGGGTTGGAATATTTGTGGGGTACACTAATACACACCACTCACAACTATCGGTGTATTGATACACCCGGACGAGTGTGAGTGTGCGACGGGATGTCAAGTTTCATGAGGGGGAGAAAGCGATGCGGTGTTCTCATGAGAGGAGCCACACTTGCATGGAGATGAGAAGCCGATTAGTTCCTAAGGAGGAGCTTCGGATGCTGGATCTCAACCCACGAAGTTCGGGAGGTGGAAGAAACCACCCGTACGGCGCCAACCATCGAAGGCGCAAGCGCACTCACGGAAAGGTACAGCGGCGGCACAAAGATGCGAGTTTGCCGGACCACCTCGGCATGGTCTTGAACGAGCGGGTCACCCGAGATCATTACTGCTGGATACATGGCTCTTGTGAGTCAATGTGTCATGACGGAGCCATCCTCTTTTGAGGAAGCTGTGGAGGAACCCACATGGGTAGATGCCATGATCGAAGAATATGATTCTATCGTCAGAAACAGTGCATGGGAGATTGTCCGAAGACCGGAGGGGAAATCAGTGGTGGGTTCGTGATGGTTCTACAAAGTGAAGCAGGCGGCTGACGGGAGTGTGGAGAAGTACAAGGCGAGATTTTTCTCCCGTGGCTTCTCATAGATCGAGGGGATCAATTATGAGGAGACCTTTGCACCTGTTGCAAGGTACTCTTTCATACAGACGATCCTTGCTCTCTCAGCGCAGATGGGATGGCACATCCATCAGATGGATGTGAAGACTGCATTCCTCAATAGAGTCATTGAGGAGGAGGTGTACATAGAGCAGCCTGAAGGTTTCGAGATCTTCAGCAGTGAGTCGCATGTGTGCTGACTCAAGAGAGCACTGTACGGGCTAAAGCAAGCACCTCGTGCTTGGTACACACGGATTGACAGTTATTTCACCGGGCTTGGATTTTCTAAGAGTGAGGCGGATCCTAACCTGTACCAGATTGTGGTGGAGGGGAAGCTGCTGATCATTGTACTGTATGTAGATGATCTGATTTTGACGGGTGATGAGTTGTTGATACTTTCATGCAAGGAGGACCTTGCTAGAGAGTTTGAGATGAAGGACTTGGGCCTCCTTCATTATTTCCTGGGATTGGAGATTTGGCAGCGCAGTGGTGGACTGTTTGTTTCTCAGGGTAAGTATGCCCGGGAGATACTGGAGAGGTTCAACATGCATGGCTGCAAGCATGTTGATACTCCTCTTCCTGGTGGTTGGAGGAAGGAGGATGCTACTTCAGCGGAGGTAGTGGATGCCACTGTCTATCAACAGTTGGTGGGGTCGCTTATGTATCTGGTCAATACACGACCCGATATATGCTATGTTGTTAACCAGCTTTCAAAAGCTATGGTTAAGCCTACCAAGCTCTTCTGGAAGGCAGGCAAGCATGTATTGCGTTATCTTAGTGGCACATCGGGATATGGTCTATGGTACAGACAGGAGGATGGAGCGAAGCTTTCCGGCTTCACTGATGCAGATTGGGCAGGGAGCCCAACGGACCGAAAGAGAACATCTGGAGGAGTTTTCAGCATTGGGTCGACAGCAGTTTCCTGGTACAGCAGGAAGCAGAGATCCGTGGCACTCAGTTCAGCAGAGGCCGAGTACATGGCAGCTAGCTTGGCTGCATGCGAGGCTATTTGGATGAGGAAGATCCTCGTTGGATTGTTCGGGTTGCATTTGGAGCCTACGGTGATTTACTGTGATAACCAGAGTTGCATTAAACTCTCGGCTAATCCAGTATTTCATGATATATCCAAACACATCGACATCAGGTACCATCATATCAGAGATTGTGTTCAGCGGAGAATCATGATGCTTTCATATGTTCCCACGGAGGATCAGGATGCCGACATCCTGACGAAGGCGCTCACCAGGGGCAAGTTCGAATTCCACAGAGGCAGGATAGGGGTTGCAGATAATCCATATCTTGCTGAGAGGGAGTGTTGAGAATGCAGCAAGATGATGGAGCTTAGTGAAATGAGGTCGCCTTCACTAAGTGGGCCCGCAGGCAAATTCTGGCGCAAAGTCTATTTTTAGACTATGTCTATTTTTAGACATATGGAGCATGGTCCGGGGATTGCAGTATGTTATTCTTGGAGTATTGGTCATGTTGGTAAAAATAGATGGACCTCTATTTTTAGACATTTAGGTCAAAGTCTATTTTTAGACTGCCTATCCTAAAAATAGGGAAGTCAAATATTATTTACCCTTAATAATATTTGGACTCTAAACTTCAGTTTACTCTCTTGGAGCACTTCAGTTCAAGCTACAGAAGTGTCTCATGCATCTGACAGAGGAATTACGCTACTCCTAAGGGTTTTGTGAGCTCATGCATGGTTTACTTCAGTTAGGACTTCAGTGGCAGAAGTTTGGTGGAGTTGATGAGACGGTTGGTGGAGTTGTGTTCGGTTTAACTTAGTTGAACTAGTTGAGATTAGTTTAACTAGCTAATCAACTAGTAATGAGTGGAGTGAATTAAATATTATTTAATTCACTAATTATTAACTCATTATTCAACTCAAGAACACATCAGTTCACTACAGTGCATGGACAGTTCAGTGGAGAGTGGAGACCAGTGAAAGAGGTAGATAAAAGGGTTGAGATAGCTATCAGTTGTGACATCAGTTGTGCATGAGATTTGCACCACACTTGGAGGAATTGCCCATGATGATTACGCTGTCAAGCCAAGGAGATTCAAACCTTGGATCTCTCATTAGACCAGCCTTGATTGTGCAATAGAGGCAGGCAATTAGTGGATGAGTTTTGAACCTGTGACTTGTTCAAAACCAAGCAAGTTTGTGTGTAACTTTATGAGATAGTACTGAGTACTTGTGAGGAGTATTGTGCTATGTACTGTTACATGTTCTCTCCATTATAATATACTATAGCTGGGGGTTTTCAGCTATAAGCTTTCCCCATACATACTGTGTAATGTGTGTGATGTTTTGATGATCTTTTGATCGCATACTGCTTGTTTTATTTCCGCATGTGTGATGATCTGAGTGGAAGAGATTATGTATTGCATATGAATTCGAATTGATATGTGATCAGGATAATATCGGTGGATAAATCTTCATTATTCAACAAATTTCTACAGAGTCTACAAACAAAGTTCTCGAAAGTATCATCACCAAAACTGTTCATCTACACAGAAGAGATTGGGCAGAAAGGCTTCCTGAAGCCTTGTGGGCCTACAGAACTACATGGAGAAACACAACAGGACATTCTCCCTATGAAATTGCTTATGGGAAAGAATTTTTGCTCCCCATTGAGTTCCAAGTCAAAACCTTCAAGATGGCAGTTCAGTTGGGGATGGATCTATCAGAAGCCCAAAAGCATACAATGGAGCAGTTGAATGAGCTAGATGAGATCAGACAAGAGGCAATTCTAAGAAATGATCTAGTTCAATATCAAAGAGCTAAATGGCATGAAAAATACATCAAAGAGAAGAAGTTTCAAGAAGGAGATTGGGCATTGCTATTTGATTCCAAGTTTAAATATTTTAAAGGAAAATTTCAGACTCATTGGCTTGGGCCATATGAGATTGACAAGATCTTTAGCAATGGAGCGGTAAGAATCAAGACCATTGATGAATCTCAAACTCCTCTTATTGTGAATGGCCAAAGATTAAAGATCTATCATAAGCCACTCTCAAAAGAGGACTTTGTCAAAATGTTTCAAGATAATTCTGCAATAAGGTTGGTGAAGAAGAATCCTTCTTCTTCACCAGCCTAGCCTTTGTTCTTTTCACTTTCAAAATATTAAAAAAAAAATAAATAAATATATATATATATATATATATATATATATATATATATATATATATATATATATATATATATATATATATATATATAAATAAATAAAAATTGTATAAGCCTAAAAACCAATCATTGATTGGCAGTCTTATACAGAAAATGTAGGGTGAAAATCAGGAACACCTGACACCCTATATTTTCCAAAAAAAATTCTCTCTCTCTCTCATTTCACAAGTTTTATGACAACCCACTCCATTTCATTCCACTTCATTCCACTCCACTTCATTTCATTTCACTCCATTTCATCTATTTCATTTCATTTCACCAATAAAAATTTTCTTTCATGACCATTTTCATACAGTCAGTTATCATCTATCCATCACCATTCACCCAAATAATTGTTGTGTCAGTTTCCGCAGCCAGAAGCAATTTCTGCAGCCACCATCCTGTTTTTCAAAAATTTACAGTCAGATGTTAGTTCAAAAATCATGAAATCAAATGCAGGTATGTGGACATATTATGAAGACATGAGGCATTCAAAAGCATCAACGAGGAGCAACTGATTGAAGACTAATGAAAAATGGCAATAATTCCAAGGAATGAGTAGAAATTTATTTCAAATGGCATTCAAGCACATTTTTACATAGTTATAAACCATAGCTCCATTATATGCAATGATTTCATTGATAACTCCATAACTGTTCCACGATCTCTATAAGATTCCCCCACAATCCTTGCATTCATTTTTAAACGGCCTCATAATCAAGCCTCCGGTCTTCACTCATGTTCGGCTATACTTTGATATTCACCTGTAATTATGGAATGTGGTTGATTTGACTACGGCTTCTCTCAGCCGCACAAAATCCGCAGCCGTTTCATAAACGTGCTTGCGTCTACTCTGAAGCCACCCAATTTTAAATACTGTCGGATGCACTTTACTCCCCCTACTGTTCTATTGACCTCATGGTTGCATCTCCACCATGCTCACATAAGCCTTCACCCCATTTTGTTCTCTGTTCTGCTTCATTCCGTGTACCTATTCTCTGATATCCGCTTACAGTCACTGGTCTCCTTCATAAACCCTGTTCATTTCCTCTAATTCAGCCATCTTACCTCCGCTAAACCCTCCTCATGTAGACAAATTTTAAAGAACAGAAGGAAGGATGGGTCGGTTGTTGAGGACAAAACCAGAGGGACCCAAATTTATGGAAGAATACCCGCAAGTCAAAGACATATTGAAAAAGGAAAAATCGCTTCGGTTTATTCAAAAGTTTAAAGGCTACAATAAGGAGGTAACAAAAGCTTTTGCGAGGTCCTTCAATGGTCTGGAGGTGGAAATTGGGGACCTCAAATTTACAGTGACTGAGGCATCCATAGCAGCTGCTACAGAACTCCCTCAAGAAGGTGAACGCTGGTTCAAGAACAAGAGCATTGGCGAGGAAGCTTGGAGAGTGATCCTACGTAACCCAGGTATGGATGTCACCATTTTCAAAAAGGGAATTCCTGTCCATGCTTTAAAAGAAGAGTGGGCCAGTTTACTGTTGGTTATTCAAAAGTTTATCACCTGTGAGGGATGTTTTGGATCAATGTACATGTATCATACTCGACTGTTGATGAATTTCTTAGACAACCAGACCCTCAATCTGCCATACGTTTTACTCAAAAATTTGAAAAAGATGTCTGTAACCGTCCAAAAGCATCTGGGGGATGTAGAACCACATTTGTATCATCATGGTCTCGTGAAAATTTTGATAGAAAAACAATTAAAAGAGAAAAAGGACACCTGGGAGCAATTTTTAATTAGAAATTTCTTTGAAGAACTCCAAGAAACCCCTGAAGGCAGTACATCAAAAAGAAGTAGAAGAAAGATAACAAGTGATAAAACTCAAAGCACTCCTACTAGCACAGTTGAAAGAACTAGTAGAGAAGAAAGACTGTCTAAAAGGAGGAAGGAAAAGACTGAGGGTAAAAAGCCAACAAAATCAAAAGAGAAAAGAAGCATTGAGGCTGTGCATCAAACCCCTTCCTCAGAAGAAGACCATCAAGTATTGTCTGAGAGACTAGTTCACCTTCAGGAACAGTCAGCTATGGAAAAAAAGAAAGGAAAAGAAAAACAGAAGGAAAAAGACAGTAGTCCACAGCATGTAAGAAGAAGCACCAGGCTTAAAGGAAAGTGGAAGAAAGCACAAAAAAAAGGACCCCATTTTATTGATTTGGGAGGAGGAACACCTGAAAAAACTCCAGCTGGCCGTAGTCCACCTCATTCTCAGCCAAACGTTGAAACTAGTCCTCAAGATGTTGACATGAGTCCTTTTCGGCCAGATTTTGAAGTCAATTCTCCTCCACAGCATTTTGGGGACAGCCCAAGGAAAACGACACCCGAGATAGATCCAAAGCAGCAAGAGATGTATGATTACATAGAATCCTTAGAAAGAACAGCCACGGGTCCCAACACTTCATCCACTCAGCCTCACACAGCACAAGAAGCTCTATTCCAATCGTTGAAACAAAAAGTCTTTGAGTTGGAGGTTTTACATAGACATATTAAAAATGAAAATGAAGCATTAAAGGAGCAAAGCAGATTGGACAAGATCATTCGTGAAAACACTATGCTACATCTGGGATTGTGGCACAAAAAGAACGGGAAATTGAAGAAGAAATGCAATAAGATAAGTAGAGCACTGATTAATCTCAAATTCAGATGCTTGATGAAGAAGCCCAGGATGTTAGCAGCACCAAGAAAGAGGAGAAGAGGACTGGATGTACTGGCAGAGGTATCAGGGCATATGAATTGAAGGAGGATGATCAAAATTTTGGTTGCATGGGGACATGCAACACCTTCACAGTGGGGGTATGTTGAGTCCCAAACTTTCATCTTTCCTATACACCTTTCTAGACTTTTTCCATTTACCTGGACCTCCTAAGTCATCAATATCATTACATATTAATCATAAAAGAGCATTTAAAGTGGTTTTTAACTATGTTTTGTGTCTGCTGTTTGAAATAGATTTTTACTCATTGAGCTGCGGAATCTTGTCACTTTCCGCAGCCATTTTGTTAAAGTCTATATTGCAGGTGTCTTTAGGAAAATCAAGCCACATGGGAAAGTTGGAAATGACATGGATATGGACCGAGTCCTATTGGCTCAGTCGAATTCACCAAAGAAGGCCGTGGTCAAAGGTAGTCAAGCGGTGGTCAACCTAAGAGTCCTACGGTGACAAAACTCCGTTTTTCACCACGTGAAGACTTGCGTGGCTGTTCCTAAATCTCAGGGGATATATCAACACATGTGAACTTCTCCATAAGCCGAATCCAATGGCCACCCTCCATAGATTTAATCTTTACGGCAGCTATAATGCTAGATTTCTGGACGTGGTTGTTCATGTGTCTTTTATCAGTGCAGATTGTAGGAAAGTAGTTATGTCATCCTCTGTTATAAATAATGTGTTCTCATACGCATAGTAGTTAGCTTCTGTAATGTAATTTTGCTGAAAAGAAAGCCCACTATGCCGTGACATTATTTCCTTGTTATGACTGCATTTTGAATAGATGAGAAGACTCTGTTCATAAGCATAATTTGCGGTTGATAGCTGTTGCCCGAGGATTGTGCAGAGGGCCCCTACACACGCCGAGGTTTTGTTTATTGCTATATAGTTTCATGCTTTATTTCCTTACGTTCATTATGCCATAGTTATTCACGTGTATATATTACATTTCTTATGGTATTAACGTTTTATTTTTGTCCTTAATTTTTCATGCTTTATACTGCTGTTAACTGATCAGTGTCTTTGTTCCAGATTACACTAGGCAGGCCGGGCATTTGCACATAGTTTTACAATGACTAATGACATGGAATCAGTCTTGTCCTTCTGCTGATTTATTTTTCTTAGATTTTAATTCCAGCACTGTTTTATTTATTTCAGTTTTGTACATTTTCTTTATTAGTTAGATTAGATATTAAATT
Source organism: Pinus albicaulis (assembly GCA_034641835.2). Classification (NCBI taxonomy): domain Eukaryota; kingdom Viridiplantae; phylum Streptophyta; class Pinopsida; order Pinales; family Pinaceae; genus Pinus; species Pinus albicaulis. The sequence goes on from CM076572.1 coordinate 1,423,811,345, forward strand.
AGTCATGTCATTATCAGTTACCTCCGAAAGCCATAGCGAGACTAATGGTGAGGTATTGAAGTATGAGTGTGTAGTTTGATATTAGTTTATTTTTCTGCAAGCTAGATATTAAATTGCTCATGTCATTATCAGTTACCTTCGAAAGCCATAGCGAGACTAATGGTGAGGGATTGAAGTGTGAGTGTGTAATTTGATATTAGTTTATTTTTCTGCAAATTAGATATCAGATTGCTCAAGTTGTTTATGATTACCTCTGAAAGCCATAGCGAGACTAATGGTGAGGGGTCAGAATATGAATTGATGTAATTTGATTTTAGCTTTACTTTACTTGCAAATCTTTGGATTTCTTTGAGTACAGTTTCTTTTGTGTTAGACAGCAGCAAGGGTAATGGGTTTCATGATCAATAGTTCACTGTTTGTTTGACTAGTATAGTGGCACATTTTAATTTTCTTTTAGGAATTAATTTTGTCATTGCATGTTTTAAAACCCTTTTGAAGTTTGAAGTTTGGGAAATCATTATAAAGGACATCATTGCCTTGAACATTTATATCCATACTTGTCTTTTAGAATTTCCATCTCACATTAGGAAACCAACCAAGATAAAAACCCCCAAGATAAATAAAAAACCCAAAAACGAAAAAAAGTAAGAGATAGGTTATCTTGCACATATAGTGCGCCACACTTCGTCAGCTTACGAAACCCGGATTAAAAAATTATTTTAGCAATTGAGGACACACTAAATTGACCAAACATTTTGGCGCCGTTTCCGGGGAAGTGTAACTAGGTAGCCAATTTCTTAAAAAAAAAACAATAAAAAGAAGGGAAAAATTGATAACTTTTTGAAGTATGCTCTCCTCTTGCACCTAGTGTGATCTGGAGGATCAGAAAAGAGAGTTATTGGTTTAATAATTTATTAAGTATGCTCTCTTCTTGCACCTAGTGTGACCTGGAAGATCAGAAAGAGAATTATTAGCCCAACTTAAAAATAAAATAAAAATGACATGCATAGAGCAAGAGATTCTAGGGGAAGGTTTATAGCTAGAGCCAAGAGTTCAATTTTCACAACTCCATCTTCTTCAAGGCATAGACAAGATTCACCACCATCTACCCTTAGCCTTAAGATTCCTGGAATTCAGGGAGCAGTACTAGGAATTTTTTCTGATCTAATCCATGATTGTGTAGAGGTTTATATGGATGATTTTACAGTTTATGGTAATTCATTTGAAGAGGCATTAGAAAATTTTGAAAAAGTCCTTATAAGATGTAAAGAAACAAACCTTTCATTAAGCCATGAAAAATGCTTTATGATGTTTACTGAAGGGATTGTTTTAGGACATCATATTTCAGGAGATGGGATTAAGGTTGATAGATCAAAAGTTGAAGTCATCTCCAAGTTGCCTATTCCAAATTGCCAAAGAGATGTTAGAAGTTTTCTAGGATTTACTGGTTACTATAGAAGATTTATAGAAAACTTCACTAAAATAGCATCTCCACTCTTCAAATTGCTTACAAAATACTGTGAATTCAAATGGGATCCTGATTGTCAATCAGCCTTTGAAACTTTGAAAACAAGAATATCTCAAGCACCTATCTTGAGAGGACCAAATTGGAAACTCCCTTTCCATATTTCTACAGATGCTTCAGATACAGCTCTAGGAGCTGTGTTGGGTCAAAAGGATTTAGTCCTTATGCCATTTACTATACCAGTAAAAATTTGACTCCCACTGAGTTGAACTATACTGTAACTGAAAAAGAGTTTTTAGCTGTTGTTCATGCAATCAATAAGTTTAGACATTATATAATAGGCTATGAAACTTTTATTCATATTGATCATTCTGCGATTAGATATCTAATGAACAAACCTGTTACTAATGGCAGAGTGACAAGATGGCTCCTACTTTTGCAGGAATTCAATATTACTGTGTTGGATAGACCAGGGAAACAAAATATAGTAGCTGATTTCTTGTCTAGGATTCAGAATACTAAAGAAGATTCTCCTGTAGAGGATAAGTTTCCTGATGAATACTTGTTTGCAGTAACTATTAAGACTCCTTGGTATGCAGATATTGCTAACTATTTGGTTATAGGGAAACTGCCTTCACATTTATTTCCAAGTGAAAAACGAAAAATTATTCAAGAGAGTTCAAAATATTCATGGATTTCTAACGAATTGTTTAAAACAGGGCCAGATCTTGTGATCAGAAGATGTGTCAGGGAGGATGAAATGCCTGATATCCTCAAGGCATGTCATGATGAACCATGCGGCGGACACTTTGCTGACAAAAGGACAGCCTATAAAATCCTCTCTTTAGGATATTGTTGGCCTTCCCTCTTCAAAGATGCAAAACAATATTTCAAAAGGTGTGACAGCTGCCAAAGAGTAGGGAAACCTACCCTTTCAAATGAAATGCCATTGCAACCACAGGTACTCATCGAACCCTTTGAAAAATGGGCTTTAGATTTCATTGGACCTATGAATCCACCATCTAAGCAAAAGAAATATATATTGGTTTGTACTGATTATGTTACTAAATGGGTGAAAGCCAAAGCATTAGTGTCTGCTACTGAAAATTCAGTTGTTAATTTTCTTTATGAGGATATTTTTACTCGCTTTGGTGTTCCAAGAGAAATTGTGATAGATCGGGGAAGCCAATTCACATCCAACCTGGTGGAGAAGCTGATGGAAGAATACAAAATCAAGCACAGAAGATCTACTCCTTACCATCCGCAAGCAAATGGTCAAGTGAAATCTACAAACAAAGTTCTCGAAAGTATCATCACCAAAACTGTTCATCTACACAGAAGAGATTGGGCAAAAAGGCTTCTTGAAGCCTTGTGAGCCTACAAAACTACATGGAGAAATACAACAGGACATTCTCCCTATGAACTTGTTTATGGGAAAGAAGTCCTGCTCCCCATTGAGTTCCAAGTCAAAACCTTCAAGATGGCAGTTCAGTTGCGGATGGATCTATCAGAAGCCCAAAATCATAGAATGGAGCAATTGAATGAGCAAGATGAGATCAGACAAGAGGAAATTCTAAGAACTAATCTAGTTCAATATCAAAGAGCTAAATGGCATGACAAATACATCAAAGAGAAGAAGTTTCAAGAAGGAGATTGGGCATTGCTATTTGATTCCAAGTTTAAAGATTTTAAAGGAAAATTTCAGACTCATTGGCTTGGGCCATATGAGATTGACAAGATATTTAGCAATGGAGCGGTAAGAATCAAGACCATTGATGAATTTCAAACTCCTCTTATTGTGAATGGCCACAGATTAAAGATCTATCATAAGCCACTCTCAAAAGAGGAATTTGTCAAAATGTTTCAAGATAATTCTGCAATAAGGCCGGTGAAGAAGAATCCTTCTTCTCCACCAGCCTAGCCTTTGTTCTTTTTAGTTTCAAAAAAAAAAAAAAAAATTGTATAAGCCTGAAAACCAATCACTGATTGGCAGTCTTATACAGAAAATGTAGGGTGAAAATCAGGAACACTTGACACCCTATATTTTCCAAAAAAAAAAATTCCCTCTCATTTCACAAGTTTTGTGACAACCCACTCCATTTCATTCCACTTCATTCCACTTCATTCCACTCCACTTCATTTCATTTCACTCCATTTCATCTATTTCATTTCATTTCACCAATAAAAAAATTCTTTCATGACCATTTTCATTTAGTCAGTTATCATCTATCCATCTCCATTCACCCAAATAATTGTTGTGTCAGTTTCCGCAGTTGACACCAGTTTCCGCAGTCAGAATCAGCTTTTGCAGCCACCACTCTGTTTTTCAAAAATTTACAGTCAGATGTTAGTTCAAAAATCATGAAATCAAATGCAGGGATGAGGACATATTATGAAGACATGAGGCATTCAAAAGCATCAACGAGGAGCAACTGATTGAAGACTAATGAAAAATGGCAAGAATTCCAAGGTATGAGTAGAAATCTATTTCAAATGGCATTCAAGCACATTTTTACATAGTTATAAACCATAGCTCCATTATATGCAATGATTGCGTTGATAACTCCATAACCGTTCCACGATCTCTATACGATTCCCCCACAATCCTTGCATTCATTTTTAAATGGCCTCATAATCAAGCCTCCGGTCTTCACTCGTGTTCGGCTATACTTTGATACTCCACCTGTAATTATGGAACATGGTTGATTTGACTACGGCTTCTCTCAGCCGCACAAAATCCACAACCGTTTCATAAACGTGCTTGCGTCTACTCTGCAGCCACCCAATTTTAAATACTGTCGGATGCACTTTACTCCCCCTACTGTTCTATTGACCTCACGGATGCATTTCCACCGTGCTCACATAAGCCTTCACCCCATTTTGTTCTCTGTTCCGCTTCATTCCGTGTACCTATTCTCTGATATCCGCTTACAGTCACTGGTCTCCTTCATAAACCCTGTTCATTTCCACTAATTCAGCCGTCTTACCTCCGCTAAACCCTCCTCACGCAGACAAGTTTTAAAGAATAGAAGGAAGGATAGGTCGGTTGTTGAGGACAAAACCAGAGGGAGCCAAATTTATGGAAGGATACCTGCAAGTCAAAGACATATTGAAAAAGGCAAAATGGCTTCGGTTTATTCAAAAGTTTAAAGGCTACAATAAGGAGGTAACAAAAGCTTTTTCGAGGTCTTTCAATGGTCTGGAGGTAGAAATTGGGGACCTCAAATTTACGGTGACTGAGGCATCCATAGAAGCTGCTACAGAACTCCCTCAAGAAGGTGAACGCTGGTTCAAGAACAAGAGCATTGGCGAGGAAGCCTGGAGAGTGATCCTACGTAACCCAGGTATGGATGTCACCATTTTCAAAAAGGGAATTCTTGTCCATGCTTTAAAAGAAGAGTGGGCCAGTTTACTATTGGTTATTCAAAATTTTATCACTTGTGAGGGGCGTTTTGGATCAATGTACATGTATCATACCCGACTGTTGATGAATTTCCTAGGCAACCAGACCCTCAATCTGCCATACTTTTTACTAAAAAGTTTGAAAAAGATGTCTGTAACCGTCCAAAAGCATCTGGGGGACGTAGAACCACATTTGTATCACCATGGTCTCGTGAAAATCTTGATAGAAAAACAATTAAAAGAGAAAAAGGACACCTGGGAGTAGTTTTTAATTAGAAATTTCTTTGAAGAACCCCAAGAAACCCCTGAAGGTAGTACATCAAAAAGAAGTAGAAGAAAGAGAACAGGTGATAAAACTCAAAGCACTCCTACTAACACAGTTGAAAGAACTAGTAGAGAAGAAAGACTGTCTAAAAGGAGGAAGGAAAAGACTGAGGGTAAAAAGCCAACAAAATTAAAAGAGAAAAGAAGCATTGAGGTTGTGCATCAAACCCCTTCCTCAGAAGAAGACCATCAAGTATTGTCTGAGAGACTAGTTCACCTTCAGGAACAGTCAGCTATGGCCAAAAAGAAAGGAAAAGAAAATTAGAAGGAAAAATACAGTAGTCCACAACATGTAAGAAGAAGCACCAGGCTTAAAGGAAAGTGGAGGAAAGAACAAACAAAAGGACCCCATTTTATTGATTTGGGAGGAGGAACACCTGAACAAACTCCAGCTGGCCGTATTCCACCTCATTCTTAGCCAAACGTTGAAACTAGTCCTCAAGATGTTGACATGAGTCCTTTTCGGCCAGATTTTGAAGTCAATTCTCCTCCACAGCATTTTGGGGACAGCCCAAGGAAAACGACACTCGAGATAGATCCAAAGTAGCAAGAGGTGTATGATTACACAGAATTCTTAGAAAGAACAGCCACAGGTCCCAACACTTCATCCACTCAGCCTCACACAGCACAAGAAGCTCTAGTCCAATCGTTGAAACAAGAAGTCTTTGAGTTGGAGGTTTTGCATAGACATATTAAAAATGAAAATGAAGCATTAAAGGAGAAAAGTAGATTGGACAAGATCATTCATGAAAACACTATGCTACATCTGGGACTGTGGCACAAAAAGAACAGGAAATTGAAGAAGAAATGCAAGAAGATAAGTAGAGCACTGATTAATCTCAAATTCAGATGCTTGATGAAGAAGCCCAGGATGTTAGCATCACCAAGAAAGAGGAGAAGAGGATTGGATGTACTGGCAAAAGTATCAGGGCATATGAATTGAAGGAGGATGATCAAAATTTTGGTTGCATGCGGACATGCAACACCTTCACAGTGGGGGTATGTTGAGTCCCAAACTTGCATCTTTCCTATACACCTTTCTAGACTTTTTCCATTTACCTGGACCTCCTAAGCCATCAATATCATTGCATATTAATCATAAAAGAGCATTTAAAGTGGTTTTTAACTATGTTTTGTGTCTGCTGTTTGAATTAGATTTTTGCTCATTGAGCTGCGGAATCTTGTCACTTTCCGCAGCTGCTTCAACTTTCTGCAGCCATTTTGTTAAAGTCTATATTGCAGGTGTCTTCAGGAAAATCAAGCCACATGGGCAAGTTGGAAATGACATGGATATGGACTGAGTCCTATTGGCTCAGTCGAATTCACCAAAGAAGGTCATGGTGAAAGGTAGTCAAGCGGTGGTCAACCTAAGAGTCCTACGGTGACAGAACTCCGTTGTTCACCACGTGAAGACTTGTGTGGTCGTTCCTAAATCTCAGGGGAAATATCAACACCTGTGAACTGCTCCATAAGTCGAATCCAATGGACACCCTCCATAGATTTAATCTTCACGGCAGCCATAATGCTAGATTTCTGGACGTGGTTGTTCACGTGTCTTTTATCAGCGCAGATTGTAGGAAAGTATTTATGTCATCCTCTGTTATAAATAATGCGTTCTCATACGCATAGTAGCTAGCTTCTGTAATGTAATTTTGCTGAAAAGAAAGCCCACTATGCCATGACATTATTTCCTTGTTATGACTGCATTTTGAATACATGAAAAGACTCTGTTCATAAGCATAATTCGTGGTTGATAGTTGTTGCCCGAGGATTGTGCAGAGGGCCCCTGCACACGCCGAGGTTTTGTTTATTGCTATATAGTTTCATGCTTTATTTCCTTACGTTCATTATGCCATAGTTATTCACGTGTATATATTACATCTCTGCAGCATTAATGCATATATTTCTGTCCTTAATTTTTCATGCTTTACATCGTTAACCAATCTGTCTTTGTTCCGTATTGCACTAGGCGCCTGCATTTGCACACAGTTTTACAATGACTAATGACATGGAATCAGTCTTGTCCTTCTGCTGATTTATTTTTCTTAGCTTTTAATTCCAGCACTGTTTTATTTATTTCAGTTTTGTACATTTGCTTGATTAGTTAGATTAGATATTAAATTACTCATGTCATTATCAGTTACCTCCGAAAGCCATAGCGAGACTAATGGTGAGGGATTGAAGTATGAGTGTGTAGTTTGATATTAGTTTATTTTTCTGCAAGTTAGATATTAAATTGCTCATGTCATTATCAGTTACCTCCGAAAGCCATAGTGAGACTAATGGTGAGGGATTGAAGTATGAGTGTGTAATTTTATATTAGTTTATTTTTCTGCAAATTAGATATCAGATTGCTCAAGTTGTTTATGATTACCTCCGAAAGCCATAGCGAGACTAATGGTGAGGGGTCAGAATATGAGTTGATGTAATTTGATTTTAGCTTTACTTTGCTTGCAATTCTTGGATTTCTTTGAGCACAGTTTCTTTTGTATTTAGACAGCAGCAAAGGTAATGGGTTTCATGATCAATAGTTCACTGTTTGTTTGACTAGTATAGTGGCACATTTTCATTTTCTTTTAGGAATTAATTTTGTCATTGCATGTTTTAAAACCCTTTTGAAGTTTGAAGTTTGGGAAATCATTATAAAGGACATCATTACCTTGAACATTTATATCCATACTTGTCTTTTAGAATTTCCATTTCACATTAGGAAACCAACCAAGATAAAAACCCCCAAGATAAATAAAAAACCCAAAAATAACAAAAAGTAAGAGATAGGTTATCTTGCACATATAGTGCGCCACACTTCGTCAGCTTACGAATCCCGGATTGACAAATTAATGTAGAAATTTAGGACACACTAAATTGACCTAATGACGACTCCACAGCACACATCTGTGCACTTAAGCTGAAGTGCTCCAAAAGAATAAGTATTTGGGTCCAAATATTATTAAGAGCTAATAATATTCAACATATCTATTTTTAGACTGGCAATCTAAAAATAGATTTCGCCTAATATTTCTAAAAATAGAAGTCCATCTATTTTTTCAACTTGACCAACCCTCCACAAATAGCATCCTGCAACTCATAGAATATGATCAACATGTCTAAAAATAGACATACACCTAAAAATAGCACGTATGGGCTCCACCTAGTTTAGGTGATTATTTTCCAACTAGGATGAAGGATGATGTTTCAGGATGCCTCCTTTATTGTTTCTTTTTGCAATATTCAACGAGTATGAAAGAAAACTCCATAAGTACTTTTTCGTATAGTTATCGCTCAGACCCGAAAAACTATAAAATAATATCTGAGAGAACCTCCTAGCCATGTTCAGCTAAGGCATCCCTTTTCGTAAATAATATATCTCAGTATGGAAAAGGGTTAAACTTATATTGAGTAGATCTCAATTCATTTACTTTTATGAGCTCAAAAATACAAATGCTTGGCAATATTTTCACATTATCGGAGTATGAAAAGAGCTGAAAGAAGACTCCAGGGGTTCCTTTTTTCGATGTTATCAAAGCTCGAAAAAGAGATAAAAGTGCAGTTCAAGTCCTTTTTCATTTTTAACAAAGCTCGAAAAACAAGGATAAAAGTATGCTTTGTGGTCAAATCATTCTTGAAATAAATCTGCATGACTAATCTGCTCATCAGTTGTAAAACTTGTTCAGAACAAAACCAAACGGATTACAAATACTTGTTTCATGATAAAAATATAATAAAACCATAGTCACAGTAATAAATATAATTTTCAAATAATCAAATGACGAATTAAAAGAGTTTTACCATTCATTTTTACCATTTTAAAGTTACCATTTTCATTTTGGAGCTCTAAACCTATTTTTTCCCCAGAACTTCAGTCGTTGATTGCGATCAATTCTGTGGATGGTTTTCATCATCGTTTGATCCAGGATAGTGCCATGAACCCTCTCTTTCATTCAGAAATCAATTCATTTCCTTTCGTTGAAATTTTTTTGGGTTTTGGGCCCCTTATGGTAAGTTATTTTTCAAAAGAGGGCAACGCACCCTTGAGCATCGAAAAATGCATTGTGGAGCACCTAAATTGAAGCCTAGGTGCATATGCAATTCTCACTTTTTATTCTTGCAATGTACCCAAAATTTGTCTATTTTTTTGGATGAAAAGGAGTCTAATGGGTCTTATGGTTATGTTTCAGGATGCCATCGGACTAGAATGATGATTACTTGGAGAGAAAGAGAGCATGAAGAACAAAATATGATTTCCCTAAATGATCTAGGTGTAGTAAGATCCCTAAGAGATTGTGGCTTGTTAAAGTACTTATGTTTGTCAGGGATGAGGCAACCAATAGAACTCTTGGAGTTCTTAGTTCGAGCATGGGATGTAGCTGTCAAGGAATTTCACATTAGGAACAAAGTGGTTCCTATTACAGTGGAGGATGTATACCTTCTTGCAGGCTTGTCGAGGAGAGGCTTGCCTATTTCCCTCTCACGGTCTGCTCTCGGAGGAGAGACTGTGAGAGATTATGTTTTGTAGTATTGCTATCTAGGGGTAGAGCCAAGCAAGGATGGGAAAATAAACATCCGTGACATTCAATATTTTCCTTTGAGAACCATTATTTTCATGATTGAAAAAATTGCCGACACCATTACACTACATGTAGCGAATAGATCATATATGCAGTATGCGCTAGATTGTATATAGCCAAAAGTCTTCAACTGTTCTGAAGCTATACTTTCTTAGATAAAAGAAAAATTGAACAAGGCAAAGGGAGGAAGGAAGAAAAACTTCAATTATGGTTCGATCCTCATTTCATTTGCCTTAGAGCGGATTCCACTGATGCAGCCTCAGCATGTGACAATGGGTGTGTCTAACCCTAGAGATATGAGGATGCAGAGATTGTTAGAACTAATGGCTAGGCACGCAGGCCAATCATCCATTGTGTTCTCGACTGTGTTCTTCACCTGGTTTAGGCGACAGGTTGTCACCATTGATGAGTATGCATATGCAGGCGTTGATTTCCGAGGAGATCTAGACTTAGCTTTACCAGAAGGTGCTCAGTGGGGTGTAATAGGTAAGAATTTTTTAACCATGTTTTTTATTTTTCTAATGTTTATAAATTTTTTTTGTATTTTGATGTTTTCCCAAGACTAAACTTAAAAGTTTAATGTAATGTAGATGTTGGTTGAGTTCAACTAGTAGAGGAACCAGAGCATGGAGTAGATGAGTCAGCAGAGAGGGCTATCGGGAGTGCAGTCCTTCACGATCTAGACATGGTTGAGACTCTATTTGAGCTTCGGTAGCATATAGAGGGGTTAACCTTTAGGATTCTAGATTTCCGGATCGAAGAGTTACCCATGCGACTGCAGCGCCACACTATAGGCATATCTAACCACTGGATGTGGTTACTACGTAGGATAGCTAGATCTATAGCATGCTACCATGAGCATCACTAGTTTACTTTTAACATGTTGCATATATTTTGAGGTCAAATGACCAATGTGTCTTGGGCAATTTTTTTTGTAAAAACTTATAACTATCTATGTATTTGATTTCAGTTTTTTCCTATGTTTATTATGCAATCCTATTCAATTATGTGAATGTTTCTTTACATGTGTTGCAAATTTATGTCTAAAACTTGATTAGCCAAAGAATAAGTCACTTGGCTCGCTACGCTTATCTCAATCATCAACGATGTTGAAGGCTTTTGATGGACGTACATATAAGCCTTGTGGTGTTATCAATAACTTGCATGTTGAATTAGGGGGCAAAACAGTGAATGTTGATGTCGAGGTTTTTGACAGACCCCTTGACTACAATATTCTACTTGGATGACCATGGGTATATGCTATGACTGCAATTGTTTCTACATATTTTAGAATGATTGTGTTTCCATATAAAGGTGCCATCACAATCATTAATCAGCTATCCTTCTTTGCCTCCACTTCACAGGTAACTGGAAGCATTCCATTCATTCACACACCCCAACTAGCACTTCAGAACATTGGTGTAGGACTCTTAAAGGATTCCACTCTCATGGGAGCCTTTGCATTTCCTCTGCCTGCGACGTCGGAAGAAATTCCAAGTATAGAGACCTGCTACATGATCTCTTCCACTCCATCTGGCTTAAGGAAGAGTACGAGTGATTCTAAAATTGTTACGTTGGATGAATTTCTGCTGCCCAGCCCTATTGAGCTATCATAGTAATCAATCTATCTGGCTTGGGTGGGGAATCCAAAATCAGCGCGTCAGTTGTTTGGGTTAATCGTTCCTTGGATTTTGGTACTCCATCTAATCCTTTTTCCTCAACTTTCTTGACAGATGAGAATATTTTGGAAATCATGATGTCAGAAGGAGAACCATGGGAATAATATCATCATCGTTCCCATCTTCCTGATTATGAAGAAAATAATCTTAGTGAACTATATCACCCATCAATCAAAAATTTCTTTTTGAATTCTTTACCTATTAATGTAATTGATTCCGAGAAAAATTTGTCAAATATTGAAGAAACCATTTCTATCAATATTTTGACCAAACATGACATTGTAGAAAATATTCATGTCGTCGTATCTTGTTCTCCATCAGAACTCGAAACATATCGCTCTCTTTTTCGTGAATTCTGTGATGTATTTGCTTGGTCTTACGAGGAAATTCCAGAAATAGATACTAGTATCGTTGAACACACTATTAATATGTATCTTGATGTCAAACCGCTGCGTCAACACCTTCGTCCTGTTCATCCAAAGAAGCTGCTGCCATTAAAGCATAATTTGAGAAAATTTTGCGTGCTAGTTTCATTTACCCTATTCCACAAATGCATCAACCTTCATTTCAACAAGTAGCATATCCAGGTTTTGGTCAACAAAATCCTCAAGTGTTTGCTTATGAAAACAACCTGTATCTCGGTTACCAGTAGTAGATTCCTTATGTTGGTTCTCAAAGGCTTGTTTCTCAAGCAATTCCATCATACCCTGGCTATGCTCAACCTTATCTTAATAGACAGTTGCCATTTTTTGCAACCTTAGAGTTACCAGATTTAAATTGGCTCACCAATGATCCTAGATAGACTATGCTCCTTGGTGGTCGGTGATACCCCATAAATTACCCTAGGATATTCCTAAGTTCAATGGAAACCCTGGGGAAGACTCGTCGACTCATGTTATGATTTATCATTTGGGGTGTTCATTAAAATCCCTGAATGATGATTCTGTTCGGCTACGTCTTTTCCAGCATATGCTCACTGGTCCAGCTGAAAAATGGTATATTGAGTTACCTAGAGTTTCTTTTGATAATTTCACTGGCCTAGCTACTGTATTTTTTACTGACTTCCAGTTACCCATATAATATGAAACTAGAACATAACTCTTGAATAATTTTAAATTGACTAATGCTACTCACATTTATGATCACATTCATGAGTGGCGTCATCGTCGTAGAATGGTTAAGACCTTTGTTCATGATCATCTGCTTGCTGAGTGGTTCATTAAGTCCCTGTTACCATCTATAACTGAGGATGTGGCTAAGGGTGGCGTTGTCACTGAAGAGAAAGTTATTTCTCATGCCCAATACTTATACTTGATTTATACTCAGTCTGGGATGCTCTACAAAAAATTCCTAATGTGCCGCGATCAAATTTTATTGTTCCTCCTTCATCAAAGAACTCTCATGCTGGAGACAGTATGATTGGTATTGCAAGCACACATCATACTACTGCATCTAATCATGCACCTTCTTCCGAAATCAATGTTGTGTCATTTGACAAAGGAAAAAGTGACAAGCAACTGAGAAGTAAGAAAAAAGGGAAATCTAAGAAAAAGAAAACTTCTAACCTGTAGGAAAGATCATCTGATCAATCGTTTGGAAATATGAAACCTCATTATCCATGAATAATCTTTAATTAGGAACACTTTGTTCGGTATTGTCCTCACCGCGCTAAATTCTCAAAAATCATTAAGACTTCACATGCATCAGTTGTGTTGACAGATCCACTTCCGAATCTAGACACAAATTTGGTTGCTACGGATCCAGCTTCTAGTTCCAAAGTGCTTGTTATCTATCACAAAACCTTCAACAGATATTTGATGTCGAACATCAAACAAAATATTTCAGACAAAATTCCAGAAGCGAGGATCTTGTTGATGCTATAACAAGCCTCATTGTACTGGAATATGATGCTTATAAGTAAACTTCATTGATGGTGATTTGTCATCGATAGGAAGCTACTTTCTTGCGAAACGGGAGTTACTGATTTTGGAGAAAAAATGTGACTTGATATAGAAATTTTCAGGATGACTGTAATAAGAATGAAGGTTTATCAGTATTGTAGAAGGATGAGTATTCACTAGATGACTTCTCTTGAACATATCGGTGACAGTGAGATGAGTTGGCAACATTCATCCAAAACTAAAGTGAAGGTATGATGAACCATAGGTATGAATGAACCATCAAGAATATTACCCAACCCAAACAGTCATGGTGATGGAGTGAAGTGTCATGTTCAAGAGCGACCTGCTACCCTGAAAAATTTTGTTCACTTTCCCAAATTTTTCCCGGTCATTTGTCGACCAATACCTCTTTATTTTTTAACAAGCTTGAGGAGGATAACATATGCTTGATCTATAATTAAACCCTTCGGGTTAATAATGTATCGCTATTTAATAATTTAACGAGTCTAGTGATGAATGAAACTCGATTCTTGCCATGATCGAAAATCCTATCACAATTTTATGTTTTAACGAGCCTAACGACAGTGACAACCCAATCCTTTTTCATATTTAGAGAGTTTGAAAAGAGGACGAAAGAAAACTCCATAAGTAATTTTTCGTAAAGTTGTCGCTCAGACCCAAAAAAGTGTAAAATAATATCTGAGAGAACCTCCTAGCCATGTTTGACTAAGGCATTCCTTTTTCGTAAATAATCTATCTTAGTTCGGAAAAGGGTTAAACTTATACTAAGTGGATATCAATTCATTTAATTTTACGAGCATGAAAAGACATGTGCTCGGCAATCTTTTCACATTATCGCAGTCTGAAAAGAGCTGAAAAAAGACTCCAGGGGTTCCTTTTTCACTGTTATTGAAGCTCGAAAAAGAGATAAAAGTTTTCTTCAAGTCCTTTTTCATTTTTTAATAAAGCTCTAAAAATAAGGATAAAAGTATTCTTTGTGGTCAAATCATTCTTGAAATAAATTGGCACGACTAATCTACTCATCAGTTGTAAAACCTGTTCAGAACAACACTAAATGGATTAAAAATACCTGTTTCATGATAAAAATATAATAAAACCATAGTCACAGCAATAAATATAATTTCAAATAATCAAATGACTAATTAAAAGAGTTTTACCATTCATTTTTACCATTTGAAAGTTACCATTTTCATTTTGGAGCTCTAAACCTATTTTTGCCCCCGAACTTCAACCATTGATTGCGATCGTTTCTATGGATGGTTTTCATCGCTGTTTTTTCCAAGTTAGTGCCATGAACCCTCTCTTTCATTCAGTAGTCAATTTAGTTCCTTTCATTTCAAATTTTTGGGGTTTTGGGCCCCTTAGGGTAAATTCTTTTTCAAAAGAGGGAAACTCACCCTTGATCATTGAAAAATGCGTTGTGGAGCACCTAAATTGAAGCCTATGTGCATATACAATTCTCATTTTTTATTCTTGCAATGTACCCAAAATTTTTGTCTAATTTTTTGCATGAAAATGAGTCTATTGGGTCTTATGGTTATGTTTCAGGATTCCATCGAACTAGAATGATGATTACTTGGAGAGAATGATAGCAAGAAGAACAAAATATGATTTCCCTAAATGATCGGGGTACAGTAAGAGCCCTAAGAGACTGTGGCTTGTTAAAGTATTTATGTTTGTCAGGGATGAGGCAACAAATAGAACTCTTGGAGTTCTTAGTTCGAGCATGGGATCCAGCTATGGAGGCATTTCATATTAGGAACAAAGTGGTTCCTATTACAGTGGAAGATGTATACTTTCTTGAAATCTTGTTGAGGAGAGGCTTACCTATTTCCCTCTCAGGTTCTACTCTCGGAGGAGAGACTGTGAGAGATTATGTTTTGCAGTATTTCTATCCAGGGTCAGAGCCAATAAAGGATTGGAAAATAAACATCTATGACGTTCGATATTTTCCTTTGAGAACCATTCTTTTCATGATTTCAAAACTTGCCGGCATCGTTACACTACATGTAGCGAATAGATCAATATGCAGTATGTGCTAGAGCATATGGAGCCAATAGTCTTCAAATGTTCTAAAGTTGTACTTTCTCAGATAAAGGAAAAACTGAACAAGGCAAAGGGAGGAAGGAAGAAAAACTTCAGTTATGGTTCGATCCTCATTTCATTTTCCTTAGAGCGGATTCCACTGATGCAGCCTCAACATGTGACACTAGGTGTGTCTAACCATAGAGATCTGAGGATGTAGATATGGGTAGATATAATGGCTAGGCATGTAGCCCAATCATCCATTGTGTTCTCGACTGCGTTCTTTTCCTGGTTCATGCGACAGGTTGTCGCCATTGATGAGTATGCATACGTAGGCATCAATTTCCGAGGAGATCCAGACTTAGCTTTACCAGAAGGTGCTTAGTGGGGTGCAATAGGTAAGAATTTTTTGACCATGTTTTTTATTTTTCTAATGTTTATAATTTTTTTTTGTATTTTGATGTTTTCCCAAGACTAAAATTAAAGGTTTAATGTAATGCAGATGTTGGTCGAGTTCAACCAGTAGACGAACCAGAGCATGGATCAGATGAGCCAGTATATAGGTACCATTGTAATCAACTAAATCGTAGGCACCTTTAGTAAGAACTCTTTTGACAATACAGGGGCCATGCCATAATGGCTCAAATTTCCCTGTACCTATTACATCAGCTTCTTGATCATAAATAAGGACCAAATCACCCTCTGAGAAAATGCGAGGCTAGAAATTTTTGTCACATTGAGCCTTTATACGTCTCTTATGTGCTTCGTTGGCCAATTGGGCTTCATGACGTGTTTCCTCAAGATGGATGAGGTTAAAAAGACACACTTCTTCTTCTGAGGTGTCAGATAACAATTCGATTGCGAGTTTTAACGACGGTATTTCACATTGGATTGGTAAGATATCTTCCAGACCATAAACCAATTGAAAGGGGGTAAATCTGGTTGTGTTTCTCACCGAGGTTCAGTGCGCCCACAAGGTTGTGAACAGATTCAAATGCTAGTTTCTTTTACAAACTCCTATCATTCGTTGAAGCATACGTTTAAGAATATTTTTGATAGCCTCAACTTGTCCATTTTATTGTGGATAATAAGGAGTATAATTATCATGTGACAATCCTAACTTGGTAGTCAATTCAGTCATCATATGGTTTCGAAAATTCTTCCCATGATTTGTGACTATAGCCAGTGGGACCTAAAACCATGCAATAACATGATTAAAGAAAAACAATGCACCTATTTGTCATGTGTTGTTGAATGTAGGCATCACTTTGGCCCATTTGTTAAAGTAGTCTACTGTGACAATAATATAACCATGCCCCCCAGATGAACGAGGGTTACAGATCATGAGTCAATACCCCATTTTGAAAATGCTCCTATAGAGACGACAGGATGCATTGGCACTGGCGGTTTGCGGATTTTACGATCAAATATCTGGCACGCATGACAAATTTTGACCACGAGGATGCAGTCACGAAATATAGTAGGAAAAAAGTAACCTACGCAGAGTATCTTCCATGCGGTAGCATATCCAGACAAGTGTCCACCACAAGCCCCAGCATGACAATCATTTAAAACATTTTCGGCCTCCTCATGAGTGAGGCACCTTCTTAAAATTGTATTGACACCACGATGATAAAGTGTATCATCGATGATCAGATAATCTTTGGCTTGGTATCGAATACGTCACTGGTCAGAGCGAGAGGTATCAGGCCGAAAATTTTGAGTCTGGAGATAAATGATAAAATCTCCATACTAAGGATTAGATGATCCAATCAGAAACAGAGGCTCTTCAGGAATTGATGATCCTGACGTAGTAGCAGTACTATTAGAAGGAAGGTCAAAAAGAAGCTCAGCCAAAACTAATGACTTCTTTGAATTGGATTTGATGAATTCCAAATCAAATTACTGCAAAATGACAATCCATTTTTAATATTTTCCCCCCAGAAATTGACGTGATAATATATAATTCATGGGGTTCTAATCTGAAATGAAAATGGTCTTCCGGAACAGGATATAATGGCGAAATATTTGGACAGTTTGAACAGCCGCCAAGGCAAGATTTTTTACGTACGAATACTTCACTTCCGTAT
This sequence comes from Pinus albicaulis, assembly GCA_034641835.2. Classification (NCBI taxonomy): domain Eukaryota; kingdom Viridiplantae; phylum Streptophyta; class Pinopsida; order Pinales; family Pinaceae; genus Pinus; species Pinus albicaulis. Next base: position 1,423,828,820 of record CM076572.1, read on the forward strand.
CATTGATATTACGACTCAAATAATAGATCAGATGTTCTATCCCATTTTCTACTTGGACCAATACCATATAAATGGTCGTATCTGTCGCAACGATATATAATAAATAATCATTCTGATAATTGGGGGGATACATTAATGACGCTTGGACAAGAGTATCCTTGACAACATCAAAAGAAGCTTGCGAAACTTGGTCCCAATGGAAGGGGACCCCATTTTTTAAGAGCCGAGTAAATCCTTTAGCCATTTCGGCATAGTTGGGTATGAACCTCCTTAGGAAGTTAGCCTTTCCTTGAAGTTTTTGTATCTGAAGTAAATTTGATGGAGCAGCAAAATTAAAAATAGGCTGGACCTTCAATGGGTCAATTCGAATTCCTTCTTTTGAGACGACGAATCCAAGAAAATGACCAGAACCAACACAAAATACACATTTATGTGGATTGAGGCATATTTGGTAGTGTCGCTAGTGTAAAAATATGTCTCTCAAATGCATCGGGTGATCAGTTTGATTTCGTGAATGCACAGGTAAATCGTCTAGATAGGGTTGAAAAATGTGCTTGATGTCATTGAAAGCATAATCCATTACTCTCTGAAAAGTTTCCCCAACGTTATTTAAACTAAATGGTAGTTTCCTATAAGCGAATGTGCCCCAGGGAAAAATGAATGTTGTCTTATGTTGATCCTCTGGGTGGATATTGATTTGATTATAGCCAAAAAATCCATCCATGAATGAAAAGATTTTTCTTCCAGCACAATCGTCAATAATCTGGTCGATAAAGGGAGTAGGATAGTTTTCTTTTGGACAAGCAAGATTGACATCCTGATAATCGATGCATACTCTGATGGTTCATTTTTTTCATGACAGGAACGATGTTGGAAACCCACTCAGTTAGCGGAACAGGGTAAATGAAACTAGCACGCAAATTCTCAACTTCTGCTTTAATGGCAATGACCTTCTTTGGATGAACATGGCGAAGGCGTTGACACAACAGTTTGACATCATGATACATATTAATAGTGTGTTCAACGATACTAATATATATGCTTGACATTTCCTCGTAAGACCAAGAAAATACATCACGAAATTCACGAAAAAGAGAGCGATATGTTTCGATTTTTGATGGAGAACAAGATACATCGACATGAATATTTTCTACAATGCCAGGTTTGGTCAAATTATTGATAGAAATGGTTTCTTCAATATTTGAAAAATTTCGCTTGGAATCGATTGCATTAATAGGTAAATAATTCGAAAAGAAATTTTTGATTGATGGGTGATATAGTTCACTAAGATTATTTTCTTCATAATCAGGAAGATGGGAATGATGATGATAATATTCCCATGGCTCTCCTTATAACATCATGGTTTCCAAAATATTCTCATCTGTCAATAAAGTTGAGGAAAAATGATCAGATGGAGTACCAAAATCTAAGGAACGATCAACCCAAACAATCGACGACACTTATTTCGGATTCACCGCCCAATCCAGATAGATCGATTGCTATGCCAGCTCAATAGGGTTGGGTGGTAGAAATTCATCCAACGTAAAAATTTCAGAATCACCCGTACTCTTCCTTAAGCTAGATGGAGTGGAAGAGATCATGTAGCAGGTCTCTATACTTGCAATTTCTGTAGACGTCGCAGGTGGTGGTAATGCAAAGGTTCCCATGAGAGTGGAATCCTTTAAGAGTCCTACACCAATGTTTTGAAGTGCTAGTTGGGGTGCATGAACAAACGCAACGCTTCCAGTTACTTGTGAAGCAGAGGCAAAGAAGGATAGTTAACTAATGCTTGTGATGGTACCTTTATATGGAAAGGCGATCATTCTAAAATATGTAGAAACAATTGCAGTCATAGCATATACCCATGGTTGTAAAAGTATAATATTGTAGTCAAGGGGTCCATCAACAACCTCAACATCAAAATTCACTGTTTTCCCCCCTAGTTCAACATGCAGGTTATTGATAATACCACAAGGCTTATATGTACGTCCATCAAAAGCCTTCAACGTCGTTGATGATTGAGATAAGCACAGCGAGCCAAGTGACTTCCAACAGTTTAGATACATAATGCATGTAGATGCTCCCTCATCAATAATAGTACGATGAACAAGGTGATTGAGAACATTTACTTGTATGGAGAATGCAAATTCTGATGGTAATTGCGGCACATAGCCCGTATGATTAAAGACGACGAGATTAGAATCAGTCGTATCAATTCCACCAATAGCTGACAATAAAGCCTGATTCTAGGAGAGAAAATTTTGTAATACCTCAAGAGCTGACATAGATGAAGGGGATTGAGCAAAATATTCAACTATATTATAATTTTGAGAAGCTCTTTCTCGAGGATTATATGTCGATTTATGAACGACTCCCTTTGATGGCTTAATCATCAATTCAGGAATAGCAGTAAGCAGTACTGATTCCATAGTCGGATTCATGTTCGAGGTAGTAGGTTGGTTAGTGGCATGACTACCGTAATATTTATTACATGTTGAAACAAAAATATATGTTGAAGGTTTTGTGACAGATAACATAAGAACTTGGGAACTAGAAGCTGGATTCGTAGCAACCAAATTTGTGTCCGGACTCAAAAATGGATCTATCAACACATATGACGCATGTGAAGTCTTAATGATTTTTGAGACTTTATCGTGGTGAGGACAATCCCGAACAAAGTGTTCCTCATTATAGATTATGCATGGATAAAGAGTTTCCTATTTCCATACAATTGATCAGATGATATTTCCTGCAGATTAGAAGTTTGGTTTTTCTTAGCTTTCCCTTTTTTCTTACTTCCGAGTTGATTGTCACTTTTTCCTTCGTCAAATGACACGACATTGATTTCAGAAGAAGGTGCAGGATTAGATGCAGTAGTATGATGTGTGCTTGCAATACCAATCATACATTCTTTGGCATGAGAGTCCTTTGATGAAGGAGGAACAGTAAAATTTGATTGCGACGCGTTAGCAATTTTTTCATAGAGCATGCCAAACTGAGTATAATCAAGTCTAAATATTGGGCACAAGAAATAACCTGCTCTTCAGTGACGACGCCACCCTTAGCCACATCCTCAGTTATAGATGGTAACAGGGACTTAATGAACCACTCAGAAAGGAGCTAATCAGGAACAAAGGTCTTAACCATTCTACAATGACGACGCCACTCATGAATATGATTAGAAATGTGAGTAGCATTAGTCTGTTTAAAATTAGTCAAGATTTTTGTTCCAGTTTCATATCGTATGGGTAACTGGAAGTGAGTCAAAAATACAGTAGCTAGGGTAGTGAAATTATCAAAAGAAGCTCTAGGTAACTCAATATACCATTTTGTAGCCGGACCAGTGAGTGTACACTGGAAAACATGTAGCCGAACATAATCATCATTCAGGGAGTTTGATGATGAACACCACAAATGATAAGTCATAACATGAGTCGACGGGTCTTCCCCAGGGTTTCCATTGAAATTAGGAATATCTGAGGGTAATTTATGGGGTATCAGCGGCCACCAAGGAGCATAGTTGATAGGATCATTGGTGAGCCAATTTAAATCTGATAACTCTAAGGTTGCAAAAAATGGCAACTATCTATTAAGGTCGGGTTGAGTGTAGCCAGCGTATGATGGAATTGCTTGAGAAATAGGCCTTTGAGCACCAAGATAAGGAACCTGCTGTCGGTAACCCAGATAGGGGTTGTTTTGATAATCAAACGCTTGAGGATTATGATTACCAAAACCTGGATATCATACTTGTTGAAATGAAGGTTGAGGCATTTGCACCTGAGGCTGCTAAGGGGTTTGTCCACCAATGTTATAACCCAAATTACGATAAATTGGATTCGGTTGAGGATAAGTATAACCTGGTTGTGGATGTGACATCCCATAATATGGTAAACCAGCTTGTGAATTAAATGATTCCAGGTACAAATTATTGTAAATTATCCGAAGGATTTGGAGTCTGTGCGCCCAATACTTGAGGGTATTGAGTTGAAGGACCCACCTGAAACAATGGTTGTACAAAATTTTGAGTCTGTAACAAGGGTAAATATGTATTAACAAGTGGAATTGATGTGGGTGAAATAGGTTGAACCGGTTGATACGAGTGTACAACCGTTTTTCATTGGATAGGCAGAGTGGGCTGCCATTGACAAACATTCATTTTGAAATTAGTTTGACCAAAAAACGATGGAGTACTATCAAAGTGGGTGACCAAAGTTTTCCCCCCAGCATGAGGAGGATAATAAGACGAAAAATATTTCTCTCCAAATGCAGGGAGTCTATTTGATATGGTACTGGATGGAATAGACCTTAGAAGGACCAACTCGATATTGCCATGATGATGTGTATAAAGAATCAAGACGTTCATTACTCACTATAGGTTTACCAGTTAGAATACCAGACGATGACATTGGTGAAGTCCATTGGTTTGAATATGCACCAGAGAATATTCCAGATAAATATTTATAACCTGATGGGACCAAAGGGCCACCATGAAAATATGACTCTGGTGAAGTTGTGAACATAGACAGTATAGTGAGAGCAGGTGCTGACGCAATTGGAATGGATCGTCCAACCGAAGATGTTGGTTCAAGCATGGTTACTTGACCAAATGTATATCCTTTTGAATCGACGGGAATTTGAATAAGAACATGATCAACAAAAGCACAGGATGGTGATTGAGGAAAAGACTCATACATGTAAATATCCTTCCCAAAATGGGTTGGAGTTAAAGATGTCTCATCTTGTGGGATTTTTTCAATCAAAATTAAACCAGGTGGAAGGATTTCGTCGTCAGGCCCAAAGTATATTTCAGGAGGTTGACTGCACGATATGGGAGACTTAATGGCTACTATAGAATGTGGGATGACCGATACAGGAACAACTTCCAATCGTTTGAATTTAGGATGCAAATGTTCTGGAAAAAAACAGACAGGATCTCGGTCAACTTCCAATTGAACAATGTCGGGTTCAGGAGGTATGGTCTCACTGATTGGATGGATCGTGACCACAGGTAGCTGTGAGGACTCTGTCTCGAAAAAAGTAGATGAACCAGGATTTGTAGAAACAACTTGTGCCGACTATGGTATATGGGAAATTGATGCTTCACCAGAGGTACTAATAGTACTGGTTTCAGTAGAGCAATATCGCCTTCTCCGCACAGAAGTAGCTTCTGGTGGTAAAGGTGGTTTCAATGCATGTCTACACGAATGACGGGGAAAGGGATTTTCTTCTTCCATGATGACTGATTTATTTTATGACCAAATAAATTAACAAAATAAAAGGGTAATACTAGGCAAAAGGTTTACCAAGAAACTGTGAACTGTAGAATACCTCCTGGCGAACCAAGAAGTATGGGCAGGAAATATCCACAAATGTTGTGTTCGGTGTATCACAATTTACAAGGCGGCCGACTCGGTTCACTATGGATGGATAGAAACCTAAATTTTTCCTCCCAAATATACCCGAAGGTATGTGGAGGCCCAAGTCCGTATTAGCGTTGTTTGATGCGAAACTGCACAGTGAGAGCACCCATTTATACTTTTCGTATTATAACACCGTCGAATATACCAGAAGATACATGGACGAGCTACGATATAATTACGTACGTGGAGTGAGGTATCACACTCGGAATGTATCGCAGACAATTAATGATAGGTGCTATGTTTTACAACGCCAAAACACGTCTCTGGCCTAGACCTTCTAAATGTTATCTTTATGGTTCCAATGATTTGTTAGGTAAATTGATGTAAATTTTAAGTTGGTCTCATTTATCAATTTGCCTTTCAAGGTTCACTGCGATGATGTGATGGAAATTCCTAGAATGCAAACTAAAATGATAAGAAAACTTTTCATTTTAGCTTTTTCAATGAAATTCTTAGCTACTAAAGGGAAAGAGAAATCAGTTTTGAGAGCAAACAACAAAGAACACAAACTAATATGCATCTTTCCTAATTGTTCATATACAAAACACACAATCCACTATAAGAAAATGCAGGTTTTTCTTTTCAGTCCCCTTAATGTGAATGCAAAAAGGAAACTATATGCATCAAATCAACAAAAAACAAATTCTTTCTTCTTTGAGAAACAATGAATTTAACAACAATTTCTCTTTTACGAAAAATGAAGAATGGAACTACAATTTTTCCTACAGGAAAAAAATAATTTAACGAAAATTTCCTTTAATAAAACAAAGGGATCTAATGCAGCAATAAAAATAATTTGAATTTGATTTGTTAGTGATAAAGAAAATCACTTAAAGAGACATTGAACAAACTTACTTTTCAAAGGAGTAAGATTCAGGTAGATTCATTGGTCTGTATGAGGCATCAGTTAGTTGAAAACACAACAAACAAAAGGCTGAAAGAAATAGAAATGACAAATTCAAAGGTAATTTGGTTGGCTTAGGGGGGAACGCAGTCTCTAAGGGGATACATTGTGTTGCAAATCACCCCTGAGTGGGAGACAGTGCTATGCAAAGCACTGTGTCTTGACCAACAGTGCGTTGGGTGCAATAGAGAACAAAAAACTCAGACTACAGACACACTTCTAATGCAATTCTTAATTTCAAAAGTCTAATAATTGAGAGTAGATTCTACTAGATGGATAATCAGAGGAAAACACACCAAGGATGAAGGGTAAACTCCCCATTGGACTCACTAATTTATTATGCGGAATTATGGATTACAGATAAAACATTCTTCCCTAAATGTGGTGCACATTTAGAACAATAGGTTAAAGACTTTGCAACTACTTTTTGTAACAATAAATAGATACACAGAATAGATTAAGAAACTTACTTGGAGTCCAAGCACTTCCAAGTCTCCTTCTGTCGCTCTTATCGTAGCTTCAAATCCAATCTAGATCGCCAAAATATTTCTTGCAAGAATGAACACTAAACAGCAAAGGGATTGCAATATACAGATGCCTATTCAAGTTATTTAGTTAAATAAATGAAACATGAACAAAATACATTAGATAATAATTCATAATATGAAAGATAGAAGCTTATACAGATACATATGTGATAAAGTGAAATCTTTATTAATGGATAGAAGGGGAGGTTACAACTAGCGATTGATTTGATGTGACCATCTCCAACATCATCCCATCCTCGTCAGAATGAACATCTCTTTAGCAGCATATCACTCAAATAAAATCCTCAATTGAAATTCCACTAGAATTTCTCTACTCAATTTCTTCCTTCTCAAGGACTAGGATAAGTGCTCAATTTATAAATGAGCTGAAGGTAGTTTCACAATCAATGACTTTCTAATAATAGGAAAGACATGTTTCCCAACTCAAAGGTGTTGAATGGACACATGGATTCAAAGTTTGACACATATGCACTCTTCTAGAAGGCACTAGCCATGTGGAGATTCCAAAACAATGAGAATTTCGCTCCCAACTAACCAATAGACCCTTGAGTGTCGGGAACTACTTTGCAGAGCACTCATGATTGGAGGTTCCTGCATATGCAAAGAAGTTAGCCCCTTGAGAGACTGCGTTGGTGAGATCATAGGTGATATAACATGTACTTCAAATCTTGGAAACCTCGCAATGGAAGTCATGGATGATTTGTTCTTGTTCTTTGTCTTAGGGCATGTAGCAACTAAAATGATATGGGATGATAGACCCTTTTAATCGGTTCTGGGGATGATGTCCAGTTTAACTAGGTCATTGGGAATGGTGCCCAAATTGACCTATAACAATTGTAGAAACTGTTTTTCCTTCTCACCGTGTGTATGATAGGAGGGAAATGGTATAACTGCTTGATCATGAGGATTCTAGTTTGGAAGCCCTACTTATTGAACATGTACAAGCGAGCCCTAACCACAGTTAGAATGAGGGCCTCATGTTGAGAAAGAGTGAGAGTTGTATCCTGATCATGATTCAGTTTGTGGTCTTGAAACCACCATTTAGTAGAATATTTACAACTTATACTAGACATTAGTTTGGAGTCATCTTCAAATCGTCATTCAAGAGAACTTCTAATCAGTCGAAGAAATCAACTTCTAACCAAATTTTGGAAATTTTCCATGAAATGTTGAGCCTTAGAGCCAAGATCCATGGTTTGTGGTTATCTTTAAACCACTATTAGTTTGCCAGCATCTTCAAATTTCCATTTATGAGAACTTCTAATTAGTAGAAAACATCAACTTATAGAAAAAAATGGAAATGATTCAACAACTAATGAACATTAGAGAAAAGTTCCAAAGTTGGTGGTCAACCGTAAACCACCATTTAGTGGAAGAATTTGGCTTCTACTAGCCATTTGGTTTGTGGTCATCCCAAAACCACCAAATTGAGAACACATAATCAACCATTAACAATTGTAGTAATCTCTCTACTTAGAATCACATACACCCCTTTGAATTAAGGGGGGATTATTATATACCTAATATGTTTTGGTTATGGTCAAGAATATGAACCATCATCAAGAGTCCAAGAGACCTTGGAATATGAATCCAATAGTCATAAAAATGTATTTACATGTGTATCATTTGAAAAATATGTATTACGTGTTTATCTTTGTTATTGGCCTACATTCTTGTTGGAGTAGGGTCTCCCACATTGATGAAAGTTGGTCCAATTTTGTATTATTTTAATTATGTTTAGTCTAGCACGGGGGTGATAGGGTGGATCAAAGCCCCAATGTGTTGTAAAGCGGGAAAATAGGTAAAACTAGGAGTCCTCAAACCATGGTTTGCGGACCATGGTAAGTCTAGGCTAAATTGGTATAAATAGTAAGTCTTTTTGAGTCGATAGGTAGAAGATGAATAGAAGTGAATGCTATGTGTGGATTGTTAGTTCTGGGTTTCTGGTATTTGGGTCGGACTCCTGCTGGCTATGTGTGCAGAGATCCTTTGTCCTGATGTGTGTGCAGGTAGGATTTGGGGTTATGTAAGAATTTTCTAATAATATATGAGAAGTATTGCTGATATCTGGTTCTGAGATCTATCTGTTATATGAATCTGCGCTCTGTGTTAGATATGTGATAAGGTACGAATTATCTATATTATATGTTATGTTTATCTATAAGATATGCTATCTGGTATGCCACGTATACTATAATTTATATCTTTGCTGGGTCAAATGCACGTGGATACAAACCTAAGATCTAGATCTGTAACAGTGTGTGCACCATGTATTTATTTAAGCCTGCGAACTAGCTCTATTCCCATAGATCTGTATGTTCTGCATGGCTTGGCTTACCTACTCTCTTTCTGGGAGCGGAAACTTGGTTCTAGCACCCTCCCATACTGCTTCGGGTGAGACTTTGACCTACGCAAGCAGGTCACTGCCAAAAGGGCCAGTAGTATAGGGGTTTGTTGGAAAACCTTAACGTGTGAACCTGGGTCAGGACCCCTAAAGCCAACAAATGGTTCCATTATCGGGACCAGGAGCATTTTGAAAGAGCGGTTAGGTAATTCCAAAATGCCAAAAGAAGGTAGATATGGCTGCGAATTTAAAACTACTTACCTTCAAGGGTGCGGGTGATGAGGATATGGATAGGTTCTGGTTTGTTGCTAAATCAGTATGGATGGCGCAAAACATCAAAAGTGATTCGGTGAAGCAGGCCCAGCTATCTCTGGCTTTCGAAGAAAGAGATCTGGATTGGTATATGGGATACATTGGACAACATGCAAATGCAACTATTGATGAGATCAAAATGACATTGAAGCAACAGTTCAAAAGACCTAAATCCTATTCGCAGATAGTCAACGAACTAAAATACATCAAGCAAGGACCATCTAAATCTGTATGGGAAGCAGATCAGAGGTTAAATAAAGAAATCAAGGAAGGAAGATTCCAGTATGATGACCAACAACACACAGAATGGTTCATCGCTATGCTGCTACCTCACTTACGGGTACCTATGGGACAACAATCTATCGAAACACAGGAGAAAGCATTGGAAGTAGCTATGAAGCTAGAAGCTGCCCCTAGGGATGATACACAGCTGGGGGTACATCAGATACAAGATCAACTGGAAACAATGCATATGGAGATCCAGAATCTGCACAAGGAGCGAGGGCTAGAAGCCAGCTTCAAAAAATGATGCATCCCATGTCGGGTAAATAGTCACACCAAGGATAATTGTCCATTACTTGATGCGTATGTACATACTAGAGCACGCAGTCCCTTGCGACCTAGGGAGGCCACAGGATCCAGTGGGTCAATGTTATGGTGTGATGATTTCCGCATTGCCGAGCTACACGACATTAGCCACTGCCCTCACAAGACCACATATGGCCTGGAAGTTAACCAACCGTGGTGTCGGTTCTGCATATCAGTTGGCCACGATGAGCAGACCTACTGCACATATGATTTACTAACTCAACGGGGAAGCATATTCCGAGTTTGGTCCGATCCAACTTTGCCCAGATCTCCCGTGGGAAGGGGGGGTTCCCTAGCCCAAGGTAGGGGCTATGGAGGCAGCGCCGGTCAAGGACGAGGTTAGCTAATTTGCTACAACTATGGGGAAGTAGGCCATTTTGCACGAGACTATTTAAACCCAAATCGACAGACCTGCCAGTATTGTAGACAGTGGGATCACTCGATTGAGGAGTGCCCGATTATAGTAGCAAGGGTTCAGGAGAAGCAACAGAACCCTACACAAAATGTGCAAAGGATGAAAAAAGAACCTCGTGAGGTAGGATCAGTCCAAGAAGGGTCAATAAAAGAAGCTACGATAGAGGAGGGACATCCCCCAAAGGAACTCAACCCCGCGATCAGGATGGGTGGTGATCATGGCAGAAGAGGAGCGTATGACACTGAACGAAGGGAGGAGGTCAAACCATTCTTACAAGCGTGTATGAAACTACTACACAACCAACAAGCCATGGAAATTCTTTAGGAGCTGATCAATGGGTGCACAAAGAAGACCCCTTCTAGCATGCAAATACACAATGTGCACCAGCTATACAGATAGAAGAAATGAACGGGACGGGAAATGTGGCCAACAACGCAGATTGGAGACTTTGAAATAGATCAAGTTTTCCTTGATCTGGGATCAGATGTGAACGTGCTCCCTAAGCAGACTTGGTAGTGGATGGGTGAGCCTAAGCTCGAATGGTCCGATGTACAAATACACATGGCTAATCAACAGAAGATAGTACCGTTGGGAATATTATCAAAAGTAGTGGTGGACATTGCTAGAGTCAGGGTACGAGCTGATTTTGAAGTTATCTAGACAGTAGAAGATACGGACCCCTACCAAGCCCTTCTGGGCTTGGATTGGGCGATCGGCATGGGAGGTATCATCAACTTAAAAAAATGAAATATGATGTTCGAGAATAACGAAATACGTGTCATCATCCCATTAGACCCTATTGAGGGGGACAGGGATACAGAAACAGTCCACGGGAATGAAGAAATAGATAACCTCTACATATTATCCATGTAGGATGGCAAACGAATCAATCTTGCGACCAGGGGTACCACTGCTGGAAATAAAGATAATGAGGACCCTTCTGATTCAGACGAGGAGCTGGAACGTTGGCGATACCGATTATAGAATGCCTCCACGTTACGATGCCTCCGAACTACCAGAAATATTAAGTGCATGTAAGCTGAGGTAAGAGATCTGCCCCGGTTTGATGGTTCGAGATATGTGGAGGACTTCCTACAAGCCTTTGAAGCCATGGTTCTGAGGGAATGTAGGTTGGGAGCCCTTAAAATGACACTACGGGGCGTGCCAGCACAATGGTGGGGACTACACGGGAAAACCTTCCAGGTATGGGACGAATTTCGAACTATGTTGGTCTTACGATTTGCAATGCCAACTTATCAGGATAACACAAGTATGACATACAGATCCTTGACCCTAGAACCCTGAGGGAAAAAGCCTGTGTTGGGGGAGGACGCACCATCTCTCAAGATGATTTAGTCAGTAGAAGTGCCAAACACACTGGGGTTGCGAAAACTAGCCGTTAGCATTATAATGTCTGCTAAAAAGAAAAATTTACTGTTGGAGGCAACGCTCACCCGACAATTAATAGCACAAATCGGGGAAAGTCCTAAGCCCTACGTAGAGTTTACCTAACCGTTGGACAACGAAATATGTTATAAAACGACTGAGATGGCCCAGAGCACAATTCTATCTCAGTTGCATAACTTATACCTCGTAGCCGTAAACTATTAGAACATTGGGGTCTACACTGCGTCAATCATGTTTGCCCGAAACCCCCCCCCCCCCGCTGCAAGTAGCCAACCAGAAGCTAAATTCATCTTCCAGGCAAGAGCAAAAGCTACCAGCCCCTCGGAATCTTCAGTACCCATGGAGGAAGCAAGTGACGAAGTCATGGAGATTAAGTCTGAGGAAGAAGATGTACCCATAACCCCAGTTACCAGAAAAGGCAAAGAACCATCCCAAAGCCTAGAAAAGCTTCTGAAGACTGCAAAATGGGCCGTGGGAAAGCCGAGGACATCACCAAAAACACCCAAGTTGTCTCATGCCCTGCCTGGGCCAGAAGAGGTCCTCCCAGCTAATCCAATCAACTGGTTACCCCCATTTCTCCGGCCACAAAGGACATAAACCCAAATGCCACAAAATTTAGATGGCCTGATCACTTACTTACAAACACCGCTAACCCCTATGGGGGTCCCGGTCATTGGTGATCCTTGCAGAAAGGTCCATGAGGTTAAATTTGATGATCATGACTTGAAAAATTATGCAACGTTCCCTGATCTGGCTCCCTTATTGTATTTCAAGACAGTCCATGCACCTGATGGAGTCACAATCATCCCTCAACAATGGGTATCTAGATTTTCCAAATCTGGGATCCTAAACCTATTACGAATGCCCCACTTTGGCCATTACAACATCACAAATCGGTTAGCCTGGCAGTTGCTCGCCCTAATTCATGACGACTATTTATGGATTTGTGAAAGAGTCCCCATTGATGTTGCATTAATCCACAGAATAACTGGTCTCCCCATGCAAGGACCACACCCCATGGAGAAAGTGGGTAAGAAATATGAGGGGGAAATTGTGACCAAAGTACGACAGGCATACCATGTAAAGAAAAATAAGAGGGGTTTTATCATTGATTCCATCAGTGATCCAGCTATGCGAATGGGTACCCGGATATTAGCCTGCAAATTAATGCGAAAATGCTAGGTTGCAATGGTCCCTGCGTATGTCATATGGGTGGCAGGTCAGTGTGACAAAGGGGGTTGCTTCAATTGGGCACAACACTTTCAGGACGAATTTCTGTCCAATGTCCGTGAATCAGAAGAACAAGGAAAAGCCTTTTTCTACTCCTGGTTGTTGTTTCTTATCGCCCTCGTCGCATGGGAAGCACCTAAGGAATCAGTCATCCCCCCACTCAATCTGGGCATGTGTGAAGGAGCCTGGTATGCTCACTTATGGGATTCCAAAGATGCACAACGATTGGAGGATAACCAAGTCTTCTGGGTTCTTTTCCAGGGTAATGTAGCAGCATCCATCAATTCGTGCCCATGGCTATCTCCTATAATATACAACAGATACAAGGGTATCGCCAAGTTCCAAGTCACAATGCACCATACTCAAATCTGTAGTCTTAAGAATAAAACCTGGATGACTCTTCCTTATATGGTAACAGAGCAGGAGATTGATGAGGTGATTGCACGATGGCCACCTGCGTGGAAGATCAGCTTCAAAACCCCTACGAAGAGTATTGCAGATACAAACACAGCTGTTACAGGCCCAAGCGGATAGATGAGATTCATTAGGGGAATTTTGAGGTCTAAAATGGGCCTCCTAAGGAAAATGTACAATCAAAATTCACTTTATGAGAACCAATCACATTTTAGGGGATGACATCATCCCTAATGGTTGAGGTGGCATTGCTTGAGTTAAAGGTACTTACTTGTCACATTCTCAATGGTGGATAAAAACTCATGGTTAACCATGTTAGTGCTCTAAGTACTTTTAAAGTCAAAGTAAAGTACTCATAATAAATGTCATTTCACACTTTTTGAATAAAAATATATTATTGTCATTTCATATTTCTTGAAAGAAATAATGCATATCCCTATACATTTATTATATTATATTATTTTTATATAGTATATTAATTACATGTTATTATACAATTTAAATAATATAAATTTTAATTAATAGCATATAATATAATTAAGAATTTATAAATTTATATTTATATTTTATTTTAAGTTATTTAAGTACAAAGGACAAATACATTAGTTGTTCAATGATAATGACTTTTTCTTGAAAAACTCATTCTTATTTATAGTCACATCAATACAATTTTTTTATTAATTTTATTTTGGTACAACTTTTGAATTGAATTTAACTATGGTTACATGGACTGTGGTGCAAAAAGTAAAGTAAAAATTCCTAAATATTATTTTATTGGTTTAGCTATTATTTTATTATTTCCTTAGGAGGCCCATTTTAGACTTCAAAATTCCCCTAATGGAATGCTGGTGCAGTAGTCACAACGACCATTCATTCCATGCATCATCCCAACAAGGATACTACAGCTACCAACCAGGGTGCACCGCAGGATATCAGTGCCAGGGGTACCAAGCGGACAAGAGAGCCGGTACAAGGAACTCGAAAGAAGCAACGGCCCCAGTGACCAGCAAAAGATGAAACAGTCACCTTGACTGACGGGGATCTTGAGCAGATTGTGGATGCTGTTACATTGGCCACAGAAGAGAAATGGGTAGCTTTAGCAGAGCAACATAAAAATGCAGTCGACACCATTCAAGCGGAGCTGCACACTCTACAATTAAAAATAGATACTTTGTAGACAAGCATCACCCAACGAAGAAACCCTCTGCCTCCTAGCGAACCCGCACTAGCTACAGAGGAAAGGCGTCTCTGTGTGATCCTCAGTACTGCTCTTATCATGGATCCGTCAGACCCGGCAATGCATCTCCCAGCAGGATTAGGCATCCAGTTGAATCTCGCCTAGCTGCTACACAAATCAGTAACTGATATCCACACGGTGGTTTGCCATGAAATTTACCATCAAGACCAACTAGTACATCAACAACTATGTACAGCTGAGAAGATGATAGCACAACAAAACGCCGACGTGCTTCTCGCAGTCTCCCAGCAAGCTGAACTAGAAACAATGATATACCAGGTGTATCCAGACATAGCAGTAGACATATCACTCGATGCCACCCCGCGAGCTAAAATTGAAGCACTGATGACCGCATTGAAGGCTTCCCGAACAAAGCTGTAGGCCTTCAAGACACAGATGGAGTAGCAAATCCACGATCTTCAGGCCAAGTTGCAACCTGAGACGCCTCTGGAGGTAAGGGCCCAACAGGCTGCGTTAGTCACGGCCGCCACGAACACCATTACGGTCCATATTGCTCAAGGTACGCAGTTACTAGAGATAACCTTGTAGCTCTGGATGAAGGTTCAACATGATCCGAGCCTGCGACAAATTAATCAGGAGCTCCGTCAGAAGGAAGAAGAATGTGAACAGATCGAGGCTACCATCGCCACTCTGATCCCAGCACAGCGCATCGCCCGTCTAAGGACCAGCGAGGTCCTCCAAGCTGAGATTGAGAAACTTCGGCACAAGAAGGACGACATCGGGAAGAGATTGAAGCCATGGTCTACCGCGACCCTTCAATTCTCTCAGGACGCAGATGCTGCGGTAAAAAGACTCAATCAGACATTGGAGAGTGTCACCGCTGCAACAGAAGGTCCAACATCGCAAAAGTTATTAGATATTGCACAAAATGTTGCGGCGTAGAGCCTAGAATATTGGCCCCACTGGTTGCAGCTGTTGAGGCATTACGCGCGCAGGTGGAGGCTCTACCACCGCAGTGACTCGGGACGAGTCACAAGATTCTGTTGGGCAACTGTTGGAGCAGGGTCTCCCACATTGATGAAAGTTGGTCCAATTTTGTATTATTTTAATTATGTTTAGTCTAGCACAGGGGTGATAGGGTGGATCAAAGTCCCAATGTGTTGTAAAGCGGGCAAATAGGTAAAACCAGGAGTCCGCAAACCACGGTTTGCGGACCATGGTAAGTATAGGCTAAATTGGTATAAATAGTAAGTCTTTTTGAGTTGATAGGTAGAAGATGAATAGAAGTGAATGCTAATTGCAGATTGTTAGTTCTGGGTTTCGGGTATTTGGGTTGGACTCCTGCTGGCTGTGTGTGTAGGTGGGATTTGGGGTTATGTAAGAATTTGCTGATAATATATGAGAAGTATTGTTGATATCTGGTTCTGAGGTCTATCTGTTATATGAATCTGCGCTCTGTGTTAGATCTGTGATAAGGTACGAATTATCTGTATTATCTGTTGTGTTTATCTATAAGATATGCTATCTGTTCTGCCGCGTATACTGTAATTTATATCTTTGCTAGGTCGAACGCATGTGGATACAGACCTAGGATCTAGATCTGTAACATTGTGTGCACCGTGTATTTATTTCAGCCTGTGAACTAGCTCTGTTCCCATAGATTCGTGTGTTGTGCGTGGCTTGGCTTACCTGCTCTCTTTTCGAGAGCGGAAACCTGGTTTTAGCACCCTCCCATACTGCTTCAGGTGAGACTTTGACCTGCGCAAGTAGGTCATTGCCAAAAGGGCCAATAGTATAGGGGTTTGTTGGCAAACCTTAATGTGCGAACTTGGGTCAGGACCCCTAAAGACAACAATTCTAAAACAAAATGTGGTGGTTGATGCTTTATATAGACAATTTGAGAAGGTTGGATCCCTCTTTGCTTTATCTTTACCCATTCTAGGTTGGCTTGAGGAAGCTTGTTGAGAATGGTAAGTAAATAACACTATAGTGCAACTCCTCCAAAGACTTTAGGAAGATCTCAACCCTCCTTAATGGTACACTAGTGACAAGATACATTGAACTATAAAGGGCACATTGACTTGGTAAAGAATTTTGCCTTGAAATATAAGTTCTTAGAGGAATTGCAATAATCACCTATAGCGGGTCACTCTCACATTCATAAAACCTATGAAAGAGCTAAATGCTCATTTTTTGGAAGGCATGAAAACATAGATCCAAGATTTTCTAGCAACTTGTGACATTTGCCAAAGAAACAAGGGTGAGATAGTGAAGTCACCAAGGGCATTGCAATCTCTACTAATCCCAACATATATATGGACTAACATCTTTATAAATTTTATAGTGAGACTCCCAAGATTTAGTAACAAATCAATAATTATGGTGGTAGTCAATTTTCTTTTAAAATATGCCCATCTTTGTGCCTTATTGCACTCATTTACCCCTCTTCAGTTTTCTATGTATTTTTAAGTTACATGGCGTGCCCACTTCCATTGTCTTATATTTACCAACAATTTTGATATAAGCGATTTAAATTTCAAGATACCAAATTGAACATAAACACTATGTATCATCTCAAAATAAATATTAAAAATGTATCACTACATATGAAGAAGCACTCTATGGTTAAGAACCCTTGGTAGCTACCAGCACCTAAAGCTGTTACCCACTATCCACACACATCTGAGGACAAGTTCGTTATGACTACAAATAAAATGAAACAACGCGCTGACCAACCCATCCTTTTAATATGCTTGTGCTGATTTCGATGTTTGCTTTCTCTTTGTATGATTTCCATGCATACTTCGAATGGATCACTGGGATTTTGATTTAACTTTACTTTGCCATTTGACGGTGGCATTGCAAGAATCGAACTCAGGGCCTTCTGTACCGAAAATGAACTTCATGCCCCTTAATGAAATACCAGTGCCGTTATTCTATAGGAATTTAGATATAGATAAAGATTTCAAAAGAGATATGAAGTCCGAATATTATATTACACGCACGGAACTGCAAAACTCACGTGCTGGTGAATAATTGTTTGGAGGAAAGTTAAAAGGAAGTAAAATACTTGAATTCTAATAGCATTAGATTCATTGATACATCTAGCTGGTTTGCCCGAGTGGTTAAGGGGGAAGACTTAAGATCTTCTGCACATAAGTGCGCGTGGGTTCGAACCCCACAGCCAGCATTTCCGATTGTATTTTATAAAACCTCCTTGACGAAACGATAATGTTAGGTTTATAAATTACTAGAGGGTTTTAAATAAAATATAGTTGTTCGTGAATAGAATACATTCAAATTCAAATATTAAATCTTATTTAAAATATTTATAAAACCTCCTTGATGAAAAGATAATGTTAGCTTTATAAATTACCAGGGTTTTAAATAAAATTTAGTTGTTCGTGAATAGAAGACATGCAAAATTCAAATATTAAATCTTATTTAAAATGTAAGAAATGTTTTTAAACCTCCTGGATGAATAGATAATGTTAGCTTTATAAATTATTAGAGGGGTTTAAATAAAATTTAGTTGTTCGTAAATAGAATACATGCAAAAATCAAATATTAAATCTTATTTAATAGATAAGAAATATCTTTATAGAAAAGGGTTAAAAAGCAAAACATAAATAAAGGTTTAGTGATTTATGATATAATGATTATCAATAACTATTTCTATTAAAATAGAATAGATAATTTAATTAATAAATTTTAATGTAAAATTTCATTTAATGAATCTTACATTTTGTTTATATTGTGAAGGATTATTTATTCATATTTTATATGAATAATTTTTATAGAAAAGGGTTAAAAGGTAAAACATAAATAAAGGTTTAGTGATTTATGATATAATGATTATCAATGACTATTTCTATTAAAATATAATAGATATAACATTTAAATATTAAAATTTAATTAATAAAATTTAATGTGAAATTTTATTTAATGAATCTTATATTTTGTTTATATTTATTGGAATTTTACATGAATAATGAATTTACGCATTGTTTACATTTTCAATTCATGAATCTTACCTTTTGTTTAAATTGTGAAAGATTATTTATTCAATTTTTATATGAGTAATGAATTTATGTATTATTTATATTTTCTTGTACTTGAAGATTTAGAGTTTATTTTTGCTATTTTATTAATAAATATTGTTTATTTTGGTATTTTTAAATTGTGAAGAATTATTTATTCAATTTTTATATGAATAATGAATTTATGTATTATTTATATTTTCTTGTACTTGAAGATTTAGAGTTTATTTTTGCTATTTTATTAATAAATATTGTTTCATTTTGGTATTTTTGATTTTGTGTATAGGTTATAGAATAAAGATGTAGTTTTATTATATGATATTTTGAATTTGTTTTTGTTAAAATTTGACAATAGAATTATTGGTTAGTGTTAGGAAAGATATTGAGAGGGGGTAAATGAGCATTTTATACACTTCAATTTTCGATTTTATTATTTTGATTTATGTTTTCTACTATTATTAAGGAAAAAGTGTATGCATGCACTTGTGATCAATGCAACTCGCACACATCTAAATGACTAGTTTATCATCAATTTCATTAATTGTTATCATTACTTTGTTATTCATTCATTAAGCAATAGTAAAGAGCAGATGATCAACACAGATTAACATCAGGATTTTTAGGTGGAAACCCAATGTGGGATAAAACCACCATCGCCATCGTCTCTATCTTTTTATTTTATTATAAAGGAAAACTTCTTACAATCTTGTACTGGCACAAACTCTAACTAGTACACATGCACCCACCTGTAGAAGGCTACAACCTTCTCTTGTTTTCCAGTGCCTACTGGAAGGGAGCTACAACCCCCTGAACTTGTTTATTGACTCCTACCGAAAGGAAGCTCTGACCCTCTTTCTGAAGGTAGCCCTCAACTCCTTATGGACCACTTTTCAGAATGTTTCAAATTGGATCAACCTATCAAAAAATCATTAAAAATCCTGTAGACCAACTTTCATGAAATTTTGAAAATGGACCCATATCAACCATAAACCCAAACAAACTGAGGCACTGGATCTAATACATTGTCACACTGTAAATCAAACTGAAATATGAAGCATCAAATAACTGAATGCAATACTTAACTAGAAACAAAAAATATCAAATTTTGTATGTGATTTTACTTTATAAGACATGTGTATGTACACACTTTCTCTGTGTCACACTTGCGTACATATGTCAGAGTAATGAGCACTGAATCATTAATCACTGAATTATAGTAAGATCATTCCATCAGTCACAGATCACTTGTAAAGATACTGAATCAAATACATATCACCATATTCTAACATCATTACCACTTCATATATTATTCATTAGTTAACCTAGTCAATATTGTTAGATACAAATCATTATAATAAAGACATCATCGACAGAAAACAACAATTAGAAAAAAATAGATTAAATAAATCATCATTAAGGAAGACTGCAAAACCATAGAATTTATACGCAACTTCCCTGACCACGCCTGCTGTGTTTACTATGCATAACACTCACGTATAGATCTACACATACTGAAATTATTTCACTGAAAATATATGTGACCCTTCATAGACGAACTCACGCATGTACACGATTATCCTGAAACAAACCTGTTAGGGTCCTGCGATTTAGCAGATTGGTAGACCAAATTCACAGGGTAACATCATACCAGTCTTTGGAGTCCTGGGGCCTAGCCTTCCTGGACTCAGAGAGGGCTCTCTCTATTATGTGCAAAGGATGTAAACTTGTTCGCTTTAGATGGTTGATTTTAGGCTAGTTGTTAAGTGTAGGGTTTGTTGTTTGTTTGGTTGGGTAAGATGATCAAGTAGGATAGGTGGAGTGAGAGGTCATCAAATCAATTGGGCTATGGAGTCTATGAAAGTCATTGATATCTCAATAATGAATTGGGGTACATCACAGGGAAAATCTAGTTTAATCAATGGATCTTTAAGGTTATGTGTGAAGTGAGATGGACATTAAGTTGGGGAACCAATGTAGGGAGAAGGGTAGTTAAGAATCCTTTGTCAAATGCTTATGAACAAGGAAGTCTTAAATATTGATAGGGCACACCATTTACTCAATGACAATACTTTAAACAAATAAACATTTAAGGTGAACAATCCAGTGTAACAAAGAAAGCAAGAAAACTTATCTAACTTCAATGGTTCTACTTTCAAGATTTGAAAACATATAAGAAGACAAATAGCTTTAATAAATGAAGAGGTAACTCCTAAACATCATCTATCAAACTATAAAGGACTTTGAGGCAAACTAATAAGCATAGAAAAAGGGCAAGATCGAAACAAGACCTCTTTGGCTTAACCTAACAATCAATACATCAAAGAGAGGTTCCAAGGCAGAGTTTAGATAGCATCAAATAAGCAGGGCTTACCATAAATCATATTTGGAAACTAGCATATTAATCCATTAATGAAACAAACAAGATTAGGTGGGCCTAAGGAGCAATTAAGAATTCCTTAAACTAGCCCAACAGAGGAAAACATAAAGACAATAGCAAACAGGAGGACTAAGGTGCCTCAAACAACATTTCTCAGCCTATACTTTTCTGAGCTATTGCAACATAGAAATATGGACATATGATAAACAATAAAACATGAAAAAATTAGAGACACATCCCCATTAACCAAACTTAGGGATCCTGCAAGCAAGCCTTCATCATCATCAATCAAGGCAAATCATCCACAAGCTCCACAACACCAAATTGCTCTTCAACCTCAAAGAACCATGTATTGCTCTCAAAAATCATCAAAAGCCAACATTTAAAATGAATCCTCATGCTCTATATAACAAGCAAGGAGGAGAAAAAACCTAATAAAGTATCTAGAAGCCTATTGGCTAACTAGAAATGTCACTATTGTCCTTGAGACCTTACAAGGCCCAAGGCACAAAATATCTAACACAAAAATATATTTTCGAGTTTTTTTAGAAAATAAATTGATTTTTGAGGTCTGACAAGCCTCCTAGAACTTGCTAAGCATACATTGCTGACTTTCTCTCTGCCAAGGGTGCAACATTGTGTTCAGGAGGAATTTCCATGCCAAGGGCATAACACAGGAGTAGGAAAAATGGGTCTTCTTGCAGCAGTGTTTTGAAGGCCTTCTCGATGTAGAAAAAGGCTTCGTGATGGCTCGTTGGAAAGCCCTTGAAGTCTAATTTCCAGATGTACCATTATTTTTTTGATATGACCTCCAAAAAATTTTAAAAATAAAATATTACAAGGCTGGTAAAGGCGCAACACATGTCCTGAAAAGCAGGCAGAATGGTGAAAAAATGAGTGTTTTTGACCCTTTTGGAGGACCAAAACAACTCCAAATGAACTGAAAATTTGTGAGAATTCTATATGAGTAATGAGAAACCAAAAATTCAAGCCTTTCCTCCTGAATATTTTCTGAAAAAGAGCGTAGCACCATGTGTGCTACCCCCTTGGCCTCAAAATTTGCAAAAAACAAAAACTTGTCAAAATTCTCCCAAATTTGGCGGAAGTATGCCTCATGGGTTTTGGGAGACCTGTAGAGAGGCTTGTGCCAAGTTTCCAGGCCTAGCTTGGCCCTTTTCCTCTTTTAGTGCCTAGAGCTTGTCTTGAGCCTTCTTCAATTTAGCCCTTGCAAATTGATTTCTTTGGGCATAATGCTTAGTCATTCTTCTTTGTAAATCCATGTCTTTATTTGCCTTCACTAGCTTGGCCTCAAGGTGTATGTTAGCCCTCTCAAGCCATGATTCCCTATCATGTTCAATTTCCATTGCAAGGAGTTCATTGAAAGAAAGTTGTTCTGCTTGGGCTGATCCTTCTGCCCCCTACTTTGCCAATGCTTTCTTTAGACCCTAGTTCTAGGTCTCCTTCTAGTTTGACCTTCCTCATCCTCACTCTCTTCATAAGTGCCCATGAAATCTTTCAACTTCACCTGTGCCCCTTGAGCTTCTTTTCGGTACTTGATTTCTCTAGCTTCATATATTTCCAATTGTGCTCCCAGGTGCCTATTTTCCAAGTCGAGGAAATTATTTATACTCTTGGCCCTATCTAAATGTGCTTGGAGGTCTTTGATTTGTGCATTTATGTCCGAGAGGAGCATGTTTGTTATTCTTGCCTCATTCTCCTCATCACTATCTACCTAAATGATCTCAAAATCCCTCTTGACCTCATGGTCTTCTACTTCTTCCTTTACCCTTTGCTTCCCTTTGTCCAGTGGCTGAGTTGAAGTAGATGGCAAGGTCCCTTGCCTTTTGGAGGTAGAAAACACTTGCCTTGATCCTCTTTGATAAGTGAGAGGACAAGGTTTAACATGTTTCATTTCATCATTAGTGACCTTAAGACTCCCTTTCTCCTCATTAATGATCCCTACATGTGTGTCTTCTTCAGTTTGTTCTTGACTGCCTTCTTGAGAGGCACTTTCATTTTCTCCCATGCTAGCATCACTGCCCTGATCTTCATCATTTTCATCCTCTTCCATGTCTTCTGCATTGCATCCTCTATGTTTGCAACATTATCATTTTCTTTTTTGTCATGGTTAGAGGTGTCTTCATCACTATTTGGTGCATTTTCATCCTCTTGGCTGCCTTTTGAGTTCACGAGATCACTGCTGTCACTATTGTTAGGGCTATTAGTCATTAGGTTTTCTTCATTACCTTCATGACTGCCATTAGCCCCTTCACTGTTTGGCCCACTGTCTTCACTTTCAAACTCTGCCTCTATCTCTGTATCTTCATTGTTTTTATAATTTGTCTCTTCATTATCACTGCTCATCTGCCTTTTCTTCACTACTATCTTTGTCTTCATAATCTGCCTCTGTTTTTCCATCATCTTCAGCCTCTGTATCATTGCTTGCATTTTCTGTGGGGTCACTGTTAGAGGCATCTTCATTAGTTTCTCCTTCATTTTGAATGTCATTTTATTCCTCATGACTGCCACTTTCTGCTTCATCATTTGTTTCTTCTTCCCCATTGTCATTTTTCTTAGTTTTTCTTCATCTGTTTCTCCCTCAATATTTGGCTCACTACTTTTGTCTTCTTGTTCATTTTTGGGCTCACTGCCTTTGTCATTGCCCTCTTACTTATCACTGTCTTCTTTTTCCTCTTCTTCACTGTCTAGCTTACTATTTTCATCTTTATAATCTGCCTCTGTCTCTGTATCTCCATTGTTATCCTCCTCATCATTTGCTTCTTCATTATGACTGTCATTTTCTTCCTCATGACTCTCACTTTCTGCCTCATCACTTGTTTCTCCTTCCCCACTGTCTTTTGTCTCTTCTCCATCATTATCACTTTCTTCACTTTCATTTTCCTCTCCCTCATCACTTGTTTCTTCCTCTTGACTATCATTTTCTTCTTGACTGCCATGTTCCTCTTTGTCACTGCTTTCTTCATGTTCTTCAACACTTTCTTCTTGTTTTGAGGCTTTAGGAGAAGGTGAAAGAGGGAGGTTTGTTTGGGGAGAGGATTCATGTGGAGAGGATGAATCATGGTCAGTGGGAGGTGATGGAGCAGTGGAGGAAGGTGGATGGGATGATGAGGGTAAAATTTGCAGAGGAAGAGGCTGAGGATTTGTGAAAAAATCATGGGTGATGACAACTTCCCATGGGATACCCTGTTGCTCTAATTGATGCAACACAATTATTTTGATAAGATAATGGTGGAAAAGGCTTTGCATTTGCTATGAAGGATGCCTCTTTTGCACAATGTATGGCATCTTATCAATACTTATATAAAGATAGTAGGGAAAATGTAGCAGCTTGGCCTTAGTGAAATGCTTGAGCAGTCTTATATGGTAGGAATAGAATCTAGAAAACCTACGCTCACAAGTGAAGTAATTCATGATGAATTTCATTAGAGGGGCATATCTTTCCAAGAGATGGGAGAAGGGAAAAATGGTCTTGCAATAAGCTTGGTATCTTAGTTTCAAAAAAGGATGGTAATGGCTTAAGTCCAAACTCACATGTTTGAACCATTTTTCTCCCATGCAAGGTATCCCAATGGCCATAGCAATTGTATTGGGGGATAACTCAAAATTCACTCCAGCTAGATGTACTTGGTGGTTATGTAGGTTTAGGATGAAAATTCTGGTCAACTCATGGTGACTTTTGACTCTTTGTACTATTTCACAGAAGTCATAGCATCCCACCTCTTGGAAATATGCAACTGTGGTAGGGGAGGCTATCAACTCCTTGGTGCTTAAAGGCTCAAATCTGTTTGCTCTCCCAGCCTTCCTCTATTGTTCTCTAGGCCCTTGGCCTCCCTCGCCCCTGTCAACACTACCTTCTCTAGGAATTTTGTCCTTTACCCTTTCCTTTGAAATCAAACCTTGAAACTGCTTGTGAAATGATATGAAGGAGGTGAATGGGATGGTGAGGAGACAGTAGTGTCAATTTTTGGTAGTGTGAAGGCTAGTTGTGAAAATGGAGAGGTTATTTGGCAGAAGAGCTACTTCTTAGCATGGAGACCAAAAAATTTCTTCCTCTAGGGTTTCTAGCTTTCTTTCGAAATTCGCCCTTTAGAAAAACATGGGAGGGAGTATAAAATCTAAATACCTGTTATAGAAATCCTGAAGAGTGCCCAACAAAAATTTGGAGAGATCTTGAGTAATTTGGAGGCTTGGAATTAACTTGAGAAACTCCTAGATGAACACGCAGCACATGAGCATAGCACAGGGCAGCCTCTGCACGAGGTGTCGAGCATCTTCTGCACGTCCAGGTGTGTAGCACAGTGGAGCGTCGGGCAGCCTCTGCATGAGGTGTCGAGAAACTTCTGCACATCCAGGCGCGTAGCGCAGTGGAATTTTGGGCGGCTTCTGCATGTAGGTGTCAGGTTAGGCTTGAAAGACCCTGTGCGTATCATAGTGGAGCGTCGGGTGGCTTCTGCACGCAGCATTGGGCGGTTGTGCACGTGGATAAGAGCACAGCGTCGGGCGAATCCTGCACGCTGTTTGGTCGGGCGATCGTGCACGCGGTAAATGCGTAGCACACCGCTACAGGAGCACAGCACTTTGTGGAAAAATGCACAAGGGTTACGCATAGGCACGTAGCGCCATGATCCAGGAGCGCAACACTGTGTCTTCTGCCTGAAAAATTGCCATAAAACCCTGACTTTATTTGAAGGCTCTCTCACTCTTTGTGCAAATGATAATGAGCGAGAGTGATAATGAAAATGCTTTTATACCCTTGTATTTTAATAAATTGAAAATCAAAACCCACTTTGTTAATGTCTATTTTTTAGGCTTTTCATCCTTTCACTGACATTTCCTTTTCTTTGTGTAGGAGGTGAAAAAATGATTCTTTGGTGGTTGGTTTTGAAAACATACCCTTTTTTTTCTCTCAGTGTTTTTAAAAAATGATATATCTATTTTGCTAAAGGATGTACATCATGCCTACAATGTTTTTCATTGACCACTTCTGATCTGATGTAGGTGTCATAACATAGTGTTTTGATCTTCTTAAACTTCTTTTGGAGTTTTGGCACCTTAATCACTTAACAGTAGAACTCATGCTTAATTTGATTTCTCATTTGAAACTTGGCCTCCTGCTTTCCTTCTTCTGACTATTTTGATGACATTGGACTGTACTTTAATGTTTTAGATTTATTCATACTGATACTCTTTTCAATCTCTCTTTGTGGTTCAATGAAACAATGTGCCTGGTCAGACCATGTAAGTCACCTTCTGATATCATTTTTCAAACCTCTGCTTTGTGTCATCATGGAGATCTTTCATCTTTATTCCTTGTTTCAACAAATCTTCAATTTTATGCTCAGTGGCGATGATGTACCTCTGTCTTCATGATCCTTTGCATGGAATCTTTGCTGGGCAACACCTTATAGCCAATCAGTTATAAAAACCCTGATACTCTTTGTTTCATAGGCATGTTGTCTCCCCTTGTTGTGAATGTCCTTAAGGAGTTTGGTTTCTCACCTTGCCTCTCTTCTGCTGATAACCATCATAAACCATTCCTGCAGAAATGTTTTAAGATAGGAAACTTTCCTTTTGTAGAATTTAAGCTCTAATCAAGGAGGTCCTTTCTTGAAGGCTTTTGATATCATTTGGACAATCAGGATCTAACCCTCCTTCTCACTTGATTTCATTTTTGAGCACATGTAAAACAGTGAGTTTAGAAAACCAAAACAATGAAAAACCTGTGAGACCCTATGTGACCTATTGAGAGATCTTTTTGATTTGGCCCTTTGGCTGAAAACATGACTTAGGCCTTTTTGGGTGTAAAATAGAGCTTTGACCAACCCTTATGCATTTTGGCCCTGAAAACTGATGACTTTGATTTATCTAAAAAGCCTAGAAATGTAGTTTAAAATTACCATTACTTGAGGCACTTGGTGAATAGGGGAAAAGGTTTAGGCTACTTGGCAATCCAAGGTGTGAGTAGAAGGGCTAGGCAAATTGAAATAGACTGGTAAGGTCAGAGGGAAAACATAGTGAGAATGAGTGGCATAAGTCCATGATTTGGTCTTCTGGGAGTGATAGTTTGGCCATGCCTTGATAGAGTAGTAGAACAGTGAAAAAATTGTCCTAAGGATAATGAAGGCAGTGAGATGTCTAGAACTCACAAGATTCATGAATTTTATTTCTAGAAATCTAGGATAAGCGTTTAGTCATCTACAAAGGCAAAAATTTGATCCAGGTGGATATTGGTGGCCACCCGCCTATTCCACTTGGGGCCCCACCATTGCCTCTTTCAGCTTTTCAGTTTCGGCACAACTTACTGTTTTTAGCAGTTTTTCGGGTCATGAACTTCCGGAGCCGTTTTGAGGCCCTAAACGACGTTTTTTGGGAATCGCGACTCCAGTGAATATCATTACATTCTAGAATGGTTATTTGTGGTGAAAGTTGTATTCCTCGGATAGATCTTTCTAATGATGTACCATGTGCGTCAAACGAAGATAGTATGCCAAAGTTACATCCCTGGGAAGTTGAAACACTAATTTACCCAAACGGGGCCCATAGTTTTGGCGCTTCATCTCCTAGGGTTAGGTTTTTGGATGTTTAGAGTTCTCCATTGTTTCTAAATAATAAATATTCCCTCGAGCCTCATTGTAACTCATTTCAGAGGCCTGTAGCTGCCACATCTCTTCTCAGAGATAGCTACTAGCACCCTAGCTAGTTTTATTTTCATTCTGTCTGTAAGCAAATTTTAGTTCTTTGATATTAATGAAATGAAGTGTTGTTTCCGCTGCATCTCTGTATTTATGGTTATATGTTTATTCTGTTGCGTTCCTGCATAAATCCGGATCAAAATTACCAATGAATAACAAAACCTATGTACCTTTCTTGAAATTTCTGAGTCAAACCTGCATTGTAATCACAACACATACTACACATATTTCACTGACAAATTTTCACATCATATCATTATTATCATCAAATATTTATCAATATTATCCAAACATATCAAGCAAGTATATTCACTATTCTTTACTATATTTCAGATCTATGAGATCTGAGTTTTATCCTTGCTCCTTGGTGCACACCTGTTTCAGATCAAAACATTCATAGAAAACTCAATACATGCACACATAACACTTTGATCTCCATCTCCTTATATAGCTTTATATTTAACCAATACCTTAGTCCAATCCCTTAGTAATTTCATTGGTATACTTTGATGGGATCAAATATTCATTGTCGCACTCATTACTATGGGCAAATATTGTAGAAATTAATTGTAGATTCAAACTGCTAATTATAATTTACTAAAACAATATACTTGAATATACTCTACCAATTACAGAAACAATAAACGATCATGAAATCACGATGCATACAATAGGAAGAATTCAATCAACACATTACACAATGATTTCTCGGGGAAATCCACAAATAAAAACTCCACTATCTATATATTGCATTATTTAGAAAATATGAGATGATTATAATGCTTTTCTCAAGATTGAGAAACCTTTGCACTATCTCTATCTATCTCACTGCTTCTTAGACAAGCCTAGGCCAGTACTTAACCAAATTTTGGCCTTCCCAAGTCCTTATTTCCTTGTGATGTTTCCTTGGGTAATTAGCTCCTATTAATTAGGGAAATCCCCATCTAATAATGCATAATCCATTAAGGGCCTTCCTCTGACTGCATGCAACACCTATACAATTTGGATTTTTATACAATTGATAGTACACTGCCTTTGAACTCCAATATCAACTGGGTAATTCTCATATCTGGCATGCATGAGTTATTTATGAGTGTATCATCAGTTAAATGTTTGAACACATGATGCAACGCCCCACTGTCTGGCCTCCTACTAGTTCCTCCAACAGTTGGAACTAGTTTAACTATTTTTAACTCAGTTAAACTGAATTATTTAATTACAACTCAAAATAAACTCAACTAGGGCCCCTATAAAGTAGGAGCCACTCTACATGACTCAAGTTAGACTCTCAAATAAAATTAAATAAACCAACTAAGTCAAACTAACTTAGTTAACTCATACAAGTAGTCATGTGATATGGAATTACAATTTTCTTCTAATTTAATATAAGGGAAAATTAAATTAGAATATTTCTTGGTGCCATTTTCAACACTCCCTCTTAGCAAGAAATGGATTATTAGGTACCCTGACCCTGCCTCTATGGAACTAAAATTTTACTCTTTACAAATCCTTAGTCAAGATATTTTCATCTTGTTCCTCTGTAAGAATGTACTCTAGCATCATGATCTTCCTCTACACACAATCTCTAAAATGGTGGTACTCGATGTCGATATGTTTGGACCGATCCTGAAAAAATGGATTCTCAGAGAGTTTGATACAACTCTGGTTGTCACAATAAATCACTGTAGGATGCATTTGCTGACTAAATAATCCAACAAGGATCTTCCTCATCCAAATAACCTCACAACTTTCTTGACTATGCTTCCGCTGAACTGATTGCAACCGATCTCTACTTCATGTTGTACCAGGAAACTACTACTGACCCAATACTAAAGATTCCCCTTGCTGTGCTCTTCATGTCGGATGGAATCCCTACCCAATATGCATATGTGAAGCCTTGAAGCTTCACTCCCTCTATCTGTCTGTACTAAAGACCAAACTGAGTGGTTCCTCTGAGGTATCTCAACACATGTTTAGGTGACTTATAATAGAGTTTGGCTATATTAATCATTGCTTCACTAAGTTGGTTAATTGCAAAACACATGTCCGATCATGTGTCCACCATGTACATAAGTGAACCCACAAGCTGCCTGTAAATGGTAGCCTTTAACACTTTGCTTGAAGTAGCATCTTCCTTCCTCCAATTCCCTACTAGAGGTGTCTCCATGGGTTTGTTTCTCTCCATATGAAACTTCTTCAATATCTCATTGGCATAATTTCCCTGAGAGATAAACAGTTCCCCATCTTCTTGCCAAATTTCCAAACCAAGGAAATAAAGCACGAGCCCCATGTATTTCATCTCGAATTCTCTTTCCAAATCCTCTTTTCAATATTTTACCAACTTCTCATCACTTGTTAGAATTAAATAATCAACATATATTAATATTATCAATATGGTAAAGGTTTGCATCCACTTCATTTTTGGTGAAGCCCAACCTCGTAAAATAGTTGTTGGTCTTGGTAACCAAGCATGGGGTGCTTGTTTCAATCCCTACAATGTTCACTTGAGTATGCACACATGCGACTCTTTTTCGACTGTATCAAATCCTTCCAACTCCTCTATGCACACCTCTTCCTTAATCACTCCATTGAGGAAAGATGTCTTCACATCCATCTGATGTATCTTCCATCCCATATGTGCTAAAAGTGATAGAATAGATCTGATTGAAGAGTATCTTGCTACTAGAGCAAAGGAATTCTCGTAATTAATTACCTCCACCCAAGAGAACCCCTTGGCCACAAATCCGACCTTGTGTTTCTTGACACTCCAATCTGTTGCTTGCTTCACCTTGTAGATCCACTTGGAACCTAACACTGACTTGTCCTCTGGTCTTGGGAAAACTTCCCAAGCACTATTCCTGGTAATGGAGTCATACTCCTCTACCATGGCATCAACCCATACTGGTTGATGCACTTCTTCATCGAATGAGGATGGCTCAATATCTACAGTCTGCATGAGCTAGTGTACTGATTTGGTGACATCCTCTGCCTGTTGTGATGAGGTGTTTTCCCACATTATCTTTAGCATCATGCATCAATATGTCATCCTCTCTGGTGAAATTTATTCCATCTTTGGATGTATCTGCATGAGTGTGTGCTTCCAATCTATGCTCCTCTTCTTATGGATGCTCCACATCATTTTTAGGTTCTTATTTTGGAGCAAAAAGTTCTTCATCTGCATACAACTGAAGCTCGCTCTAAAGGTAACATCTCATGGCCTTCTCTTCATTGAACTTCACATCTCTACGAACAATTGTCACCCTGTGTGATGGAAGGTACACCCAATAGTTGTGAGGTGTATCAGTGTACCCAACAAATATGCCCATCTCAGTTGTTGGTTCTAGATTTTTCCATGCATCCTTGGAAACATGACAGTAAATTGATGAACCAAAGATTCTGAAGTGTCCCACATATGGTTTCTTACCTGAAAAATCTTCCTCTGGTGTACTCATCCCTAGAATCCGATGAGGGCTCTTGCTATGCACATATACTGATGTGTTGATTATTCAACCCACAAGTGTAATGATAGGCCCTGATCATGTAACATTGCCCATGAAACTCCCACAATAATTTTTTCCTTTCTTTTTGCAATCCCATTCTGATGTGGGTTATGGGGTTCTATTAGCTCCCGTCAAATTCCTTTTGATGCGCAAAAGTTCTTAAACTCATTCGACACATATTATCCACCGTTGTCATTTGTTAGAGCCTTCACTTTCCTTCATGTGTATTTCTCAACAAGGGCTTTGAACTCACAAAATTTTGAGAACGTCTAGTCTTTCTTCTGCATTAAGAATATCCAAGACTTACATGAGAAATCATATAAAAAAATCACATAATCCATGTTCTTGGTCGTGGAGGCTGTCAAGAAAAATCCATAAACATTTGAGTGAAATATTTCAAGGATAGCTTGCGCTCGACTGTCCTTATCATGAAAGGTGGATTTGGTTTACTTCCCCAATGTGCACCCATTGCATTTATCACACTGCTCTAATGTAACCTTGGGAATTCCTATAGAATTTTTTCGCATGATCTTCAAAGCTCCATGGTGTAGATGGTCCAATCGTCTATGCCATAAATCACTGATGTCTCAGCTCTACACCTTTTCTTTCTTCTCAAAGCAACACAATCTTCTACATCCAATTTGTAGAGGTTCCTCACTTGTACCCTGATCTTATTCACTTGTTTTGTGGCTATGTGATTAAGGAGAGCCTTTCATTTTCTAAATATCACATCACATCCATGGTTTTCCAACATAGAAATTGAAACTAAATTCTTCTTCAGACCCAAAATATACATGACATATTTTAATGTGAGAGGAGAACTAGACTCCCTATGAAAAGTAACAATATTGGTTCCAATGGTACTATACCTTCCATCATATCCCATCTCGATGTGCATTCGAGTTCCTTCTCCTCCAATTAATTAAAGAATTATTTGTTACCGGTCATATGGAATGAGGCTCCATTATCTAGGTACCACACACTACCCATCACTGATGTCACCATGCAAGCAATGAGTGTGAAATCCAACTCTAGTTGTGAAGAAAGAGCTTCACCTGCCACTCCCGAGGGCTTCTTATCGACCTTCTTGTGTAGACACTTCGTGGCATAGTGTCCCAACTCATGATAGTGAAAAAATTTAATCTTCAAAAAGTCATTCTTCTTGTCTTCTTGACCAGAATATGATTTGGAATGGTATGCCTTCCATTTCCATTTCTTTGCCTTTCCATACAAGTCACAATTCTCCTCATCATCATGTTTGGATGAGGATCCATCTTTGGTGTTCTGCCGAATATCTTCTTGCACCAAGTCAGAACACAAACTGTCCCACTTTGGTAGCTTCTCCCTCCCATTTACCGAATCCTAGTAGTTTTGTAAGCTCTTGGGAAGGCCTAGAAGTGATAGGCTAACTAGATCATCTTCAACAATTGTTACACCAACACTTCCAATATCATCCTGAGATTGGGTGAACTTTGGAAAGTACTTGTTATTGCGTCACCCTTCTCCATTTTGATTTTCTTGAACTTGTCCTTCAACACCAGCTTCATGTGGGCACTGTTGTTCTAAAACAAGTTTTTCAAGGCCTTCCACATTGCATATGGATATTCCTTTCCATGTAGGTTCGAGACAATATGATATGATCTCCTTCCAATATGATCCTTCTCACCTTTGATACATTCTTCTTCCAGATCTCCAGATATTGAGCATAAACTGCTGGAGGATTAGGAATATATTTTTCTATGAACTCCTTCATCCCGTTATCTTCAAACATTGTCTACATGGTATCCTTCCAATCTATGTAATTCAGGCTTCCCTCAAGGGCATACTAAAGTCTCAATCCATAAAATGGCATCTTTTTGACCCTGAAGAATGATATTGCAAATTAAATTCATCTGCACAAAACAAACTCGTATTATTCTCTTCTATTGTGATTTCATCTCTAATACCATCTATAAATTCCTTGTAGATTCAAACTGCTAATTGTATTTTATTAAAACAATAGAGTTGAATCTACTCTACCAATTTTGGAAACAATAAAAAATCATGAAATCACAAAGCATACAATAGAAAGAATTCAATAACCACATTACACAATGAATTCCAGGGGAAATCCATAGCTAAAATCCCCTCTAACAGTATATTGCATTAGTCAAAAATATGAGAAGATTACGATGCTTTGCTCAAGCCTGAGAAACCTTTGCACTATCTTTATATGTCTCATTACTTCCTAGATTAGGCTAGGCCAATACTTAACCAAAATTTGGCTTGCCTATGTCCCCATTTCCTCGCGTGATCTGAAAATGGTTTGGATAACTTGTATGTATTTCAAGAACCTACCACTCAATTTAAATTAAAATGTTCTAGCTTGTACTTGAAAATTTTGTGGAATTATTTACTTGAAAGTGGTGTATGAATTTTTACTGTTTATGTGTCTTAACTTCATTTTTTCTTGTTGTAATTTAACATGTATGACAGCAACATAATGCATAAAATAATCATTCAAGCACAACAACAATTTTAATCTAGGATTTCACCCGAAATCCTGTGGGCTATGTCTCCTTTGAGCTTTGTCATCATGACTCGACTCTTTGGGATTATGGTAAGTTTTTTTACAAGTAAATACTTAATTCCAATGAATACAAAAATTATCCAAAGGACTGAAAAATACCATAAATATCCCTCAATTGGCTGTTCGAACTTTGTAAACAACTTTAGGCTCTTGTTGACACGATTCCTTATGTCGGTGCACTAAGCTACTATGAGCTTCTAAATGGAACAAACTCCCTCAGAATTCTGTTTCTGTCACTGAAACCACTCTTTTTGTATCCAATACACATCATACATCAACTATTAACTGATAAATTTCTCAAATTGAGCACTACATTCCCCAAATAGGCTATCCTCCACGGTTTGCCCAGGGCTGCCTAGAACTTCACATCATATTTTCGAGCTCTAAAAGTTCTAAAAATGTTCTGAAACCACTTCCATTGGTTCCAAAATGACTGAAATAATCAATATAGAGTTCTTATTCATCAAAAATAACGTCTGGCTGCTTCGGTTTTTCCTCAATCACCTATCGACACCCCTTGGCACTAGGGTTAATGAAAATGTCTCTGCTGGGTTTTTGACATCTAAAAGTCTTTAACACTTACTAAAACCTCTATAAATAGATTCATAATTATGTTTTCAGTCAAGAATGACCAGTGGTTCACTGGATGTGGTCTCAAACAATTCTTTTTAAGCCCTGCATTACTGTTGACCAAAGCTGGCGCTAATGACCCTCAGAACTTTATTGAAGCGTTTTTGCCTTCAAACGTTCTCTACAGGTCTAAAAACCATTTCATCAGTTTTATAACATCTGAATTATCCAATTTAGACTATTGGAACTCTGGAAAAGGATCCCTTGGTTAGGCCTCAAACTGAATTTGTCTCATGGTGGCCCTGATGGTTCCTTCATCTTCCCTGAAAAAAAATCTACTGAATATCACCTCCATTCGACCTGAAACCTATCCCAAACTACTCAAGAGGTAGAAGAGACCCAAAATTGACTAAAATTTCATCCAATTTGGTTCAATAATGAGGAATTTATTGTAATGTTCCTAAATTAGCTCCAGCTAATAGGAACATTAATTTTGCCTTGTTTATTTTTTCATTTCATAATTGATGAATAAATTGTAAAGGAGGACATGTAAAACTCCTAAAAAGCAAAAATAAATCAATGCTTATATGAAAAAAGACATATCTGGGCTATGTAAATTATATCTTGCAAGTGTGAATGGGTTAAATCACAAGAATGGGTCATCTTTGACCAAGTCAAACAACGCAGTCTAGATGCATTAAACCTCTTTGAGGGACAACGCAATTATAGAAGGAGGGTTTAATGTGAAAAGGGTTAAGTGACTCAAGGTGGTTTAGGGTTTTTCAAGACTCCTATCTTATAAAAGGAAGAGGAGGGCAGCAAGGAAAATGTTATTGATGATTATCATTTCACAAGGAATTGCCTCCTAGACATCCCTTGTTGGGCATTCCTGTTCAGGAATCCCACCTCCATCCTTGAGTAGCTCTTTGGGGAGAATTGTGCTAAAATTTTCCACTATCATACTTGGGCCAAGCTTCACCTTACATTACAATTCTTCTCATGTTGAGGGTTGAGATGTCTTGTGAGCTGCAGCAAGTGGAAGACTAGATCTGCTTAGATCTAGATGATAGCAATGGCTCTTCTCAGTGAGTGTGTCTTTTAACCTCCTGGAAGAGTTCATTTGCTCATTATACTTCAAATCTACATATTTTCATTAGGCCAAATCATCTTTAGAAGCTATAATGTTGTTCCTCTCCCTAGGACAACGTTATTTGCAGATCTACAACTGCATGGTGTTTTGCCAGCGTTTTGGAGGAGAGATCTCCGGTGTTGGGATTCTTCCTTTCACTGTGGTGACCCATGGATTGGCCATCCAATCCATGTTTTTTTTAGATATGATCTGCTATGTACTTGTATTATTTAGAAATTCTGAATCATTCTGTAGATCTAAAGTTTTAGATCTCAGATCTACTTCCGGTGTTTCATGTTTTGAGAAAAACCCCAAGGGGAATGTATAGATCAGATTTTCTTGTACATGGATCTGTATTGGATCTATATTTTTGTTAAACACCATGTTAAACACACACATGGTTTATGAGAAAGATAAACACACACACAAAAAGAGACTCAACACACAATAGAAGGATAAGCGTTTAGCTCTCATATTTTTCCATTATACATGATGTACATTTCTAGTACAATGGTGTGACTCTTGGTTTCACATTCCAAGGTCACTTGGACTCCATTGTGAATTTTCGCATTCCCCACCTACCCATGGAGGATTAGGTGTTCCAACTTTCCCCCCCTTAATCTGAAGGGGTATGTGTGAGTCCAAGAAGAGAGTTGTAATACAAATATGCAAAGTATACATGGCAGCACTTGGGATGAATAAACTCTTTGAAATGTTGTCAAAAAGAGGTGGTTTAAGGATGACCACCAACATTGGAATGCAATACTTGTTGCAGTTCCCGGAACTCTTCCAAAAATGGCAAGAAGCTGAAAGCTTCTGCTAGAGGAATTGTCCCTCATATAAAAGGGAGACCTTCAACCTAAAAGAAGGGAGGTCTACAACCTGTGATGGTTTCAGGATGACCAACAATACTGGAATGCTTGAAGCATTTCCTGGAACTCAACCAAAGCTGGCAAGAAGCTGAAGGCTTCTGCTAGAGGAAGTGTCCCTCATATATGAAAGGGAGACCTTAAACCTAAAAGAAGGGAGGTCTACTACCTGTGATGGTTTAAGGCTGTCCATCAACCAAAGATGATGGCTTAAGGTTGTCCACCAACCAAAGGCATGCTCATGGGCATCTGTGTCTCTAGCTACAACTTTGAATCTGGAATGAAAAATTGTGGCTCAGGCTCACTTGAATTGCTGTGTCTCTGGCTACAACTCTAAACATGGAATGAGAGATTATGGCTCAGGCTTGCTTGATCTAACGTCAAAGCTTGTACATGACCACCATTTCCCCCCCTGTCAGAGACAAGGTGAGATGATGGCGAAAAATCAACTGCAAGTTTGCCCAATATTCTAGAACATGTTCTGACATGTGACTTAAACATCTTCTTGGCTGCTGATGCCCATTGCCAAGAAGCGAGCCATCCAAGATGAATCTTTTCTCTTGCAGGAGGCTTGTTTCTGAAGCATCTGTCTGAAGAATGGGTGTGCCGACCACAGTGCTTGCATGGATGAAGATCAAAACAGTGATCTTTCATATGGCCAACTCCATCACAGTGTTGGCATTTTACAATCTATTGTTGTTGTGGAAGTGGAGCAGGATCTGAAATAGCTGCAGGTGAACTGTCATACAAGAATCTGGCACTCTGAAATTTGATGGGCTTGGTGTAGTCTGAAATATGAAAGGACACATCCTTGTCATATCCAAGACCAGTTCTGTGCTTGTTGTGGACAAGCTCTTCCCAAGGTCTGATGATGGGCTTAAGAAGTGCAGGTTGAATTGCTGCATCTACATGTACATCTGCTCTTGTACAAGGAACTGAATGAGGATCAACTGCAACTTTATCTTCTTTCTTCTGATGAGAGTCCTTCTCAATCTTCTGAACAGAAACAGGTTCAGAATGGTGACTCTTTTGCTAAAGTTCATCTTGCTGAAGCTGAGATTCCAACTACAAAAACTCAATCTTTTCTTGTGCATCTTGCAAACAAATTTGAATATTACAAAGAGCATTCTTGCACATTTTTACCATATCATCAACATTGGAATGAATGAGGTTATTCAACAACTCTAATGCCTCATTGATTTTAGCCATTTTCAACAAATTAGGCTCAAAAAATGAAAGGGTGTCGGCTTCAACCGAAAATGCACCCGTTTACAATGTGATTCAACAAATACAAATGACTCCAAAGAACTTCCAACTATGGAAATATCAAAGTACAAAATCTGCTCCTCAAATTATGGAGGACCTCAAGGTATAGACTTGGATGTCTAACTGGAAATCAACAATGACTTACATTAACAACTCAAATTTACTGATTGCAACCATGAAGAAGAAATATCCACTCACAATACAATGTCAATGCAATACAATATTTCTGCAAAAATGTGCAACAAAAACTACTGTGTAAGAGGCCTTTAAGGCAGCTGATTTTTCTTCTTCAAGGAGCTATTTTAAAAATGATGGCAAGCTTGTCTTCACATCACCCTTCAAATCACTTTCTCCTCTATGTGTATTTACTCATATGCCATTTCTGCTGTTCATTTTCTCTTCCTCTCTCTTTGTTGTTTATTTTCTTTCTTACTCTTTCTCTGCTGTATTTTATTTTATTTTTTATTTAAAAAAAAAAAAATTAGGAAAATAGAGGTAAAATTGGGGGAGGTTTTTTCTAGGGAAGGTATTACCTAAGGGAGGTTTTTACTAGGGGAGGTTTTAACTGGGGGAGTTAATTACTGGGGAGGGTTGATCTGAGGGAGGTTTTACTGGGGAAGGGATTTCTGGGGGAGGGTTTATCTGTAAAAAAAATTTAAAAAAAATTCAAATTAAATTTTTGCAGATTAAAAAGGAATGAAATAATTTAAAAAAGAGGGAGGGGGGGGTTTTAATTGTAAAAAAATTAAACTGATATTAAGAAATAAAAAAGAATGGGTTGGGAAAGGAGCGGATAGGGGAAGCGAGGGGGAAGGGCGAGCATTTGAGCGTGGGAGGGGAGGGCGGCTAGAAGGGTTTAGTATGGACTATGTGCAGAGTCGAATGGAGAGAATGGAGTGTAGAAGGGGGCTGAGTGGGAGATGGGTGGGAGTATGCATAGGGGCGGAGGAGTGTGCATAGGGGAGCAGACTTTGAGGTTGAGAGAGGGGGGCGGCCAGTTGTGGGGAAAGCGAGTTGGGGTTTGGTTTAGGGGAGAGGGGAACGACTGTGAGGGGAAGACCATGTGTAGGTAGGAGGGATCGGAGGCAAAGCGGGGTGGCAGAGGTGAGGGAGGAGTGTGGGAGAGAGGTGGAGCGTAGTTGTGAGGGGGGCAGGGTAGATAGGAGCGAGGGAATCAGGGTAAGGCGAGAGGTGCGAATTGAGTGAGGGCCGTAAGGTCTAGAGGGAGTGGAGCAGGCTGTGAGGGCCGTGGGTGAGGGTGAAGGGTAGGCGAGGTAGGGGGAGCAAGGCTGAAAGGCTGATGGAAGCGCTATAAGGGATTGAGGTGAGTGCCGTGAGCATTCAGAGCAAGGGGTTGTGTGTTGAGAGATGAGTGAGGGGGTTGAGTTGTGGGGGTTACTGTGTGGAGGCCGTAGGCTGTGAGGGAGGGCCGAAGGCTTGAGTCAAATTTTTATTTTTTATTTTTTATTTATTTTTTATTTTTTAATTTTTTTAATTTTTTGAAATAGCAGAGTACAGGAGTAGAACAAGTTCATAAATTTGCATAATTTTAAGCAGTAAAACACAATAGGATTTTCAGGAAATATTCAGCAAAAAACTTTGCAGACTTTCCAAATGTATAGCAGAATTGGAGAATTTTTAGAATTTGCAGAAACTTTCAGTAAAAAACTCAGAAATATTTATTTAAAAAAACCCAGAACTTTTCTTCAGAAACCCACTTTGAACACTTTTTCTAGCAGCTCTCCAAAATGCAGAAATTTAAAAGTGGGCAACAGAAATTGCAGGGAAAAACTCAGAATTCGAATAGAAAACCTGCAACGCCAAGACGCACAATGCTGCTCTTCTTCAAAACCAGTGCTGCTCTTCTTCAAAACCACTTTCTGAATGCGGAAAAATTTCAGCTACAAAAACTCTCTAAATGCTGCAAAAATGCTAAGAATTTTTGCAGATATGCATAGGCCATAAACACAAATGGCTCAGTCAAGGTTGAGCTGGTTATGAACGTATCAGCTTTGATACCATGTTAAACACCATGTTAAACACACACATGGTGTATGAGAAAGATAAACACACACACAACAAGAGACTCAAAACACAATAGAAGGATAAGCGTGTAGCTCTCATATTTTTCCATTATACATGATGTACATTTATAGTACAATGGTGTGACTCTTGGTTTCGCATTCCAAGGTCACTTGGACTCCATTGTGACTTTTCGCATTCCCCACCTACCCATGGAGGATTAGGTGTTCCAACACTTTTTATGTACGGATCTGATCTAGATCTGAAGAATCAATAAACTTCTGCTTTAGCCCTGAAAATAACCCTGTCATGGTTATGCAGTCTTTTAACATGGTTGTAGCACCTCTTTTCTGAGGATTTCTTATGTATTCTTTCATTCTTCTTCTGTAAAGTGTATGAGTTATGCCTCTGATCTCATTTGTCAATGTTTATACCTTATTCTAGTCATACCCTTCAGAAAATCACGCTCACATGCTTCAGCAAATTTCTGCATACTTCTAGTCACGAGAAATCAAGGTTTTCTAGCCTAGTTAGGAAAGGAGGAACTATTTAACATAGAATTTTTTTCTTTTTTCTTTTTTCTGAAATTTGACATGGGAGTCCCTCATAACCCTAGCTATCATATCCAACCACTTTCCCATCTTATTTTTACACAGATATCTGAATACATTCGTTTTAGGGCCTAAATCCTCACTTTTCCCCACCTTTTTCCTTATAAAACACTGTATAAAGTTGTTGCTGCATATTTTATTGAAGGTTAAGTGATTTTGTATCTGTATAAGACATATTGATGTAGCTCCACATTGGTAATAACTCATATTTTTCCCAATAGTGTAGCTGTTCCTAAATTAGAAACATTATAGTGGTATTGAAGCAAGATCTTTGGCTCATCCTGTGGCTTCAAGCCAAAGTGTTCTACAGCAAGGAGCAAGTTAAAAATGATGAATACCATGGGTTTACTCTCATCATCTTTTAGATCTAAGAAGAACGTCTCCAAGGAGGTTGAACAAGAAGAAGCAGTGAAACTCCTAGAAGGTTTCAAGAGCAGAAATATCTTTTGATCAGATCTACAAGATCTATACATGAGGAAAATTCTGAATCCTCATCTCATGGATATGTGCACTCAGTCATATCACCAAATATTCAGCTTTCTGTCTATGATTTCTTCATGAAGAGGAAGAAAGGATGTGTGACTAAGAAGGAGACTCTTAGAGAGTATTTGGAGGAGTATGAAGCTCAGTACAAGGAGTTCAAAGATAACTTGAACTTCCAAGGATTCTGCAAGATCAAGGAGGGAAAAGTCACAAAGGAGGAGCAACATGGTAAGGGTGGATTCTATCTATCTATCTTTGATGGATCACCTAAATTTCTAGTCAGGGTTTGGGTGGAGGAGCTGGATAACTTTGTTCAACAACATCAAGTTTCAGGAATTGAAGCCATCAAAGCAGCAGCACTGCATTTTGAAGGTAAAGCATATGCTTGGTGCTTGTTTGAAAATTTTTCCTTGAAGAATGCCAATACACCTACTTATGCAAGGTTTATTGAAATATTGATATAAAGGTTTGATGAAGCTCCATGTGTATCATCTTCTGTTAACATTGTCAAACCACGTCAGATGAATCTTTTGCATGAGTTGGAAGGGTCTATGAATCCAACTCCATTTCTGAAGACTATGGAAGAAGGTGTAAGTTTGTTTGATGCCTTGCCAAGGGCAAGATCTCCATTGAGTGAAGGGTCCTGTTCTCAAGAGGAAAGCATGAAGGTTTCTCCTTCAATAGATGACCAATATCTAATGTCTCTCATAGATGATGGGAAAATTTTAGTTATTGATGAGGAGGAGAAGGCAGGAGATGATAACGCAGTCAAAACAAAGACACCTCAAACACCTCATGAAGAAGAAGTTCGAGGACTTGCTCAAAGGGAAGAAACTCTTGCACTCTTGCAAAGAGTTCCACAAGATCTCACACATAGAGCTCTTGGTACAACACATGAGCAACATGTACCATCATTTTCAAATGATGAGATCTTGATGATAGAAGAAGGAAAAGATGAGGAAGGGCATCACAAGAAGAAGAGCATGGATCCTTCTCTATTTCAAAGCTTTGAAACACAAAGAAGTCAAGAGGAACTATGCACTAAAGGTAGGGGAAAATTTGTCTGCCTACATCCACATTCTACTCTATACCTTGACACCTCTCTGCAAGGAGGTACTTTACCAGGAGCACTTCTTGATAGGAGGAAATCTAAAGTGTTATCTCAACTATGGGCAGCATATACATACTTGGCTAAGGATGAAGCCTTGGTAGAAGCTAGCACAGTGCATAGGATCTCTCATGAATTCAGGAGAGAGATGAGCAGTTTCCTGAAAGGGGCATTTCTAACTCCCACTTAGAAATCTGTGCTGAGAAAGGAGAAATCAGAGATCTGTGATGGCATGAGCATGAGAGCACATGGAAAATCCATATCTTTGGGGCAGCCGATGATCTCTTCATTCACAAAGAAGATTTCTGAAGATAGCAAGGGGATCCTAACCCTCTTTTATGAATGGGCCAAAAGGAGGAAGTTTTGGAAGACAAGGACTTTCCGAGGGGAAGTTGATTTCCATATGCTTCAATCTTGTCTTGGGAAAGATCAGCTACAATTGGGGCAGCAAAAGGAAGATGATGATGCTCCAGCATGTGACTTTGATATCAAAGATGTCAAATAAGGGAGCCATTATATGACATGGGTAGCATTTCAAACCTCTACAGCATTGTCATTCTTGGAGATCTTGGATCCTTATTGGGATTCCCAACTCATGATGGAATACTCCAAGGACCTTTTCACATGGGGAATTCTTGAAGGGGAAGTAAAGGATGAAAGGTTAAAGGTGGTTGATGGAGTTATCTATTTCTATAATCTTATTTTTTTGGTTAGTGACTCCAAACTCAAGGAGGGACTACTTGATTCCATCTATGAAATCCTGCTTTCCAAACCCACCGGTTTTGTCAAAGCATATCGTACTCTCTTTGGTGGTTTCATATGGGAAGGTTTCAAGGAAGAGGTGCACTCTCATATGAAGATGTGCATGGATTACTTGGTAGAGGAGGAGGAGCATAGCTCTTGGGAAGAGCCATCATTCACATCTCCTTATCCATTGAGTGTGAGAGGGAACTCATCCATGAGTTACCCCACTAATGTAAAACAAGTATATAGAGAGGCTTTTCGTTTTGAGAATTATCATGTATCTCCTATATGCTTATATTTTTCTAACACTCATATGCAGAATATAGCTCCAAAAAGGGGCACTATTTATGATGGATTTCATAAGCTACTCAAGGCCATGAACCATGTTGATGCTGGTCATTCCTTGGAGGGTTTTGGAAAGCTATTCTATTCTTCATGGTGTGATTCTTTTACACCAACTATGATGCATTTCATCCAAGCATTCCCAAGGCATGAGGCAACATACAAGTGTTGGGGAAGGCACTCGTCATATTTTATTCTATGGTAGTTAAGGATAAAATTGTGTTGGTTGCACATGAGGGAACATCTTCCTTCTCATTTATCATAAATGGTAGCTAGCATGATTCTATTCATGATTCCTTATGATGAAAACGTTCTTACTCTTGGGAACATGGTTGGAGAGAAGATACTTTGGTGGGGTGTGTCCTTGGGGGAAGGATCCCTCCATTCTTTTTGCATTGCATGCTTCCATGGGAGCATGAGATTTTGTATGGCCACTATGATTGATCACTTGTCTCTTTGTAAAGTGAGCCATATGTTTGTTGATAACATGCCTCATATATGTTTTGGGGAGGAGCTTTTCTATTGATTTCCAAGCTGGGAGGTGATCCACTTCATTTGGATGATAGCATGGAGATGGGAGTCTTTCATGGATCATGAAAATCCACATGATTGTCATCACTTCTATCTTGAGGAGGCCATGGATCAGCAATAAGGTTTCCACAACAACCTTCCATTTCTTCATGATGAGAGCCCTTGGGTTTATTCACCAAAGGCCAACTTGCATATTGAGGGAGGACCATTGGAAGACATAGCTATTGTAGGAGATTCATAGCAATGGTGGAGACTAACAGATGAGGAGGCCACAAGAGAAGAAGGGAGAGTTTTGCAGCACCCTTGCAATTTATTAAGGACAAGCAACATTTGGGAGGGGGAGACTGTAATGTTCCTAAATTAGCTCCAACTAATAGGAACATTAATTTTGCCTTGTTTATTTTTGCATTTCATAATTGATGAATAAATTGTAAAGGAGGACATGTAAAACTACTGAAAACCAAGAATAAATCAATGCCTATGTGAACAAAGACATATCTAGGCTATGCAAATTATATCTTGGAAGTGTGAATGGGTTAAATCACAAGAATGGGTCATCTTTGACCAAGTCAAACAACACAGTCTAGATGCATTGAACCTCTTTGAGGGACAACACCGTTCTAGAAGGAGGGTCTAATGTGAAAAGGGTTAAGTGACTCAAGGTGGTTTAGGGTTTGGCAAGACTCCTATCTCATAAAAGGAAGAGGAGGGCAACAAGGAAAAGGTTGTTGATGATTATCATTTCACAAGGAATTGTCTGCTAGACATCCCTTGTTGGGCATTCCTGTTCAGGAATCCCACCTCCATCCTTGAGTAGCTCTTGGAGGAGAATTGTGCTAAACTTTTCCACTATCAGGCTTGGGCCAAGCTTCACCTTACATTATAGCATTTCTCATGTTGAGGGTTGAGCTATCTTGTGAGCTGCAGCAAGTGGAAGACTATATCTGCTTAGATCTAGATGATAGCAGTGGCTCTTCTTAGTGAGTGTGTCTTTTAACCTCCTGGAAGAGTTCATTTGCTCATTATACTTCAGATCTACATATTTTCATTAGGCCAAATCATCTTTAGAAGCTACAATGTTGTTCCTCTCCCTAGGACAACGTTATTTGCAGATCTACAACTGCATGGTGTTTTGCCAGCGTTTTGGAGGAGAGATCTCTGGTGTTGGGATTCTTCCTTTCACTGTGGTGATCCATGGATTGGCCATCCAATCCATGTTTTTTTTAGATATTATCTGCCAT
Organism: Pinus albicaulis; assembly: GCA_034641835.2. Lineage (NCBI taxonomy): Eukaryota > Viridiplantae > Streptophyta > Pinopsida > Pinales > Pinaceae > Pinus > Pinus albicaulis. The sequence continues at coordinate 1,423,873,715 of CM076572.1, forward strand.
GTACTTGTATTATTTAGAAATTCTGAATAATTCTGCAGATCTGAAGTTTTAGACCTCAGATCTACTTCCAGTGTTTCATGTTTTGAGAAAAAACCCCAAGGGGAATGTATAGATCAGCTTTTCTTGTACATGGATCTGTATTGGATCTATATTTTTATGTACAGATCTGATCTAGATCAAAGGAATCAATAAATTGCTGCTTCATCCTTGAAAATAACGATGTCATGGTTATGAAGTCTTTTAACATGGTTGTAGCACCTCTTTTCTGAGGATTTCTTCTGTATTCTTTCATTCTTATTTTGTAAAGTGTATGAGTTATGCCTCTGATATTATTTTTAAATTTTCAGAACTTAATCCAATCATACCCTTCAGAAAATCATGCTCACATGCTTCAACAAATTTCTGCATACTTCTAGTCATGGGAAATCAAGGTTTTCTAGCCTAGTTAGGAAAGGAGGAACTGTTTAACATAGAAAAAATTATTTATTTTTGATAAAATTCGACATGGGAGTCCCTCATAATCATAGCTATCAGATACAACCACTTTCCCATCTTATTTTTACTCATATATCTGAATACACTCGTTTTAGGGCCTAAATCCTCACTTTTCCCCACCTTTTTCCTTATAGAACGCTATATAAAGTTGCTGCTGCATATTTTATTGAAGGTTAAGTGATTTTGTATCTGTATAAGACATATTTCTGTAGCTCCAAATTGGTAATAACTCATATTATTCCCAATAGTGTAGCTGTTCTTAAATTGGAAACATTACAGTTATGACCTCTCCAAGAAAAATGCCCAATGTCACTAGAAAACCTCCTCCAAAACTGGAGGAACTCCAGTTAGGAGTGCCAAAAATGGCATAAATCTAGAATAGGCAGAACGTGCCCCAAATTTGGCCGTGGCATTAAATGTCAATTTTAAATGTGGAGTGGGGCAGTCACATGGTGACCGCCACCCTGACCGCCGAAACAAACACTAACCATCCAGATTAATAAATGTGGAATTTAATATATTATGCTGTCACATGTAACGGTAAACTAACCACCATACAATCCACCACTGTAACATTAAACCGTGGCATAAAATTTCTTGAACGTGGTCACATGGATCCGGTTCCGCCACGGCAAGTTAAACTGTAACCATCAGTTTTAAGCTCCTGGTCATCGGGGCAAGCGTACATGGTCTCGGGCTAGCCTTAAGGGGCTAGACCTTAATCTTTTCCACCCAAACTAATTTCAATCTTCAAATACAAGTTGTGGGCGATGGTTATTAAGAACCATCCACGTGGCCCAATGGTAAAGAGCCACGTTGTTTGTCAATAGGTCGGGGGTTCATAACCGTAGACTAAATTTTTTTTTGATATGCCAAAATTCTACTGGCCCGGGGCCACGTGGTGACCTCCGGGCTTGCCACGTGGCACCCGTTGATTGGCCAAAATCCTGTAAAGTCAATACACCAACCAATCCAACGCTGCCAAATGTCGAAGTCTGATAAGCCCGAATGGAATATTCTAAGGAATATTTTGAGGAATATTCCTAGAATATTCCTTGGAATATTCTTTTTTAAAATTTTCCAAATCCATAAAAGTCAAACTGGGTCAACTGAAAAATGGAGTTTACTGGAGACTTCAAACCTAAATAACTTTCGCATACGACATCAGTTTTGTGAACCGTTCACGGTGCCAGAATCACAACAATGAGACCTTTCTAGTCGTTTAGATTGAAAGTGATTTTGAACACTTTCATTTTTGAGCAATTTGCATAACTTGGAAATGATCTCCTGATCACACCTCCCAAATGAGAAGCTTTTGGACCCCAAAAGCTCTCTGGAATACTGAAACTGAACTGTAAAGTGAATAAGAATATGGCACCCTCTTCTCTTCAGACTCCAAACACTTTCCTTTCATGGATAGTGACTTTGAACCACAACTAGAAAGCAATTCACACTTCCCTTCCTGGATGTGTTTGTCCTCCTGTCTAGAGTTGTCTTTCTTGCACTCACTCGGAAATTTATGGTGAGAAATTTGCAAAAGGAAATTGAACATCGATGCCTTAATCAATGATCGAAGGTGGCTCAAACAAACAAGAAATTATAGCATAAAATACATGCATACAACTGAAATTTGCATATGTAAAAAATGAGTACGTCTTACTGTACTAAGAAGTCTATCCACTTCTTACCAAGCCACTTCCATGGCGACTTTTACTGCTGCAACTCTTCCTCATGTGAAACTTACATTTTCACATCAATAATGGAATCCTTGGTTCCACTTGCACCAATATTTCTGTCCTTTTGCTGCCTGTGCTTTGGACGACTAGTTGGATGCAAATTCCAACAATGGGAGACAACATGTCCCCTCTTTTGGCAAAATGTGCAAATATTATGCACCTTCTTTGAAAGTTGCCTTTGCCTCATATGTTTCCTGTATGCTTTCTTCCTCATCCAACATCTCAAAACATCATGGTTAAATTGACCACAATATGTACAACAGATATTTCTTCCATTTAAGCATGACAAATTATCATGCTTTGTAGAAACATAATCAAATTGATCATGAGAATATTTATACCTCTTGTACTGCTTTGAATGTTCACCCTTTTTGCCTTCTTGAGGAGATGAACTAGTAGAGGCTTTAGCTTACATTTGCAGACAAACATCATCGTTCTTGTCTTGAAAATTGTATGAACTTGCATGCTCGCCATAAGTTGCATGTATACCATATTCTTGCTGCAACAAAGATTTAAAGCAATGGAAATAATATGTCAAAACATATTTGCATCTTAGAACTCAGAATAAAGGTTCTCTTTGAAATAGCTTCACACGCTCTCATTTTTTTGGAGTCTTCGCCATTAAATTGCACATAACCAAGACCAAGGTTCTTGGGTTGTTCCTCAACCAAAATGGGATCAACCATGCCTTGTGCATGCTTGCCTAATCCCTTTTCATAGCTCATTTTAATTATTAATTTGGACCCTATACCTCTTGTATGTTTTTCTAAAGAACCAACACATCTTTCTAAAGAGGAAATAGAAGACAAATTAGAATGGATTACCTCTTCCTCATGCATTTTCTTGGTCAAAGCCTCTTGAGCTTGATAGAGTTGCCTCTCCATATCATGAAAACTTTGACTAATTTCTTCCTTCTCTTCCTTCATGGCAAAAAAATGTTCACGAAGTTCAGTGCTTTCTCGTTTATCGTCAAACAAAATTTGCACCATGTCCTTGAATATAATAAAGTCACGCTTCATATCATCATCGAAGAATATTGTGAAGGAGGAAACTTCACTTGTAGAAGTTGTCATTATGATTTTAATGAAGAAAAGGAACTTCAAAAAAGTTCTTAAATCTTTCAAAAAAGATGACAAGATTTTTAATCAAATGGCTATAAAGACAAACTCTTATTCAAGCTGCCAAACAACAAACAAACTCCAAGAGCTTCTTAACGAACAAATGTCAAGAGTGTTTGTTCCAAAAGTGACCTTGTGGTCCCTTGTGGTAAGGAGGATGCCTTCATTCATTTTCTTCTTTTTTGTCCTCTCCAAGACTTAGCTAATCGATAGCTATCCCAAAATCTCAAGCAAACTTAAGCAACAATCAGTTTGCAAACATTAAAACAGTCAATCTTTTACACTGTTTAAACACCTTTCAAGCTATACAATCAAGCAACCAAGTGCTCTTTCAAGCAAGAAACCAAGTGCTCTGATACCAACCTGATCTGAAAATGGTCTGGATAACTTGTATGTATTTCAAGAACCTACCACTTAGTTTAAATTAAAATGTTCTAGCTTGTACTTGACAATTCTGTGGAATTATTTACTTGAAAGTGGTGTATGAATTTTTACTATTTATGTTTCTTAACTTCATTTGTTCTTGTTGTAATTTAACATGTATGACAACAACATAATGCAGCAATTAATCATTCAAACACAACAACGATTTTAATCTAGGAGTTCACCTGAAATCTCGTGGGCTACGTCTCCTTTGAGCTTTTTCATCATGACTCAGCTCTTTGGGATTATGGTAAGTTTTTTTTACAAGTAAATACTTAATTCCAGTGAATACAAAAACTATCCAAAGGACTGAAACTACCATAAATATCCCTCAATTGGCTGTCCAAACTTTGTAAACAGCTTTAGGCTCTTGTTGACACGATTCCTTCTGTTTGTGCACTAAGATATTCTGAGCTTCTAAATGGCACAAACTCCCTCAGAATTTTGTTTCCGTCACTAAAACCACTCCTGATATATTCAATACACCTTAGACATCAACTATCAACTGATAAATTTCTCAAATTGAGCACTGCATTCACCAAATAGGCTATCCTCCACGGTTTACCCAGGGCTGCCTAGAACTTCACATCAAATTTTTGAGCTCTAAAATTTCTCACAATGCTTTTAACCCACTTCCATTGGTTCCAAAATTACTGAAATAGTCAAGATAGAGTTTTTATTCATCAAAAATAGCCTCTAGTTGCTCTAGTTTCGCCTCAATCACCTATCGGCACCCCTTGGCACTAGGGTTAATGAAAATGTCTCTAATAAGTTTTCAACCTCTAAAAGTATTTAACACTTGCTTAAACCTCTATAAATAGATTCAAAATTATTTTTTCAGTCAATAATGACAACTTCACTGCATATGGTCTTAAACAACTCTTTCTAAGCCCTGCACTATTGCTGGCCAAAGCTGGCACTAATGACCCCTGAAACTTTATTGAAGCTTTTTTGCCTTCAAAATTTCTCTACATGCTCTGAAAACAATTTCATCAGATTCATAACATATTAGTTATCCAATTTAGACTATTGTAACTCTGGCAAAGGATTCTAACTCCCCTAGTTAGGCCTCAAACTGAATTTGTCTCGTGGTGGCCCTGATGGCTCCTTCATCTTCCCCGAAGAAAACGATACTGACAATCACCTCCATTCGACCTAAAACCTTTCCCAAACTGCTCAGGAGGTCGAAGAGACCCAAAATTGACTAAAATTTCATCCAATTTGGTTTAATAATGAGGAAGTTATGACCTCTCTAAGAAAAATTCGCAATGTCACTAAAAAACCTCCTCCAAAATTGGAGGAACTCCAGTTAGGAGCGCCAAAAATGGCATAACTCCAGAAAAGGCAGAACACACCCAAAATTTGGCAGTGGCATTAAATGTCAGTTTTAAATGTGGAGTGGGGCGGTCACATGGTGACCACTGCCCTGACCGTCGAAAAAAACGCTAACCATCCGAATTAATAACTGTGGCATTTAATATATTATGTTGTCACATGTAATGGTAAACTAACCACCATACAATCTACCACAGTAACATTAAACCGTGGCATAAAATTTCTTGAACGTGGTCACATGGACTCGGTTCCACCTTGGCAAGTTAAACTCTAACCGCCGGTTTTAAGCTTCTGGTCGCCGGGGCACGGGTACATGGTCTCGGGCTAGCCCCTTAATCTTTTTTGCCCAAACTAATTTTAATCTTCAAATACAAGTTGCGGCCAATGGTTATTAAGAACCATCCATGTGGCCCAACGATAAAGAGCTATGTTGTTTTTCAATAGGTCGGGGGTTCGAAGCCGTAGACTAACAAAAAATTTTGATATGCCAAAATTCCACCGCACTAGGGCCACGTGGCAGCCTCTGGGCTTGCCATGTGGCACTCATTGATTGGCCAAAATCCTGTAAAGTCAATACACCAACCAATCCAACACTGCCAAATGTCACAGTCTAATAAGCTCGAATGGAATATTCTAGGAAATATTCTTGGAATATTCCTTGGAATATTCTTTTTTTAATTTTTCCAAATCCATATAAATCAAACTTGGTCAACTGAAAAATGGAGTTTACTATAGACTTCAAACTTGAATAAATTTCACATACGACATCCGTTTTGCGAACCATTCATGGTGCCAAAATCACAACGACAAGACCTTTTCAGTCATTCAGATTGCAAGTGATTTTGAACCCTTTCATTTTTGTGCAATTTGCATAATTTGGAAATGATATCCTGATCACACCTCCCAAATGAGAAGCTTTTGGACCCCAAAAGCTCTCTAGAATACTGAAACTGATCTGTACAGTGAATAAGAATACTGCACCCTCTTCTCTTCAGCCTCCAAAAACTTGCCTTGCATGGCTAGTGACTTTGAACGACAACTAGAAAGCAATTCACACTTCCCTTCCTAGATGTGTTTGTCCTCCTGTTAAGAGCTGTGTTTCTTGCACTCACTCAGAAAATTTCTGGCGAAAAATTTGCAGAAGGAAACTAAACATCACTGCCTGGATCAATGATCCAAGGTGGCTCAAAAAAATGAGAAATTACAGCATAAAATACATGCATACAACCGAACTTTGCATATGTACAAAATGAGTACGTCTTACTGTACTAAGAAGTCTATCCACTTCTTACCAAACCACTTCCATGGAGACTTTTGTTGCTGCAACTCTTCCTCATGTGAAACTTCCGTTTTCACATCAATAATGGAATCCTTGGTTCCACTTACACCAATCTTTTTGTCCTCTTGCTGCATGTGCTTTGGATGACTAGTTGGATGCAAATTCCAACAATGGGAGACAACATGCCCCCTCTTTTGGAAAAATGTGCAAATATTATGCACCTTCTTTGAAAGTTGCCTTTTCCTCATCTGTTTCCTGTATGCTTTCTTCCTCATCCAACATCTCGAAACATCATGGCTAAATCGACCACAATATGTATAGCAAATCTTTCTTCCATTTAAGCATGCAAAATTATCATGCTTTGTAGAAACACAATCAAATTGATCATGAGAAGATTTATACCTCTTGTACTACTTTGAATGGTCATCCTCTTTGCCTTCTTGAGGAGTTGAACAAGTAGAGGCTTCAGCTTTCATTTGCAAACTAAAATCATCGTTCTTGTCTTTAAAACTGTATGAACTTGCATGCTCGCCATAAGTTGCATGTCTACCATCTTCTTGCTGAAACAAAGGCTTAAGGAAATGGCAATCATCTTTGAAACAAATTTGACATATTTGCATCTTAGAACTCAGAATAAAGGTTCTCTTTGAAATAGCCTCACATGATCTCATGTTTTTGGAGTCTTCTCCATTAAATTGCACATAACCAAGACCAAGATTCTTTGGTCATTCCTCAACCGAAATGGGATCAATCATGCCTTGTGCATGCTTGCCTAATCCCTTGCCTTCATAGCCCATTTTAATCATTAATTTGGACCCTATACCTCTTGTATGTTTTTCGAAAGAACCAACATATATTTCTAAAGTGGAAACTAAAGACAAATTAGAATGGATTACCTCTTCCTCATGCATTTTCTTGGTCAAAGCCTCTTGGGCTTGATGGATTTTCCTCTCCATATCATGCAAAATTTGAAGAATTTATTCCTTCTCTTCTTCATGGCAAACAACTATTCACAAATTTCAGTGCTTTCTCGTTTATCCTCAAACAAAATCTGCACCATGTCCTTCAATATAATAAAGTCACACTTCATATAATCATCGAAGAATCTTGTGAATGAGGAAACTTCACTTGTAGAAGTTTTCATTATGATCTCAATGCAAAAAAAGGAACTTCAAAAAATTTCTCAAAGCTTTCAAAACAAATGACAAGATTTTTAATCAAATGGCTATAAAGACAAACTCTTATTCAAGCAGCCAAACAACAAACAAACTCCAATAGCTTCTTAACAAACAAATGTCAAGAGGGTCTGTTCCAAAAGTGAACTTGTGGTCCCTTGGGGTAAGGAAGATGCCTTCATGCCTTTTCTTCCTTTTTTTCCTCTCCAGGACTCAGCTAATTAGTAGCTATCCCCAAATCTCAAGCAAACTAAAAAAAATCAGTTTGCAAACAGTAAAACAGTAAATCTTTTACACTATTTAAACACCTTTCAAGATATACAATCAAGCAACCAAGTGCTCTGTCAAGCAAGCAACCAAGTGCTCTGATACCAACCTGATCTGAAAATGGTCTGGATAACTTGTATGTATTTCAAGAGCCTACCACTCATATTAAATTAAAATGTTCTAGCTTGTACTTGGCATATTTGCGAACTTATTTACTTGAAAGTGTTGTATGAATTTTTACTGTTTATGTGTCTTAAATTCATTCTTTATTGCTGTAGTTTTAAATTTTAGACAACAGCATAATGCAGAAAATAATCATTCAAGCACAACAACAATTTTAATCTAGGAGTTCACCCGAAATCTCGTGGGCTACGTCTCCTTTGAGCTTTGTCATCATGACTCAGCTCTTTGGGATGATGGTAAGTTTTTTTAGAATTAAATAATTAATTCCAATGAATACAACAATGATCCAAAGGACTGAAAATACCATAAATATCCCTCAATTGGCTGTCTGAACTTTGTAAACAACTTTAGCACTAAGCTACTATGATCTTCTAAATGGTACAAAATCCCTCAGAATTCTATTTCTGTCACTGAAACCACTCTGCTATATCCAATACACATCATACATCAACTACCAACTAATAAATTTCTCAAATTGAGCACTGCATTCCCCAAATAGGCTATCCTCCACGGTTTGCCCAAGGCTGCCAGAACTTCACATCAGCTTTTCGAGCTCTAAAAGTTATCAAAATGTTCTGAAAACACTTCCATTGGTTCTAAAATGACTGAAATAGTCAATATAGATTTTTTATTCATCAAAAATAGCCTCCGGCTGCTCCAGTTTCGCCTCAATCACCTATCAGCACCCCTTGGCACTAGGGTTAATGAAAATGTCTTTGCTGAATCTTCGACCTCTAAAAGTCTTTAAAGCTTGCTGAATTTTTTTTAAATAGATTCAGAATGATGTTTTCAATCAATAATTACCACTGGTTTACTTCATATGGTCTCAAACAGCTCTTTCTAAGCCCTGCACTGCTGTTGGCCAAAGCTGGCACTAATGACCCCTGGAACTTTACTGAAGCTTTTCGGCCTTCAAATGTTCTCTACAGGCTCTAAAAACCATTTCATCATATTCTGAACATCTTAATTATCCAATTTAGACTATTGGAACTCTGGAAAAGGACTCTAACTCCCCTGGTTATGCCTCAAACTGAATTTGTCTCATGGTGGCCTTGATGGCTCCTTCATCTTCTCTGAAGCAAAATCTGCAGAATATCACCTCCATTCTGTTAATGTCAGTCTAGTCATACTGCCATCAGTGATCAAAAATGATCTTTTGCATTTGCATATTAGGTGTCTCATACCGAAATAAATTTCACCATTCTGCTAGGTCATGGATTCATTGATGGTAGTAATTTTTTATCAGTTTTTCCTCATGAGCTACTTGCTGATTTTCCTCCCTATGGTCTTTAGTCATTAGTCACTTTCATTCTCAAAACTATATCAGTAGGCCATAGGATGGGTCTCATTAGTTTCTAGGGTCTCACCATGGTAAAATTAATGAGTCAAATGTCAATAATATCAGCAAGGTCATGAGGAAGTCAATAAATTCAAAGTCACAACACCTGGAAGATAAAAAAGAAATTTTATTCAGTTTGATGTAATTTTCACCTCAAAACCATGTTTTGAGGTGAAAACATAATACTTCGCCTTTTAGGCACAATTCATAAGCTATTATCTCCACAAAAGTAATGTCACCGCCTTCAGAGAGTTTTCTACAGCATGTTTAGCACCAAATCATCTCCCAAGTAGATCCATCAGAAAGAGCCCGAAAAGAGCTTTCCAACGGTATGCTACACTCTCAAAAATAACTTCTGGATTGAAATATATGCTTAAGTGAAGTAAAGGCCCTTATATCCTCATATACCCCCTATTTCCCATTTGCTCCCCTTTAACTTTATGTTTAAAGTTTTATATCTTCCTTATGAAATCCATTTTTCCCCCTTCCGATGGTAATATCACATTATAAATCTTTTATGTACATATGAAATTTAATTATAAACCACTTCCCCGACCATACCCCGTAGAAATTTATTATAAGTCCCCTCCCCCTTATTTAATCGAAATCGCAACCTTTCCAAATCACGGGTTTATTTGAAGTGCCAATCGCAAGTATTTGCGACGCGATAGATCGCATCGCAATATACCCCAATGCGATTGATCGCACCATCCTCCGGTCGCATAATCGCAAGTTCTTCCCTCCGATCCCCAATCGCTCCGATCCGCCCGATCGCACCATTCTTCGATCATCGCATCGCAAGTCCTCCTTTGATCGTACCATCGCTTTGATCCGCCCGATCGCACCATCCTCCGATCACATAATCACAAGTCCTTCCCTCCGATCTCCGATCACTCCGATCCCCGATTGCTCCAATCCTCCGATCCGATTCCCCCGATCAATCGCACCACAACATTTGAAATATGCGTTGCGATTACCCCTGCTCCTGATCTCCAATTGCAATTGACCTGCCAGGCCCACCGTCCCATACTTCCGCCCATTCATATAATATAGGGCCTTCCCCTTTGTAAATTGGGAATTTGTATTATTTTCATTTTACAAAGGTTAATCCCCATTTCCCAATCGCATCGGAGGTTTTATATGTACTACCCCGCTCTACTCCCGATCCCGATTACAATTACTGTTTGTTATATTATTTCTCCGCTCCCACTCCATTCTGATTGAGATTACACTAATGTATCCCTCTGCCGGTTCACTCCGATTGTGATTTACGTGGGTCCCGCCTCCTTTCCCTTCCTCTTTCCCATTAAAAATTGGTTTCCCTTCACAAGAGCATGGAATTTCATTCTGTCTTCTTTCAATGACAGTTTATTTAAAAAAAAAAAAGTCAGAGAATAAAGAAATAATGGAAAGCAAACAGTCAAAGTCCGAGAGCCTAAAATAACATAAAGATATCTACAACAGCAGGAAAATAGGATCAGATTGCCTATTTTTTCTTCAGTTATGATTCAAAGGGATCCACGCTACATGTTTCGCCTTCCCATTGGTTATCAGTGAATTTCAAGTGAAATAATGTAACACAGCTCTCCCTTTACGGAGAGATTTCTGGCTCTTGGTTTTCCATCTTCAGTTATGATTTCTCCTCTTTCCATCGATTTGTATTCCCACAAAATCGTTCTATTTATGGAAAATGCTAAATATTTGTAAGGGGCTGACAGTCTGAGGTCTGAAAACTTAGAAGTAGGGGAATAGTGTGGCAGTGAGCTCTGTGCTCTGTTGTACAGTTTGGCAGGCAATTAATAAAATGATGCAGCTCTGATTTGTGGGATTCATGTGGTATGAGTTTTAGCATATGTCTCTTCTTTGTGTTTCATATGTACATTTTTATGTTGCAACATTCATTCATAAACATTTCCAGTAGAATGTTTTCAAGTTAGAAAGGTAGAATCCATTTTATATGCTTTGCCTTGGGAAATCATTCATACTCTGTGTGTTTTCTTCTGTTTGAAATGGATTCATTTATTATGCCCTTTTCAGCTTCTCAACAATATTTCCACTCCATCTTATTTCAATTTGATTGCTAAATCTCCTGCCTATCTTGCCCCATGAAATATTTTGTATCCTTGATTTAATTTCTCAGCTCATGTTGTCCTTTGTCCCATACATCCCTGAAAATTCATTCATTTATTAAATACCTCTTTCACATTTATATACCTAGCCTAAAATCAGTTCATTATTGTGTTATAGAATATCTATTCTACGGAGAGAGCCCTCTCCTGTCCTTGTAGGGATAGCTACAAGGCTAAGCGTGGTTTAGCTGTTACCCTGATTTGCCTTTTTCAGCCTGAGGTTCAGATTGGGTGCTAACATCTCTGGCAACTCTGCTAGGGAACGACTACAAACTTTTGCATAGAAGATTCATCACCCCAATAAATATTTTTCTTGTAAAGTCTCGATGATGATATTTCAGAGTTTTCTAGGCTAATATAAATATTGTACAGTAGTAAGTTGACCACACTGGCTTCAAGAAGATATACAAGGGCTAATCCTGATCCAAATCCTCCCCCTGTGTTTGAAAATCCAAATCTTATCCCAAGAATAGTCAGAAGACAAGAGGGATCGCTAAGTCCTACACCTATTCTCAGGTCCCATACTTGGCCCAGTGAGTGGTTTTTTGTAGAAGAGATTTCTTTCGATGAGAGTTTTGAGCTTTATTTGTTTAGAAATAAGTTTGAAACTGCACTTGAAGACATGGTTTTAGATCTAGAGTTTCTTGTTGATATTGAAGTCCAGAGAGAAAATTCTTCCATTGATGACTACATTTTGAATTATCCTCTGTCCATCACTGTAAATAATATTCCCGAGGCTCCAGAATCATCAGGAGCAACATTTCCTCCTCCTAATTCATCATCATCCCCTTTAGTCAACTCCCAGTTATCATCTCCTCCAACAACACCTCCCCCAAATATTGCAAATCCTGTGGTAAATACACCCAGAGTCATGGCTGCCCAGTATGCACCCTTGCTTTTGCCTCAAGTTCTCAATGATATGCCTGCTGATTATTGTTGAGATTGCAACAAGATGATGAGCTTAGTGGAAAGGAGTTGCCTTCACTAAGTGGGCCCGCAGGCTATTTTTGGTACAAAGTCTATTTTTAAACTATGTCTATTTTTAGACATGTGGATCATGATTCTATGAGTTGCAGGATGCTATTTGTGGAGGGTTGGTCAAGTTGGAAAAATAGATGGACTTATATTTTTAGACATATTGGGCGGAATCTATTTTTAGATTTCCAGTCTAAAAATAGGGATGTCAAATATTATTAGCTCTTATTAATATTTAGACTCTAAACATTATCTTATTCTTTTGGAGCACTTCATTTTGATGCCTATAAGTGGCACATGCAGCTGACAGAAGGAATTATGAAATTCCTAGGGTTTAGTGGAGCTATTACATGGAGGAATTTAGTTAGAACTCATGTGACAGAGTTTGGTGGAGTTGATTGAGGAAGTTAGTGGAGTTGTATTCAGTTTAACTAATCTAAACATAGTTGAGCATTTTGTATCCAAGTTAACTAATTGAAACAATTAGTGAGAGTGGTGTGAATTAGTTGAGCTTTTTGTATCCAAGTTAACTAATTGATACAGACGTGTGTGGACCTTTCTCAGTAGCTTCGATAGAAAAGCACAGGTACTATGTGATCTTTGTTGATGATTTTTCTCGGAAGTGCTGGATCTTCTTCATGCACAAGAAGAGCGAGATATACTCAAAGTTCTATGAGTTCAAGGCACTGGTTGAGAAAGAATCGAGGAAGCAGGTGAAGGCTCTTAGGAGTGACAATGGTGATGAATTCATCTCTGGCGAATTCAAGGACTTTTGTAGTGTAGAAGGAATTCGAAGAGAGCTCATAGCACCTCATAACCCACAGCAGAATGGGGTTGCTGAGCGGAAGAACAGAATGATCGTGGGTGCTGCACGGGTGATGTTGCATGATCAAGGCCTACCCATACACTTGTGGGCTGAGGCATGCAATACTGCAGTATATGTGCAAAACCGTTGTCCTCACAGGATACTTGGCATGAGTACACCCGAGGAGGCGTTTTCTGGTAAGAGGCCTGATATTTCCCATTTGAGGATTTTTGGTTCACATGTTTACATTCATGTGACGAAGGATGCCAGGAAGAAGCTGGAGCCGACTGCGGAGGTTGGGATATTTTTGGGGTACACTGATACACCCCACAACTATCGTGTGTATTTTCCAGACAGTCGCAAGACTGTTGTGCGACGGGATATCAAATTTCATGAGGAGAAAGCCATGAAGTGTTCTCTTGAGAGGGAGCCACACTTGCATGCAGATGAGGAGCTATTAGTTCCTAAGGATGAGCCTCAGGATGTGGATCAGCCACAAGGAGGTTCATGGAGTGGAAGAGACCACTCATGCAACGCCAACCATCAGAGGGCGGAAGTGCACTACAGAAGTTGAGCGACTGGCTCAAGATGCTAGAGGATTGTAGGAGCACCTACATCACAGCGCAAATAGAGACAGTCACCTGAACGGTATACTGGATACATGCCTCTTATGAGCAAGTGTATCATGACAGAGCCATCCTCTTTCGAGGAAGCTGTGGGATCCCGCATGGGTAGATGCCATGGTGGAAGAGTATGATTCGATTGTCAGAAACAGTGCATGGGAGATTGTCCCAAGGCCGGAAGGGAAATCAGTGGTGGGTTCGAGATGGATCTACAAAGTGAAGCAGGCAGCTGACGGGAGTGTGGAGAAGTATAAGGCAAGATTTGTTGCCCGAGGCTTTTCACAGATTGAGGGGATCGATTATGAGGAGACCTTTGCACCTGTCGCAAGGTATTCTTCCATACGGATGATCCTAGCTCTCTCAGCGCAGATGGGGTGGCACATTCATCAGATGGATGTGAAGACTGCGTTCCTCAATGGAGTCATTGAGGAGGAGGTGTACATAGAGCAACCCGAAGGTTTCGAGATCTTCAGCAGCGAGTCGCATGTGTGCAAGCTCAAGAGAGCGTTGTATGGGTTGAAACAAGCACCTCGTGCTTGGTACACACGGATAGACAGTTATTTCACCGGACTTGGATTCTCCAAGAGTGAGGCGGATCCGAACCTATACCAGATTGTGGTGGAGGGTAAGTTGTTGATCATTGTACTTTATGTAGATGATTTGATTTTGACAGGTGATGAATTGTTGATACACTCATGCAAGGATGATCTTGCAAAGGAGTTTGAGATGAAGGACTTGGGCCTCCTTCATTATTTCCTGGGATTGGAAATTTGGCAGCGCAGTGGTGGACTGTTTGTTTCTCAGGGTAAGTATGCCCGGGAGATACTAGAGAAGTTCAACATGCATGGCTGAAAACCTGTTGATACTCCTTTTCCTGCTGTCTGGAGGAAGGAGGATGCTACTTCAGCGGAGGTAGTGGATGCCACTGTTTATCGACAATTGGTGGGGTCGCTCATGTATCTGGTCAATACACGACCCGACATATGCTATGCTGTGAACCAGCTTTCACAAGCTATGGTTAAGCCAACCAAGCTCTTCTACCAAACTCTTCTGGAAGGCGGGCAAGCATGTATTGCGTTATCTCAGAGGCACATCAGGATATGGATCATGGTACAGACAGGAGGATGAGTTGAGGTGGCAGTGCTTCAGGCATCGGTATCATCATATCAGAGATTGTGTGCAACGGAAGGTCATGTTACTTTCATACATTCCTACAGAGGATCAGGATGCTGATATCTTGACGAAGGAGCTCACCAGGAGCAAATTTGAATACTACAGGGGCAGGATAGGGGTTGCAGATAATCCATATCTTGTTGAGAGGGAGTGTTGAGATTGCAACAAGATGATGAGCTTAGTGGAAAGGAGTCGCCTTCACTAAGTGGGCCCACAGGCTATTTTTGGCGCAAAGTCTATTTTTAGACTATGCCTATTTTTAGACATGTGGATCATGATTCTATGGGTTGCAGGATGCTATTTGTGGAGGGTTGGTCAAGTTGGAAAAATAGATGGACTTATATTTTTAGACATATTGAGCAGAACCTATTTTTAGATTGCTAGTCTAAAAATAGGGATGTCAAATATTATTAGCTCTTAATAATATTTAGACTCTAAACATTATCTTATTCTCTTAGAGCACTTCATTTTGATGCCTAGAAGTGGCACATGCAGCTGACAGAAGGAATTACGCAATTCCTAGGGTTTAGTGGAGCTATTGCATGGAGGACTTTAGTTAGAACTCATGTGACAGAGTTTGGTGGAGTTGATTGAGGAAGTTAGTGGAGTTGTATTCAGTTTAACTAATCTAAACATAGTTGAGCATTTTGTATCCAAGTTAACTAATTGATACAATTAGTGAGAGTGGTGTGAATTAATTATTAATTAATTCACTAATTATAAACTCATAAATCAACTAAATAATACATCAGTTAACTTCAGTGCATGGAAAGTTTCAGTGGAGACCAGTGCAGGAATAGGTGAAAGAGTAGGTTAACTATCAGTGGTGACTATACTGTTGCTATTTGCAACACACAGATAGGTGGAGTAAGCCCATGAGGATTGCGCAGTTCAGGCTGGTGGTTTATCTATATAAAGAGGCCATCCCATAGCTTGAAAACGCAATAGAGGCTGGCTATCAAGTGGCTAAGGGTTGGAGCATGAGCTTTGCTATATCTAGCTTGATAGTGTGTAGCAAGTGAGGTAGTGCTGAGAGCTTTCAAAGAGCTTTGTACTATGATTGTTACATGATCTCCATGACATGTATAATATACAGATAGTTTGGGTTTTCAGCTTTAAGGTTTCCCATTAAATACTGTGTTCATATGTGTGATTGTTTGTGGTTTTAATGTATGCATGCAATTGATTTTATTTCCGCATGTGATGATCAATGGTAGAAGAGATTCTGTATTATGCATGAAGCTAAAATAGTGTGTGATCAGGAGAATATAGGTGAATAATATATCAGTTATTCAAATTTCTACATGGTATCAAAGCGGTATTGATCATCGGAGCAATTGCAAAACATTGAAGCGGTTGAGTTTTGTGCTGGTGGAATTCGAATTTGCAGTAGTGTTTTCTTGGTGTCGAAGTTGAGATGTCTTTCAACGGATTGCGATTGGAGTATTCCCTTGAGGGAAACTCGAATTATATTGCATGGAAGGACAGGATGGAGGCGGTGCTGGATGACAATGGGTTGAAGGAGTTCATAGATGCAGAAATTCCAAAACCTACTTCTAGTGATGCTGTCGTACTTGACGCATGGCAAAAGAAGACAACAAAGTGTCAAAGGATTCTGTTGGAAGGTGTGAAGGATCACATAGTATCCAACCTTCATGGTAAGGCTTCTCCATTCTTGATGTGGAAAGCTTTGACATATTTATTTCAAAGCAAGAGCGACCAGAGGAAGTTGGCGCTCAAGGATAAACTTAGAAACATAAAAATGGAGAAAGGCGACAGTATGCCCAAGTACCTCACGAAGTTCATCCAATGCAGGGATGAGCTGGGAAGTGTGGGGGTTACTGTTGATGACGAGGACTTGGTGAGCTTGGCTCTCCTTGGGCTTCCGAAGAGTTGGCATTCCTATCAGGACTATCAATGGTCGGGAGAAATTGCTAGGATGGGAGCGACTTTGGTCGGATCTTGTGCAAGAGGAGATAAGGCGGAGTACCAGAGACGGATCTTCATCAAAGAACTCAGATGAAGAGAACTGCGCTTTGGTTGCCAAAGCAAAGAAGGGGAAGAGAAAGAAAGCTTCTCAATCCGGTGCGAAAGGAAAGAAGCAAGACATGTCCAAGGTGAAGTGTTTTCACTGTCACCAACACGGAAATTACGCCACTAGTTGTCCATAGAAGAAGAAAAATAAGCAGGTTGCTGGATCTGCAGCTGGAGAGGCCTTAGCCTCGCAGTTTGAGCTGGATTTTTCGCTGATCGCATGCTTGGTCTCAAGTGTGACGGGTTCAGTGTGGTTTCTTGACAGTGGTGCGTCTTTTCACATGACAGGAGATCGAGATTTGTTTACTGATCTGGATGAGAAAGATCTTGGAGTGCACATCGAGATGGGCGATGATGGTAGATATAGTGCGACCGATATCGGTACCATTTCCTTTGAGAGGGAGTATGGTAAACCCTTCGTATTGAAGGAAGTGATGCATGTTCCAGGATTGAAGAAGAATCTTATCTCTGTGGCGATGTTAGAAGACAAGGGATATGATGTTGTCTTTAGCGAGGGAAAGGCTTTCCTGCGCAGTAAGGCAACTGGTGAGACCCGGAGGATAGGGGTTCAAGTTAAGAACCTTTATCAATTGCAGGTAGATGGCTGCGCAGCAATGGCAGGCAAGGCAGAAGGAGTGGTGAGCCGGGATGATGGCGAGTTGTGGCACTGGAGATTGGGCCACCTTCACCATGGAGCTTTGAAGATACTGCAGCAGATTTCTACTGGGTTTCCTAAAGGCACTCTTGCGCAGTCAGATCAGTGCAAGGGATGTACCTTGGGAAAATTTGTGAAAGCCACCTTTCACGAGAAGGATAGTCGCGCCACGACGATCCTTGAGAAAATTCACACAGACGTGTGTGGACCTTTCTCAGTAGCTTCGATAGAAAAGCACAGGTACTATGTGATCTTTATTGATGATTTTTCTCGGAAGTGTTGGATCTTCTTCATGTAGAAGAAGAGCGAGACATACTCAAAGTTCTGTGAGTTCAAGGCACTGGTTGAGAAAGAATTGTAAGCAGGGTATGCCTAGAAAGGACATAATGGTGGTGAATCTATCTTCTGTGAAATCTTAAGACTTTGTAGTGTAGAAGCAACTTAAGAGAGCTCATAGCACTATACAACCCACAAAGAAATGCTTCGAGTGAAGGAACAAACCATCATGGGTGTCAGCCGTACTCAGTGATGTTGCATGATCGTGGCCTACCCATTCACTTGTGGGGCCGAGGCATGCAATACTATAATATATGCAGAACCTATTGTCCTCACATGATACTTGCATGAGGACACCTTGAGTGGACACTGGATGCTGCTTTTTCTTAATAGGCCCTGAGATTTACTGAGGGATTTTGTCTGACAAGTATATATTCACAGACGAATGATGCCAGGAAGCAGGTTTGATTAATCAGTGTGAGGTTGGGATATTTTTGGGGTACACTGATACGCCCCACAACTATCGTGTGTATTTTCCAGGCAGTCGCAAGACTGTTGTGCGACGGGATATCAAATTTCATGAGGAGAAAGCCATGAAGTGTTCGCTTGAGAGGGAGCCACACTTGCATGCATATGAGGAGCTATTAGTTCCTAAGGATGAGTCTCAGGATGTGGATCAGCCACAAGATGAGGTTCATGGAGTGGAAGAGACCACTCAGGCAGCGCCAACCATTAGAGTGTGGAAGCGCACTACAGAAGCTGAGCGACTGGCTCAAGATGCAGAGAAGGTTGTAGGAGCACCTACATCACAGCGCAGACAGAGACAGTCACCGGATCGGTATACTGGATACATGGCTCTTGTGAGCAAGTGTATCGTGATAGAGCCATCCTCTTTCGAGGAAGCTGTGGAGGATCCTGAATGGGTAGATGCCATGGTGGAAGAGTATGATTCAATTGTCAGAAAAAATTCATGGGAGATTGTCCCAAGGCCGGAGGGGAAATCAGTGGTGGGTTCAAGATGGATCTACAAAGTGAAGCAGGCATCTGATGGGAGTGTGGAGAAGTACAACGCAAGATTTTTTGCCCGAGGCTTTTCACAGATAGAGGGGATCGATTATGAGGAGACCTTTGCACTTGTCGCAAGGTATTCTTCCATACGAACGATCCTAGCTCTCTCAGCGCAGATGGGGTGGCACATTCCTCAGATGTATGTGAAGACTGCATTCCTCAACGGAGTCATTGAGGAGGAGGTGTACATATAGCAGCCCGAAGGTTTCAAGATCTTCAGCAGCGAGTCGCATGTGTGCAGGCTCAAGAGAGCACTGTATGGGTTGAAACAAGCACCTTGTGCTTGGTACACATGGATAGACAGTTATTTCACTGGACTTGGATTCTCCAAGAGTGAGGCGGATCCTAACCTATACCAGATTATGGTGGAGGGTAAGTCACATCATTGTACTTTATGTAGATGATTTGATTTTGACTGGTGATGAATTGTTGATACACTCATGCAAGGCTGATCTTGCAAAGGAGTTTGAGATGAAGGACTTGGGCCTCCTTCATTATTTCCTGGTATTGGAAATTTGGCAGCGCTATGATGGATTGTTTGTGTCTCAAGGCAAGTATGTCTGAGAGACACTAGAGAAGTTCAACATGCATGGCCGCAAGCCTATAGACACTCCTCTTCCTGGTGGTTGGAGGAAATAGGATGCTACATTGGCAGAGGTAGTGGATGCCATTGTTTATCGACAGTTGGTGGGGTCGCTTATGTATCTGGTCAATACACGACTCGGCATATGCTATGGCCGTGAACCAACTTTCACAAGCTATGGTTAAGCCTACCAAGCTCTTGGAAAGCTAGCAAGCATGTATTGCGTTTATCTTGCTGTGAGGCACATCTAGATATGGATCATGGCATGCATAGATACTTGATGATACTTCCAAGGTTTCACAGCATCGTATCATCATATCAGAGATTGTGTGCAGTGGAAGGTCATGTTACTTTCATACATTCCTACGGAGGATCAAGATGCTGATATCTTGACGAAGGCGCTCACCAGGAGCAAATTCGAATACTACAGGGGCAGGATAGGGGTTGCAGATAATCCATATCTTGTTGAGAGGGAGTGTTGAGATTGCAACAAGATGATGAGCTTAGTGGAAAGGAGTCGCCTTCACTAAGTGGGCCCGTAGGCTATTTTTGGCGCAAAGTCTATTTTTAGACATGTGGATCATGATTCTATGAGTTGCAGGATGCTATTTGTGGAGGGTTGGTCAAGTTGGAAAAATAGATGGACTTATATTTTTAGACATATTGGGTGGAATCTATTTTTAGATTGCCAGTCTAAAAATAGGGATGTCAAATATTATTAGCTCTTAATAATATTTAGACTCTAAACATTATCTTATTCTCTTGGAGCACTTCATTTCGATGCCTAGAAGTGGCACATGCAGCTGATAGAAGGAATTACGCAATTCCTAGGGTTTAGTGGAGCTATTGCATGGAGGACTTTAGTTAGAACTCATGTGACAGAGTTTGGTGGAGTTGATTGAGGAAGTTAGTGGAGTTGTATTCAGTTTAACTAATCTAAACATAGTTGAGCATTCTATATATAAGTTAACTAATTGATACAATTAGTGAGAGTGGTGTGAAATAATTATTAATTAATTCACTAATTATAAACTCATAAATCAACTAAATAATACATCATTTAACTTCAATGCATGGAAAGTTTCAGTGGAGACCAGTGCAGGAATAGGTGAAAGAGTAGGTTAACTATCAGTGGTGACTATACTGTTGCTATTTGCAACACAAAGATAGGTGGAGTAAGCCCATGAGGATTGTGCAGTTTAGGCTGGTGGTTTATCTATATAAAGAGGCCATCCCATAACTTGAAAACGCAATAGAGGCTGGCTATCAAGTGGCTAAGGGTTGGAGCATGAGCTTTGATAGATCTAGCTTGATAGTTTGTAGCAAGTAAGGTAGTGCTGAGAGCTTGCAAAGAGCTTTGTACTATGATTGTTACATGATCTCCATGACATGTATAATATATAGATAGTTGGGGTTTTCAGCTTTAAGCTTTCCCATTAAATACTGTGTTCATATGTGTGATTGTTTGTGGTTTTAATGTATGCATGCAATTGATTTTATTTCCGCATGTGATGATCAATGGTAGAAGAGATTTGTATTATGCATGAAGCTAAAATAGTGTGTGATCAGGAGAATCTCGGTGAATAATATCTCAGTTATTCAAATTTCTACAATTATCAGAGTAAAATTTCTATCTTTGATGCCACTCAGGGCATTACAACCCAACAACATGTTGATAATATGAATGAATTTTTTGACTTGCATGAAGTAGAAGAAGAGAATGTAGCTACCAAGTTGTTTGTTCAAAGCCTCGGAGGTGAAGTTAGAAATTGGTTTAGAGCTTTACCAGCTGGCTCAATTCGTACTTTACAGGAGTTACACACGTAGTTCTTAGACCGGTGGGAGGTGAAAAATAACCCACTCCAAATTCTGTCTGAATATGAGAATATCAAAAGAAATGCGGGTGAAACTGTGCAAGACTATTGTTTAAGATTCAATGTTGTATACAACACGATTCTGGCTAACCTAAAACCTCCTGTAGATTAAGCCTTGCTGAAGTTTCCAGATGGTTTTGATGCTGATATGGCATATCATCTGCGTGAAAGAGATTTTCCGTCACTTGAAGACATGCAAAAGATAGCAGTAAGCGTTGAAGCAAATCTGTTTGCTAGAAGAGTTCGAGCCAGAGCTGAAAAGAAAGTCGTAGTGAAAGAGGAAGCCTCCCCTTCGGACATCAAAATGGACACACTAATTCGTACAATGGAAAGGATGGTGGATCGATTAACGATTTTAGATAGGCCAGAACCCCAAATAAGAAATCCAAATTTTGGAGGATAGCAGCAACCGCAATTCATAATTAGATAGAGAGAACAGAGGGCGCATGACCAAACGGCACCACAGAAACAGATCAAAACTCCATTGCAGCAGAACGATGTGCAAGGGACTAAGTCAGATGACGATGTTCCCCTGTTTGAAACCAATCATTTTTTCACAGCTGATGGTGCGCCCATTTTCCTCACAGAAGATGAAGAATACACAGTGGCGACTCCAGACATTCAAGGGGACAAAGATTTCATTTTGGCCAATGAAGTGGTGTTAGAAGAAGAATCTAATGACTACCAGAGAGGTTATATGAACACTCTATCAGCCCAACAAAGGTAGTATTCTCTGAGGAACAGAAATGTCACAATCAGCCCCATTCAAAAGAGAAAAGAACTCCAAATGAAGGACGAGGCACAGAAGAAAGGAAAAGAGCCATCCAATCCTTCATCCAGCAAAGCACCCACAACTACTAACATAGCAAATGAAAAAGGCCAGCAGAGCATAGCGAAGGAGCAAACGGAGAAGAAAGACCCTCCTATTAAAGAGGTAGAAAAAGCTCCCTCCTTTAATTTAGAAAGTGAAATTTCCAAGTTGAAAGTGTCCATGCCCTTGACCGAGTTGGTGAAGAATAGTGTATATAAAAATTAGGTGTCTAAAGTCTTGCAAATAGACCCTCTTTCTGATATGGTTAATGTGGAAGATGACCATCCTGAACTTATTTTTGGTCTAGCCACAGGAGAATTTGAAGAAAATGAAGTCCCTCCCTTTTATCTAAGTCTTAGGTTGCATGAGTTTGTCTTGCATAATGCCATGTTGGACTCCGGGGCCTCACATAATTTGATGCCCAAAGATGTCATGGAGAAGTTAGGCCTTGATGTTACTAGAAAATACCATGATTTGTATTCTTTCGACTCAAGTAGGGTCCATTGTATTGGTATCATCAAATATTTGGTAGTGTCTTTAGATCAAATCCAAGCCAAAAATGTCTTGATGGATGTAGTTGTCGCTGATGTCCCACCGTGGTTTGGAATGCTCCTATCTAGGTCTTGGGGTGAAAAACTTAAGGGGACCATACAGCTTGATTTCTCCTATGCCACAATCCCTGTATTTGGCCAATTGAGAAAGTTATATAAGGAAAAGAAAATGAAATATATGATTACTAGCAAAGACAAGCCAGTAAACCATCCCATCAATGCAGTCCACACAGATTTAGAGTCTTTTGTCTTTTATTCAGATGGTGGTTTAAATGATGAGGATGTTCAGTTGGTACAAGTGGAAGAGATACCTGAGATTTCAGAAAATTTCAGAGAGGTCCTCAAACAGGAAAAGGACAAAGCAGCAAGTACTTCTGAGCCTCCTGCCTGCCAACAGCAAAAAGACAGCGAACAACCAGAAATTAGCCAAGGTAAAGAGAAGGAAGAAACTAAATTTCAGCATCTAGAAGAAGAATAAGAATGCCTATGGGGTATGGAATTTGATGGAGCTGTTGGTAAGGATGGAGTAGGCATTGGAATATGGATTCGAAGCCCTGTTTTCCAGCCTGAAAGAGTCCCTAGTAATGTTAGAGTATGTGCTCACAAGTTGGCTTTTGACTGCTCCAACAATGAAGCAGAGTATGAAGCTCTGATTGCAGGCCTCAAAATCTTGAATAAGTTGAAGGCGAAAAGGATTTCTGTGTATGGTGACTCTGAGTTAATAATCAAGCAGGTGAAAGGAGAATACCAAGCTAAACATCCAAGATTGAGGGCATATAGAAATGCATTTTTGGACATTTTGAAGACATTCCCAGAGTACACTTTGACAGCAGTGCCCAGGATGCAGAATCTTATCGCTGATTCTCTTGCCACTACTGCAAGTAACCTGAAGATTCCAATGAACTCTAACAACAAGTTTGAGATCCATGTCAAACATAGGCTTGCTGTTCCGGACAATTTAAGGTATTGGAAAGTATTTTGGGATGATAATGAGATCAATGCATTTTTACAGGGTGATGGAAAATTCAAGGACACTCCCATAGAAGGTGAGTATGTGGTTGATGATCAAGAATTGGAAACAAACCAGATGGACATATTGCAGCTGAAAGATAATGTAATTCCTAGAGGTCTCATACCTTTAGAGGAGTTGTTTGATTAGGACGATGTGGAAAAGAAGCCAAGCTTGGTGCCCACGAAGAAAGGAGTTGAAGATGTGAATCTTGGAACACCCGATCAGCCCAAGTTCATGAAATTGTCAAAGGCATTATCCCCTGAAGCGAAGGAGAAGTATGTGAAGTGGATTTCTGAATTTTCTGATGTATTTGCATGGGATTATTCAGATTTGAAGGTGTATGATAAGAACATAATCCAACATACTATCCCTATTAAGCCGGATCAAAAGCCATTCAGACATAAGCTGAGAAGAATCAATCCGAAGCTGCTGCCATCCATCAAAAAAGAGGTAAACAGATTGTACAAAGCTGGTATTATAGTCCCCATTAGATTTTCTGACTGGATCTGAAATTTGGTCTTGGTACGTAAAAATACTGGAGAAATAAGGTTGTGTATAGATTTTCGGAACTTGAATAAGGCTTCCTTAAAGGATAATTATCCACTTCCGAAAATGGACCATATTCTGCAGAGAGTAGTTGGAGCATCTAGGATGTCACTACTTGATGGCTACTCAGGCTACAACCAAATCTTGGTGCATGAGAAGGACCAAGATAAAACTGCCTTCACAACACCCTGGGGAACCTTCCAGTATGCCAAAATGCCTTTTGGACTGAAGAATTTAGGAGCTAATTTCCAGCGTGCAATGGACATCGCTTTTTCCAATGAAAAAGATGTTTTTCTGGTTATTTATTTGGATGATTTGACAGTGTTTTCAGGATCAGATGATGAGCATTTGCACCATTTGAGAGCTGTTTTTCAGCAATGCAGAAAGTTTGGAATTTCTCTCAATCCCAAGAAGTGTCTTTTTGCCATGGATGAAGGCAAGCCGCTGGGGCATATCATCTCCAAAGATGGTATTCGCATAGATCTAGCTAGAGTGGAGGCAATTCAGCTCATAGACTTGCCACGAAACAAGAAGGAGATTCAGGCTTTTAATGGTAAAATGAAATTTTTGTGCCGATTTATACCTAATCTGGTTGAACATTTGAGGGAAATGACTAACATGTTGAAGAAGGACAACACTGTCAAATGGAGTGAAGAAGCTGTCAAGTCATTTAATCTGGTAAAGTTCGCTTTGTCCAATGCCCCTATTTTGATCAGTCCCGACTACATCCAAGACTTCATCATATTTTCTTTTGCATTAGAGCATACTCTAGCTGTTGTTTTAATGCAAAAGAGAGATGAGACCGAAAAGCCAATTGCCTTTTTTTGTAGAACTATTAGAGATGCTGCTTTGAGGTATAATATTATTGAAAAACAAGCATTGGATCTTATCAAGGCATTGAAGGATTTCCGGGTCAATATTCTGCATTCGCATACTATAGCATATGTCCCTAACGTAGCAGTGAAGGATGTGTTGATGCAAACTAATACAGAAGTTCGGAGAGGTAAATGGATAGCGGCCATGTTAGAGTACGATCTGGAGATCAAGCCCACAAAGTTGATCAAAGGACAAGGCTTGGTGAAATTGATGGCTCAATCAAATCTGCGTGCTCTATATATAAACCTCATAATAGCAGTGGCAGAATATGAAGATGAAGGTTTGCTGGTTCCAATTTCAGATATTTTTCTACAGTCCCCATGGTATTCAGATATTGTCTATGTCCTTCAGCATTTGTCACCTCCTACCAGCATGTCTAAGAGTAAGGGTAGATCTCTAAAGCTAAAATTTGAAAAATACTGCATTTTAGACAACACTTTGTATTGGAAAGATCCAGGAGGCATTATGCTCAATTTTTTGGTTGAAGAAGAGGCGCAGAAGGTAATGCACGATTTTCATAAAGGCGACTGTGGCGGACACTTGTTTTGGAAGACTACAGCTAATAAGGTATTGAGAGCAGGATATTATTGGCCCACATTGTTTTCTGATTTATATAAGATAGTGATGAAATGTCATGAATGCCAAATCTTCCAAGGGAAGAAGAAATTGCTTCCACTCCCTTTGAAACCAGTTTCAGTGAATGCACTCTTTCAGCAGTGGGGGCTCGATTTCATAGGAGAAATTCATCCCGCGTCCTCAACACAGCACCGATGGATATTGACAGGGACAGATTACTTTACTAAATGGATCGAGGCCATCCCAGCCAGGAAAGCAATAGACACGGTAATAATTCAATTCCTGGAATCGAATATTTTATCTCGTTTTGGTTGCCCATGAAAAATCGTAATAGACAACGCAGCAGCGTTTTGATCCAAGAAGATGACCGAATTTTGTGACAAATACAACATTGCGTTGGGCCATTCGACAACTTATTATCCACAAGGCAATGACCTGGCTGAGTCATCTAACAAATCACTGGTGAATATAATTAAGAAAATGCCGGAGGCGAACAAAAGAAATTGGCACCAAAAGCTCATCAACGCACTATGGGAAGACAGAGTTAGCAGTAAAATATCAATAGGTATGTCACCATTTGAGCTGGTTTATGGTACTGATGTTGTCTTTCCTACATCCTTGACAGTCCTAGTTATGAGATTATTGCAAGAAGTTGGCAGCGAGGACAATTAAAATCAGCAAAGGATCAATCAAATGATCCAACTTCAACAAACAAGAGAGGAAGTGTCACAGAACGCTATTCAGTTGCAGGAGAAGATTAAAAAGATCTATGACAGGAAGAAAAAAGCAGAAAAGTTTCAACTGGATGATATAGTGTTGAAATGGGATGCCAGAAATGAAGACAAAGGGAAGCATGGTAAGTTCGACAATCCGTGGAAAGGACCATACAGGATTTCAGCATACAGAGGATAGAATGCCTTCTTGCTCTCAGAAATGGATGGCTAGGATTGCCCTGGAGGAGCAGTGAATGGTAGGCTTTTGAAGCACTACCATGGTTGAAGACGACGAATCAGAATTTATGTCATGATCATTGTATATACCATGTTATTTTTATCAGAGTTTAGAGTACACAGTCATTGAATTTTGGGGCCCGAGGTGAAGGCTATAAGACTTGGATGATTTGTGTATGGTGTAGGTTTACTTCAGTTTCCAGTCTTAGTCTCGAGTCAGTGTCAGTCTGCATTGTGTCAGTTTTTTAGTATTTTTGACTCCATGCCCAATGAATAAGGCTACTTGGTCTATGGTGTTCTTGGCACCTCCAAAGAGCTACTGTACCCATTGGAGCCAATGTTAGTGTCAGTCTAGTCATACTGCCATCAGTGATCAAAATTTCTCTTTTTCATTTGCATATTAGGTGTCTCATATCGAAATAAATTTCACCATTTCGCTAGGTCATGGATTCATTGATGGTAGTAATTTTTTATTAGTTTTTCCTCATGAGATACTTGCTGATTTTCCTCCCTATGGTCTTTAGTCATTAGTCACTTTCATTCTCAAAACTATATCAGTAGGCCATAGGATGGGTCTCATTAGTTTCTAGGGTCTCACCATGGTCAAATTAATGAGTCAAACGCCAATAATATCAGCAAGGTCATGAGGAAGTCAATAAATTCAAAGTCACAACACCTGGAAGATCAAAAAGACATTTTATTCAGTTTGATATAATTTTCGCCTCAAAACCATGTTTTGAGGTGAAAACATAATACTTCGCCTTTTAGTCACAATTCATAAGCTGTTATCTCCACAAAATTAATGTCCCCGCCCTCAGAGATTTTTCCACAGCATTTTCAGTGCCATATCATCTCCCAAGTAGATCCATCAAAAAGCGCCTAGAAAGAGCTTTCGAATGGTATGCTACACTCTCAAAACTGACTTCTGGATTGAAATTTATGCTTAAGTGAAGTAAAGGCCCTTATATCCTCATATACCCCCTTTTTCCCATTTGTTCCCCTTAAAATTTATGTTTAAAGTTTTATATCTTCCTTATGAAATCCCTTTTTCCCCCTTCTGATGGTAATATCGCATTATAAATCTTTATGTACATATGCAATTTAATTATAAACCACTTCCCCGACCATACCCCGTAGAACTTTATTATAAGTCCCCTCCCCCTTATTTAATCGCAATCACAACCTTTCCAAATCGTGGGTTTATTTGAAGTGCCAATCGCAAGTATTTGCGACACGATTGATCGCATCGTAATATACCCCAATGCGATTGATCGCACCATCCTCCGATCGCATAATCGCAATTCCTTCCCTCTGATCCCTAATCGCTCCAATCCGCCCGATCACACCATTCTCCGATCATCACATCGCAAGTCCTCCTTTGATCACACCATCGCTCCTATCCACCCGATCACACCATCCTTCGATCGCATAATCGCAAGTCCTTCCCTCTGATCTCCGATCGCTCCGATCCTCGATTGTTCCGATCCTCCGATCTGATTTCCCCGATCAATCGCATCGCAACATTTGAAATACGCGTTGCAATTACCCCTGCTCCTGATCTCCGATTGCGATTGACCTGTTGGGCCCACCGTACCATACTTCCGCCCATTCATATAATATAGGGCCTTCCCCTTTTTAAATTGGGAATTTGTATTATTTTTCGTTTTACAAAGGTTAATCCCCCTTTCCCATCGCATCAAAGGTTTTATATGTACTACCCCGCTCTACTCCCGATCCCAAATGCGATTACTGTTTGTTATATTATTTCTCCGCTCCCGCTCCATTCCGATTGAGATTACACTAATATATCCCTCTGTCGATTCACTCCGATTGCTATTTACGTGGGTCCCACCTCCTTTCCCTTCCTCTTTCCCATTAAAAATCGGTTTCCCTTCACAAGAGCATGGAATTTCATTCTGTCTTCTTTCAACGATAGTTTATTTAAAAAAAAAAAAGTCAGAGAATAAAGAAATAATGGAAAGCAAACAGTCAAAGGCCGAGAGCTAAAATAACATAAAGATATCTACAACAGCAGGAAAATAGGATCAGATTGCCTATTTTTTCTTCAGTTATGATTCAAAGGGATCCACGCTACAAGTTTCGCCTTCCCATTGGTTATCAGTGAATTTCAAGTGAAATAATGTAACACAACTCTCCCTTTACAGAGAGATTTCTGGCTCTTCGTTTTCCATCTTCAGTTATGATTTCTCCTCTTTCCATCGATTTGTATTCCCACAAAATCGTTCTATTTATGGAAAATGCTAAATATTTGTAAGGGGCTGACAGTCTGAGGTCTGAAAACTCAGAAGTAGGGGAATAGTGTGGCAGTGAGCTCTGTGCTCTGTTGTACAGTTTGGCAGGTAATTAATAAAATGATGCAGCTCTGATTTGTGGGATTCATGTGGTATGAGTTTTAGCATATGTCTCTTCTTTGTGTTTCATATGTACATTTTTATGTTGCAACATTCATTCATAAACATTTCCAGTAGAATGTTTTCAAGTTAGAAATGTAGAATCCATTTTATATGCTCTACCTTGGGAAATCATTCATACTCTGTGTGTTTTCTTCTGTTTGAAAATGATTCATTTATTATGCCCTTTTCAGCTTCTCAACAATCTTTCCATTCCATCTTATTTCAATTTTATTGCTAAATCTCCTGCCTATCTTTCCCCATGAAATATTCTGTATCCTTGATTTAATTTCTCATCTCATGCTATCCTTTGTCCCATACATCCCTAAAAATTCAGTCATTTATTAAATACCTCTTTCACATTTATATACCTAGCCTAAAATTAGTTCATTATTGTGTTATTGAATATATATTCTATGGAGAAAGCCCTCTCCTGTCCTTGTAGGGCTAGCTACAAGGCTGAGCATGGTTTAGCTATTACCCTGATTTGCCTTTTTCAGCCTGAGGTTCAGATTGGGTGCTAACACATTCGACCTGAAACATGTCCCAAACTGCTCAGGAGGTCCAAGAGACCCAGAATTGACTAAAATTTCATCCAATTTGGTTCAATAATGAGGAAGTTATGACCTCTCCAAGAAAAATGCCCAATGTCACTAGAAAACCTCCTCCAAAACGGGAGGAACTCTAGTTAGGAGCACCAAAAATGGCATAAATCCAGAAAAGGCAAAACGTGCCCCAAATTTGGTGGTGGAATTAAATGTTAGTTTTAAATGTGGAGTGGGGCGGTCACATGGTGACCGCAACCCTGAATTCTGAAACAAATGCTAACCATCCAGATTAATAACTGTGGCATTTAATATATTATGTTGTCACATGTAACGGTAAACTAACCACCATACAATCTGCCACTGTAACATTAAACCGTGGCATAAAATTTCTTGAACGTGGTCACATGGACCTGGTTCCACTGCAGCAAGTTAAACTGTAATCGTCAGTTTTAAGCTCCTGGTCACCGAGGCACGGGTACATGGTCTCGGGCTAGACCTAAGGGGCTAGCGCTTAATATTTTCCACCCAAACTAATTTCAATCTTCAAATACAAGTTGTAGCCAATGGTTATTAAGAACCATCCACTTGGCCCAATGGTAAAGAGTTGCATTGTTTGTCAATAGGTCAGGGGTTTGAAACTATAGACTAACAAAATTTTTTGATATGTCAAAATTCCACCGGCCTGGGGCCATGTGGCGGCCTCCGGGCTTGCCACGTCGTGGCCTCCAGGCTTTCCACGTGGCACCTATTGCTTGGCAAAAATCCTGTAAAGTCAATACACCAACCAATCTAATGCTGCCAAATTTCTAAGTCTGATAAGCTCAAATGGAATATTCTAGGGAATATTCTTTTTAAAATTTTTCCAAATCCATAAAAGTAAAACTTGGTCAACTAAAAAATGGAGTTTACTGGAGACTTCAAACTTGAATAAATTTTGCATACGACCTCCGTTTTGCAAACTGTTCACTGCACCAAAATTGCAACGACGAGACCTTTCCAGTCATTCAGATTGCAAGTGATTTTGAACACTTTAATTTTTCAGAAATTTGCATAACTTGGAAATGATCTCCTGATCATTACGCTATTTCCTTGGGTAATTAGCCGCTATTAATTAGGGAAATCCCCATCCAATACTGTACAATCCATCAAGGTCCTTCCTCTAACTGCATGCACCACATGTACAATTTGGATGATTATACAACTGATAGTACACTTCCCTTGAAATCCAATCTCATCTGGGTAACTCTCAAATATAACATGCATGAGTTATTTATGAGTGAATCATCAGTGAAATGGTCGAACACATGAAGAAACACCCCACTGTCTAACCTCCTACTAGTTCCTCCAACAGTTGGAACTAGTTTAACGAAATTTAACTCGGTTAAACTGAATTAATAAACTACAACTCAAAATAAAATCAACCAGGGATCTGTTGAAGCCCCGAAAATCGGGTCTACAACAAGGGGGATACCCACCTGGTCCGGACTTGGTTGGCAGCTCCTTTGCCGTTTGGTATAGTGGGTCCGACTGGGGATAATGAGACCAGTTTCCCAATATGTGTGTGTATGTGTTGAGAATTGATATTTTGTTTGTAAAAGTTCCTAAGTGAAATGATTTTATTCTAATTCTAATCCAATAACATGTAGTTGTATTCTAATTAAACAAAAATATCTAATTCTAAACTAACTCGGGATGTAATATTTCCGTTATGCGATCTAAAATGATTTCAAATAACAATTGGTAATAAAGATCATTCAACTGTTATAAGAAAAGAATTCAATAAAGATAAACCACTTCATATAAAAAGTTAGACGAAACAGTTGTGAAAAACATATCACATAATAAGCTACTCATATATTAAGTATAAATAAATAGCTATCACCGTACAAAAGTTCCAAATGATAACTCAATCATTCAAGCATCAATATATAAACAACTGAACATGAATATCACTTTAACACAAAGGCAAAAATAGTTAAGAGATAAAAGTACCATTTATAACTAGTTCTACTCATGAGCTTCAAGAAATAATGACTTATCTCTTCTTAATCCAACATCCACTAAGAGTACAAAAGTGCAACATCAGTAGTAGATATTAAACGCAGATATAATTAAATCATGTTCCATTCATTCATCAAAACCTCCTCGGAGGGTGCAAAAGTGCATGTTCTGAGGACAAGTTTTTGACAAATTTCAGCACCCTTCTCTAAATGCATGAGAAGGGTTTAAATACTACTAACTAAATCTAAAAATAATTTATTACAAAAATGTAGGATACGGTTTAAATGAAAATCCTCATTTCAGGCAAAAATAAAGAAAAATTAATACTAAATCTAAAATTAAAACTAATCAACTAACTATTTGTGAATTTGTTCTTTGAAATTGCAAAGCGTTCAACATTTGTTTGAGAAGAGTAGGCTAGCCGAGTTCCGACTTTAACTATCCTGTGAAAATGGAATCGGCAAGAGATGGCGCCATCTTCTCAGCAGAATTGATAATACATTTGAGAGTCATGCACTGGCTGTGTGGTTTTACCAAATACATCCAGTAAGAATCCCAATTCAACTTAGTTAATCTTTTAATTGATTCTGCCTTTTCTTGAGCCTTCTGTCTGTAGTTGCTGTGTTTTCAGTAGATACCCTGGAGTGGTTTCTGAGATCAGATTTGCCTTGTGCAAATTTTCATTTATGCAATCAATAACATTGTTTGCTGCTGTGGCTGTTACTTCTGCCGCTTGCTCTGCTTTCCTGATTTGTGCATCCCAATTGTTAAAGAGAATTTCTCTGTGATTGTCATTGATTATTGGTGCACTTTCTCTTTTCCCCTCCTCTGTTTCTTTCCAAGCCAAATATTCGGTAACTCTTTTATCAATTAAATCATAATCATGTCGTAAGTCTACAACTTGATTAGTGATTTTATCACTTGCTTCACAATAAGAGTTCCACTGTGATATTCTTTGGCATAATATTTCCTGTTGCTGCAGTAGTTGATCATTTACGAAAATGGATTCTATGATGAATTCTGTAAGCTTGGGATCATCCTTGTGCATCTCGTGCATAACCTGTAGCTATTTTTATTTTTCAGCCAAACTGTTCTGGTACCCTATCTGCATTTGTTGGAAGTCCTGCTGTAATTTTTCAAGTTGTTTCTGTGCTTTGTTGTTAGCATTGGCTTGTTGTAGCTGTTGTTGCAAAACCTGTACTTGATCTTCTTTCTCATTCAGTAATTTCTGTACCTCAGATGATTTATCAATGGCCGCAGAGGCATATGCTCCTATGATCTGAGATAATTTAGTGAAATTTTCAGTGGGATCAGTGGTAGGATCTTGCCATAGGATGTCTAATTGCTCTGCATCATGAGAGAGCACGTTTTCCAATCTCCTTTTATTTCTTTGTCTTCTTACCACTGCCTTGTGTTGTGGACTATAAAATACATCAAGAGGAGGAATTTCCTCTACTTTGAGCATAAGTACAGAGGATGGGGTAATGGGAATATGTTCCATTTCTGAGACATTGCTAGTTATTCATGTGACTATATTTTTTGTTTCCTGTACATTACTCACAGGTGTCTAGGTGTTCTATCCTTCAATATTGATTAAATAATTGAATGTATCCCATTCTTTATCTAGCTCAGTTTTGACTGATGGTTGCTATACGATGAGAGGGGGAAGATTTAGCTGTGGAGAGGTCAAAACCTGTTGTTGTGAGAGCTCCTTTGACTGGACAATATCCCTTATTGACCCTTCACTTTTATCATGGTCATTTTCAGACCTCTTAGAGTGTTCTGATGTTTCTCTCCCAGACTTAGATTTAGATCTTTCTGTGTCTGAACTTCCACCGAGACTAATACTGGGAGTTGGTTCCCTTATGGGTTCCAAGCGTAATTTATCCCAAGGGATACTAGTTAACCTCCTTTCCCTGTATATATTGAACTATTGAAATTCTGCTAGAGAAAACTGCATTTGGGCTGAATGTAGAACCTCTTTAAGTATGCCTTTCTCTTGGAACATGTCATCAAAAAGATCATATTCTTTAGAAAACACCCTTATTTTAACTGCAGTAGTGAAATTTTTAGCAATATCATAAGGGTCGAACGATCTTCTTGGAAATTTGAACAAACGTAAACATGTTATGTTTTTTACTTCTTTGAATGCATGGCCTACATCAAATAGTGAAAAGGCTTCACAGGCCACATGAAATTAATAGCCTTCTTTTTGTCCTTCAAATATTTAGTCAAACCTCCTTCTCCGCAGGTTTGATAAGAAATTTCTCGTGCCATGAGTTTATCAGGAATATACAAAGGTAAGATATGAGGGGAAGCGAAACTTCCAAATACCCTAACATATGTAAACAGTTCTTCTCCAAACCATCTCGCAACAGGCAGTATCTCTACCTCTGTTTCAGGAGAAAACCTAGGAGCGTCTTATCATATAAAATTTTGTACAGGGGAAACATGATTCCATGACATATCTTGTAAAAATAGGGAATGAACTTGGAATCCCACAATTCTTTGTGATAAATATGAAGGGGTAAGGGGTCTTGTCTCATCCATTTCCAACCCATTAAAGGAAACTTAGAAATATAGCAGATTGAATCCATCACATATGCAGATAAGTAAAAAGGGGGATAAATTCTCTGAGAAACAGTTCTTTTAGACTAGTAATTCAAAATGGCCATGGCTAAGTTGTCAGATAATATCTTAGCCCAATCCACAACAGTAGCATTAACAGCAGCATTCAATAATGGTAGCCATTCAGATGAAAATTTATTAATGTCTGGCTTCCCAAAAAGCCTACAGAGCATAGCAGCATCAAAGCAATACAGGGAAGTGAGAGAACCAGTACTATACATACCATGTTTATCCTTTTTAGTGGTTCGTCCCTCTTTAACCAGTACTTGGTGCATTTTTCCAGGTTTTCATTTTCTTTAGCAAAATTCTCCATGAACTGTTTGTTATAAGTTGCCTAAGGCTTTGGTAAATGATACATTTGTCTCAAATCTTGTGGAGTGATTGAACCAATGAGTTCTTGACACTGAGTCTTAAACTGTCTGTTTGTGATATCAGTACTATCCAGTACCCATTTAATCATGTCCGTGTATGGAATAATTTTAGGCCTCGCCACTATCTAGTGCAAGAATGAGCAAGCTAGCTTTGTAATAGAGGCCTCATAAGACCCATGTGAGCCTGCAGTAGCTGTAACCTCCATTACTCTGGGGTTCTCTTCCTCAAGTAGATTGTACATGCCTTCCCAAGTAGTAATACCAGCATCTTTGTTGCAGGCGGTGTCTATATACAAGGGTGTCATTTATTTGTCTTTAGAACTCGGAGGCTTGTCTTTCTTTCCCATAATATCCTGAATACTGCTTTGTATAGTTCTCTGTTCTTCGCTCCTACATTTTACGAATGAAGTGAGAATAATGATAGGAAAAAGGTGACGGGAAAGATTTTAAATGCTGAATACGTATAAAATATACCACCTTACGTGAAATGGCTCTTCGATCATAACAAAACCATATTTCATTAATGATTAACAACCAATTCATTGATTAACATTAAAGCGCATAACCAGGTCTCGGTTTATGGAAATTTTTTTTCGTACAATGAGCTTTAAAGATTTGTGATAAGGCGATCTATGATTTGCCTCGCAATATCGCAGATCGCAGTATCGTGAAATTTTCAATATCATAATACCACAATATTGCAAAACTGCTGGATCGCAATATCGCAAAATCACTAGATCGCAATAGCACAAAATCGCTAGAGTGTAGCAAATGTCAAATCTCCGTTAATGTGGTTTTCTGCGAAACTCGATTTGCGATATGTGCCATCGCATATCGGCGGTTTTGAGATTTTTCAGCGTAACATATGACATTTGAAGCATGCGATGCGATGAATGTTATTTTAGTGCGTAGTTTCGTATCGCAATCTTGCAATCTTAGAATTCCGCTTGTAAGGAGGTATTCATTACCTTTTTGGGATGCGATATTTCTTAAAAAATGATTTTATTCTATCCTATCATAAAACTTAAGTTTTTTAGATTTTTCAAGGGATATTCTCCTAAGTCTATGATAGTAAGTTTTATTGAAAAAGGAAATACAAGCACTAATTGATTTTTTAAATTTTTGACTAAGGGTCCCCACCTATTTAGTATTAGTGATGATACTAAGTAAGAAGGGGGGTTGTTGCTGGCTATAACAATTGGAAATTCACTTGGAAGAACCAGTTATCTTTGTTTTTCTTTTGAACTTTCTAAACTTTCAAAATAGAATATTTTCCAGAAAATCAAACTTTATTATAGAAAGACAAAGTTCATTATGCTTTTATCTATCAATGATATTTCGTTTCTTCTATATTCAACTTTGATTGTTTACTCCCTTAAGTTAGTCCTTGTAACTACATCAGTCATTACTTAGTTTATAAATATAAAAACAAAGGCTTCTCTGTAAATCAGTTTTAAATATGCTCATTTGTCGTAGGTAGAGCCTCTGCTGCCAGCAGGTGTTTATAGCCTCGACAGGGTTACCTGTTACCCAACAATGATCGTGTATCCTACTTAGATAAATATACAATTTTCAAAGAGAAATCCATATCCACACTTATTTCTTTTATTTTATTTTTATCCTTAAAGAACAATGTCTTGGTTTGGTAGCCAATTTATGACAGTGCCATTCACTTGATTTATAACTTTGCTAAACAAGCTGGCTCATGATGAGACCCCTTGTCTTTTTATTGCAACAATATTGAGTCATTTCCCTGTTGTGGTATGCCGTATTGGCAAATTCAGCAAGTTATAATATCTATGATCATGATAAGTCGGCTCATGATGAGACCTCTTACTCTTTAAGTTAAAGTGTATCATTGGATTATTCCCTGAACGTTGTAATTTACTAGGTAGGGAGGAAGTCATTGTTTCCTTAAGATAGCTCTGGACGACAATGGTAGATTTTTTGGAAAGAAATTTTCTACAGAGAATCTTCATTTTTTTATTGATACCTTTCATTGGACTGATATAAAACAATTTCCCACTAAAGGTTGCTTTTGATCAAAATTTACAATGTTGAAACTAGTATCATTTCTCGGCCTAAAGAATTTAACTGTATCTTTCAATAATAATGTTCAATTTTCTAGAAGAATTCTATTTATATAAGTGAAAAAACAAAATCTAAAAGAGAATTTGTATCTTTTTCGTGAATTCCAAATGTAACCATTCACAACTGGCTTTATTATGAAAATAAAGAAAACTAATCTACAAAATAGAAGAATGATCTCCTATGGAAAATATTTTTTGAGGATCTGTCCGTTAATAGGTAAAGACTCTCTTTTTCCTATTAAATCCTGTAACATAAAAGTAGATGGATCTATGAATTCTACGATTTGGAAAGGGCCAAGCCACATTCATTGAAATTTCGTATGTTTCCCTTTTTCCTCATGAGCCTTGTCCCATTTTAAAACTAGATTTCCGATCTGAAAGTCTTTTCTGGATATCATGTTTGAATCAAAATAAGCTTTTACTAATGCTTGGTGATGAGCATGAGTTATTTTGGCTTGTTCTCGTTGTTCTTCTAGCTTAACTATTTCCAGCTGCCTTAGTTGTAAGGAAGAAGTTGTTGCTTCATCAATATATTGAACTAAGGCCAAAGAAGGAATTGCTAGATGAGTTGGAAGAACCACTTCTTTCCCATAAACTAAATTAAAGGGAGAAGTGCCAATGGACACTTTCTACGTTATTTGATCTTCCCGTAAAGCATATATTAAAGACTTATGCCAATTTTTATGATTTTGATCAATGGTTCGCTTAATGATTCTGATTAAGTTTTTATTTGTAGATTCAACTAACCCATTCCCCTGTGGGTAATAATTGGCAGAGTATTTAAGTTTGAAACTTCTTTTAAGTGAAAATTTAGTCATAGCATTACCAGAAAAATAAGATGCATTATCAAACATTAAAGAAGAAGGTAAACCAAACCTGGTGATTATGAACTGATCTATGAATTTGATGATATGTTCGGCATTAGCCGTCTTGAGAGGAACTGCCTCTACCCATTTAGTAAAATAATCAGTTACTGTAAGGATATACCTATGTTTTTTAGAAGAGTGAGGAACAATCTCACCTATTATGTCCAATCCCCATTGATCAAAAGGCTACTCAATGTTGACTGGTTGCAGTGGAAATGATGGTTTCTTTTGTCTCCCAGCAGCGGTTTGACAAACTTGACATTTCCTTACATAGCTATGTGAGTATTTGAATAGTGTGGGCCAGTAATAGCCTACGAGGAGGATTTTATGTGCAGTAGCATCTCCAGCATAATGTCCACCTGCTGGCCCATCATGAAGTTCCTACAAGACTTTTTCAGCTTCAGATTTCTCAAGACATCTAAGGAGAACAGAATCATAATTCATTCTAAAAAGAACATCATTCACAAGCTGATATTGTTTAGCCTTCAACCTTAGAGCTCGTTTCTTGGTGTAATCGATATTTGGAGGAACATATCCATTCTTTAGATAAGATATGATATCAGAATATAATGGTTCAAAATCATTTAGGCTTACCTCATACCTTTGTATCTCTGCAAATGGTATTTCGGAAATAAGCGATGCTCCAGCTAGTATCTTGCAAAAGCCTTGACCTCTTACAATACTTGCTGGTTTTATTTCTACGTCATATTCTTGTAAGGCAGTAACCCAATTGGCTCTTTTCTCACCCATATATTTTTGTACTAAGAGATTTATTACCTCTGGAAATGGTACTATGATTTTTGTATGGGTTTTAAGTAGAAAGGATCTGAAATATTTAATTTCTTTGAAAACAGCATAAGCTTGTTTCTCTACATCTGAATAATTCAACTCAGCCCCCTGTAAATTTGAACTAAAAAAAGCAATTGGGGCTTTTGCCTTGTCTTGATTTTCTTGAGTGAGTATCGCAGCATATGATTTATCAGAGGCAAATGTATATAGAATAAAAGGATCAGAAAAATTTGGAGTTGCTAAATATGGAGCGTTAACAATTGCTTGTTTGATCAGATTGAATGCCTCATATTCGTCTTGGCCCCATTTAAAGTTTGAGTTCTTTTTAATCATTGCTTGTAAAGGAGATACAATTCTTGAAAAATTTGTCACAAATCTCTTTACAAAATTAATCTGGCCAAGGAAAGATTGCATAGCTTTCTTGTTGTGAGGTAGGGGTATTTCAGAAATCTCTTTGATTCTGTCAGGATCAATATGAATTCCAGATTTTGACACTATGAATCCAAGGAGTTTTCCTTCACTTAATGAAAAAAAGGATTTTTTTGGGTTAAGTGAAATTCCAAACCTTCGATAAAGTTGGAAGATATGTTTTAAATCTCTAAGATGATTGCCTCGTTTCTTGGAATATACAGTTATATCATCCAAGTAAATTACCACCGATTTGTTAACTAATCCCTTGAAAGCGATGTCCATGGCTCTTTGAAATGTAGCACCAGCATTGATCAGACCAAAGGGCATCTTTTGATATGCATAAGTGCCCCATTTGGTTCTGAATGTGGTTTTCAATTAATCATCGTGATGGACCAACACTTGGTTGTAACCAGAGAAACCATCTAAGAAGGACATTAATTTTGATCCTGCGACTGCCTGCAATATTTGCTCAATAGGAGGCAAAGGAAAATTATCTTTTTGGTA
Source organism: Pinus albicaulis (assembly GCA_034641835.2). Lineage (NCBI taxonomy): Eukaryota > Viridiplantae > Streptophyta > Pinopsida > Pinales > Pinaceae > Pinus > Pinus albicaulis. Next base: position 1,423,913,201 of record CM076572.1, read on the forward strand.
GGTTTTGTTAAGATTTCGAAAGTCAATGCAAATTATGATGTCTCTGTTCTTCTTTCTAACGGGAACCATATTGGAACCCCATTTAGAATGTCGAACGGGAAAAATAATCTTGGCTTTCAATAACTTATTGAGTTCAGATTTGATTTGGTTTTCTAAATTGGGATGGATCTTTCTCAGCTTTTGTTGGACATGTTTTTCATCGTTTATCATTGGGATAGTATGTTGGATGATAGAAGTGTCATAAGTTTTGAGTTCATCATAGTTCCAAGCAAAGACACTTTTGTATTGTTAACAATGTTACCGATGAAATAGGTAACCGCAATGTTACCTACTTTTTTTTTGGTAGCATAAAAAGCACCCGATTTTGAAAAGTGGTGATGCAGAATCACCATTTTTTTTTTTGGTGCACATTTTTGACACTCTAAAATTTTTATTTATGAAGTATGAATATTTGTTTTAAAATGTTAGTGATTTTCATGCTAATTTTGAAATGTATTGATGCAGCATCAATTTTTTTTTTTTTTTTTTTTTTTAGAGTGGTGATTTTCATGCTAATTTTGAAACGTATTGATGCTGCATCAACCTTTCTTTTTTAGAGCAGTGATTTTCATGCTAATTTTGAAACGTATTGATGCTGCATCAACCTTTTTTTTCTAGAGCAGTGATTTTCATGCTAATTTTGAAACGTATTGATGCTGCATCAACCTTTTTTTTTAGAGTGGTGATTTTCATGTATGTAATAAAACACAAACTTAGATTAAAAAAAATATATAAAAACAGTTAAAAAAACCAATAAAAATGTAAAAAAAAACAAAAATAGCCCATAAAAAGAAAAAATTTAAACAAAAATAAATAAAAAAAAACAAAATATTTGAAAATTATATAAAAGGAAATGACAAAATTTGAAGAAAAAAAACACATAATTTGAAGAAAAAAAACAAAAATTCACCAAAAAATTAAAAAAAAAAAATCAAAAACATTTTTTTTTCGAACTTATTAAAAAAAACAATATATTTAAAAATATATATATATTTAAAAAAAATTTAAAATAATTAAAATTACAAAATTAAAATTTAGGAAAAAAAAATTTAAAAAAAAAAAAATTTAAATTTAAAAATATAAATTAAAAAATAATAATAATAATAAGGAAAAAAGTACAACTTTTAAAATTTACAAAAAAAACAAATTAAAAAAAAACAATTAAAATTGAAAAAGAAAAAGAAAATAAAAATTTAAAAAAAAAAAAAAAAACCTATCATTAAAAAACAAAAAAAATGAAAAAAACCACGTGCAAATAATTAAAAAACAAATATACATAAATTTAGTGTTTTTTTTTTTTTTTTTAGTGAAACCATTTATAGATTTTAAAAATGAAAAACTAAATAAACGAAAAAAATAAGAAAAACAATTAAATTAAATTAAAATTTAAAAATTTTAATAAATAAATTTTAAATTTTAAATTTTAAAAAAAAATTATTCTATTATATTAAATATAAAAAAAATTAAACAAATTGAATTTAAAATAAAAAAATTGAATTAAAAAAATAATTTTAAATTTTTTGAAATTCAAATTTATTTTTTTTTAAATCAAATTAAAATAAAAATATTAAAAATTAAAAAAAAATAAAAAAATAAAAATAAAATCAAATAAAAAATAGATGTAAGTATATATTTAAAAAAAAAAAAAAAAAAAAGAATTTTACTTCAAATAAAAATATTAAATTAAAAAAAAAAAATATTTTTTGAAAAAAAAAATTTATTTTTTCAAATTTAAAAAAAAAAAAAAAAATTTAAAAAGAAACAATTAAAAAAAAAATTTAAAAAAAAAAACAATTAAAAAAAAATTTTTAAAAAAATCAATTAAAAAAAAAAAATTTTAAAAAAAAAAAACAATTAAAAAAAAAATTTAAAAAAAAAAATCAATTAAAAAAAAAAATCGGCCCTCCGCCCGCGGGGGCCCGGGAGGCCGGCTGGGCCGCCCCCGGGGCGCCGCCCAGCGGGTGGGCCGCCCCAATAGATAACTTTTTTTTATTGATTTTTTTTTTAAATGTTTTTTTTTTAATTTTTTTTTTAAATTGATTTTTTTTTTAAATTTTTTTTTTAATTGTTTTTTTTTTTTAATTTTTTTTTAATTGATATTTTTTTTAAATTTTTTTTTTTTAATTTTTTTTTTTTTTAAATTTTTTTTTTAATTGATTTTTTTTTTTAATTTTTTTATTTTTTGTTTTAAATTTATTATTATTATTATTATTTTTAATAATTTTTATTAAATTTCGCCCATTTTTTTTATTTAATTGATTTTTTTTTTTTTAATTTCATAATTTTTCATTCTTATTAACTTTTACTTTTAGTTTTTTAATATAATTTTATAAAATTCAATAAATTTTTTATATTTTTTTTTAATTTATTTCGATTTAATATGTTTTTTAAATGTTTTACTCTTTTTTTTTTTTTGTTAATTATGTAAATTTTTTATATTTTTTATTTCAATTAAAATTGTGTATTTAAAATTAGATTTTTTTAAAAATGAAACTTAATTTTTTTAAATTTTTTTTATTTTAATTTTTTTTCTTTCTTTTTTTCAATTTTCCACTTTTAATTGATTTTTAAAGTTTTTAAAGTTTTCGTTTAACAATATATATATTTTTTTCTTTTATATTTAAAATTTATTTTTTCTTTCAAAATTTATTTGTTTATTCATTTATTTATTAAAATTTAATATTTTTGTTTTTAAATTTAATTTGTTATTTTAATATTAACCTCTCTTTTTTTAATTTAATAAAATTTGATGTATATACCTATTTTAATTTAAGTTCATATATATATTTTATTTTTTATAATTTAAATTTAATTTATTTTTTATAGTTTATTTGTTTTTTTAATATATATTGTTTTAAATTTGATATTTTTATTGTATTTTGTTTTTATTTTTTATTTTTAATTAATTTTTTTTTTCCTTTTAATTTGAATAGTGTTTTTTTTTAAAATTTTGAATTTTTAAATTTATTAAAATTTAATATATTTCCTTAAATTTAATTATTTGTTTTAAATTTATTTTTTTTCTTTTTTTAAATTTAATAAGCATTTTCTTTTTCTTTTTTTTAAATTTAATTTCTATATTTTATTTTTTTAATTTCCTTCCTTTTTTTACTTGGTTTTTTTTTTTATTTAATATTTTTATTTTGTTTTTATTTTTATTTTTTAATTTCTATATTTTTTTAAATTTTAATTATAATTTTTTTTTGGTTTATTTTTTATTTTATTTTTCCTTAAATTTTAGGTTTTTTTTAATGATTGAATTAAAATTTTTACTTTGTTTTTATTTTTATTTTTTTATCTTCATATATTTTTAAATTTTAAGCTTTTAAATGTTTTTATTTTTTAAATTTATTTTTTTTCTTAAATTTTAGGTTTTTTTTTTAATGTTTGAATTTTAAAAATTAAAAAATGTTACTTCTATTTTTAAAAATGCCAAAATTATGACACAATTTTTTTTTTTGTTATTCCAGCATCAACTGGTTTTGTTTTGAGGGTGTTTTTTCAATCCTTTTTTCAAGAAACAATTTTGCTTTTACCATAATTTTATAAAATGTTGAAATTTGACCTTAAAAAAAAACGAAGTGCGTTCTGGAAGACACACTTTTTTTTTGGGGGGTGTTTTTTCAATCCTTTTTTCAACAAACAATTTTTTTTTTAGCATAATTTTAGAAACTGTTGAAATTTGACCTTCAAAAAAAAACAAGTGCGTTCTGGAAGACACACTTTTTTTTTTGGGGGTGTTTTTTCATGTTTTTTGAGAGTTTTTGGGCTAGAGTTCCCGTTTTGAGGTCAGGTTACCTATTTCATCGGTAACTATGTTTGTTTCAACAGACGAACATACGCTAACTTTTCTTCAGGAGCTAGGCCAAGGCCTAGGTTGATATTCTGTGGTTTGGTATGAGTTCCTAGATTTACTATTTCATAGTTCAAAGTTGAACTTTTCAGTTTTGAATTGGTAGATCTTTTGAATCGATCTTTCAAATCATAAAGGTCTTCTAACTTGACTACTGACTTTGGCATAGCATTTTTAGTGCTATCTTGTTGCAATTGTCTGTCATGTTGGTCCTCATCAATTATTTGATTGGTGTAAGATCCTTCAGATGTGAGGAAGCTTACAATATCAGGATCATTATTGAAAATCCTCCAATTGCTAATGTTATCAGGAATTGAGGGTCTAAATATTAATTCGATTGAAAATCGATCAGGGCTATAGTCTTCTGAAGGAATGAGCTTGGAAGCTACGTTAGCTAGGAGATCTGCACTAGCATTCTAGAGTCTGGGAATTAATGAAATATTAAATGCTATAAAGTGTTCAGTCATATCTTGAACCAAATATTGATAATGCTTTAATGACCTGATAAAAAATGTATAGTATTACGTATCTGTCTGATTACAATTTTAGAATCTCCAAAAACTTGTAGATATTTGATGTCTAATCCGATTGCTTTGTATAATCCTTGGATTAAAGCCTCGTATTCTGCGGTATTATTGGTGAAATCGAACTCGAGTCTGCAAGTTAGCATAATTTTGTTTCCCTCTGGACTAATTAACACGCATCCTGCTCCTGCTCCTTCATTAGACTTAGAACCGTCAAAAAATAACTTCCAAAATAAAGATTTATTTACAGGAGAATCTATAAAATTAATACATTTAGAACTATCTGTTTGAGATAAAACAGAATGTTCTAAGTAAGGTGAAGTATGAGCATTAAAATTTCCTAAGAAAGAATTAGCCGAGTAGTTGCCAATGATATTACTGTTGTATGCTACCGGTTCATTTTCTCCTTCCAGTTCTGTTACTATGTATTTCTGATGTTTTTCTTGCTCAACCTTTATTTGATTTGGTTTACCATTGTAAGGAAGCCACATGTGCGACCAATCAGTTGCAAAGTATCCATGAAATTTTTCTGACCAATCTCTGCTAAGAATTAAGCCATTAAATTCTGGAATATCTGCAACTAAAATATCGATAACTTGACATACCTTTGGATTAGATGACAGCCTTATGGTAACTTGATTTAATTCGCCGATCACTTCAACTTGCGATCGATCTAGCTGAACTATGCGCACAACAGATTTTTGCGGTTGAATGTTCAACTTTGCACATATTTATTTTGGTAAAATATTAGATGAAGCTCCAGAATCCACTAAGCAATTATGCAAATTTTTATTGAAAACTTCATAACTAAGAAGAAATGGGGGAGTATGAGATCTCGACCTTCCTCTAATTAAAGCGATATTTTCTAGATCAACTTTATTAATCATATTAGTTGGAGCTCTTCCCATTTCATGGGAAGCTTGAGAGATTACATGAGCGGCAAAGGTTTTTCTGGTACAACATGTAATTCTTTCAAAGGTACCTTTTGCAGGTGTTTTAACTTGCTCAATTCATAAAAAGTGATGTTAGCCCTAGTCTTCTTCATGTCTTATATGATATTATACTCCATTTCACCCGAAACGATCAATGTTTTTGATGGAGTTGATGAATCTGTTTGGACTGGGCTGATTTGAGTCGCTTTAGATGTCATTTTATTGGCTGCAAATTTATCCTTAGTCATTGAGCTTGTGCTCTTTGGTTTAGGAGTAGGTTGAGGAGGATCAAGCTGATTTCTACTTTGAGTGCTAACCGGGGATGGCTCTTGATCTTCTTCATCTAGGAGGATGAAATCCCACATACCTTGTACCTCTACAACTTCTTCTTCATCGGTAGTTTCTTCAGTAGCAATCTCCTCTTCTTCTTCTTCTGATTTAGCACTTGTGATAGCATTTGGCAGCTTTGAATCAGTCGAAGGGTTTCTTCTATAAGGCTTGTATGGATTTTTAGAAGATGTTTCTGCCACTTGTTTCTTAATGTCAACCATTTCGTTGGACATGGTTTTCAGAACTTTCTGCAATCCTTCTAAATCGAATGGATCTTTCGATTGTTTTTTCTTGGGATCTTCCTTAAAAGTAACCTTCTTGGCTTTTGTTGGAAAAATACTGCGAGGGGGGGTGAATCAGTATTTTGAGCTGACTGAAAATTTTTGTTTTGTTTTCCTTTCTCTTAAAACCATATGTTACATTAATGCATCCAACTTGTATGTCCAAAGATATTATTATGTCTTTACTTAGATCATTGCATCATTCATTCATCAGATAAGAAGTAAGCATGAACATAAATAACATAACAAACCATCAAACATAAGCAACACATATGCACACCAGGATTTAAGGTGGAAACCCTATTTGAGAGAAAACCACCACTGCTGTAATCTCAGTCTTCAATATTTATTACAAAGAAAACTTCCTACAATTTTATGCTGGTGCAGACTCATACCAGCACGCAGACACCCATTTGCAGAAGGCTACAACCTTCTCTCGTTTACTAGCCTCTCCTGGAAGGGAGCTACTACCCCCTGTTCTCGTTTACCAGCCTCTCCTGGAAGGGAGCTACTACCCCCTACTCTCGTTTACTAGCTACCACTGGAAGGGAGCTACAACCCCCACACTGAAGGCTTCGACCCTCAGTACCACTGTGCTCCATGTTTCATCAATTTTCATACTGGATCCATTCATTTTCTTCAGTACACTTGCACCAGTTCTTCATGATTTCGTCAGTCGATCAAACCAAAGATTCATCATCGTCAGATCATTATCTCCATGGGTGCATCGTAGATTCAGATTTATCCATTAAGAACAGAGTTTTTCCATGCAGATATTCCTTAGATAAATTTATTCATTCACCACCCTTACGCATGCACACCTCGTACTATCATTCTCTTCGCCTTATATAGTTTATCCTTTATCAATACCATGAGTAAAAACCATTCAACCGTTAATGGTATTCCTTCAACAGTATTTCCTTTAGTTTACCCCACGTGCCTCTTTGATTTATTTTTAATTTATTTATCAATTTGATGAAATTGACAAATAAATATATTTACAACTTTGACCTGAACTTTAGGATTAAAGTTACAACCTTTCGCACTTTAGAGCAATATCCAACGCTTTCAAACAATAACCTTATGATAAACCTTTGACCCCAGGCCCACATATATAGTCAATAGCTAATCAAATACACTCATGGTACCATAGGTAAACTTCACGCAAGTCCAACGTCCGATCACCATTAGATAGAAAGCTTCCAGATCCACGACATATATGCATATCGCTAGACCTCTGATGCCGAACGTTAACGTGCGATGGCCCGCCGTAATTTGGTTAATCTTCATGCATCTTCCTCACACGACCACCGTCCGATGGCTTCCCTCCAGATCAATGACGCACAACAATATCGCTGGGCATCCTGGGTCGAACTATAACACGTGATGGCGCGCATTGACAAGTGATTTTGCGGAGTCATACAGGGACGCGTGTCAAGCACTCTATGGAATCGCTCCCCTACCAGGAAATACCGCTTGCTCCGCATAGGTGGTGCGATGAAAACCATAAACTACCTTTACTATTCACTCGGTCATGGTTCCACTCTTCCACGCAGGGTTCCGTCGCACTTCCTTTTGTTACGTTCTTCCTCTTTCTTTCCAGGTTCCGTTCATGGTTACTTAGTTAACTCTGGTCTATCTTCGGCAGGATTTCCAATAAACAATGAACCAATGTAGTTCTCTTCCGACGAGATTTTCATTAACATTAAGATAGAGTTAGTTATACGCAGGCTTCCTCTATGAGGGGAATGAATTCAATAAAAGTTTGTTCGAAAAATTCGAGAGAACCAATGGACGGGATTTCCTTACACACATCAACTCAAGACAATTCAATGTCATTCTGTCTTCAATTCTACTATGATATATATAATATATCAACCTTCCATTGCATGTTCGGAGTTATATCCTGTCACAGTTCCGCTTCTAACTGTACATTCAAGTTCTTGATTCTGCAAGAAAAACCATCATATCTCCGCAACCATTAAGCAAAACCATCATATTAATTCCTCATATTAATTCCTTCAATGGATTTCTTACTTATCACAGATTACCATTTACTAGAGCATTCACTTATTCTTTTCTATTCGATGGCCTTTTTCTTTTACTCTGTCTTTGGACAATTCTGCTTCAATTATGCACTCTACTTCTATTCATTGTCTCTGCGTTGTCTGCTGCATTAGTTCCTTATCTGCCTTGCTTCCTCTCTGCTTCTTTTCTCTTTTCTTTGTTGTTGTTCCAAGTGCTCCTCTTTTGGCATTGATGGAGATACATCATTCTTACAGTTTTAACACATAGGTTGCTTATCATAGGCAACTTATCAAGTAGGTTTCCATCAAGGACAACTTCATCAAGTAGGTTGCCATCAACTTTATCAAGAGCTTCCATCAAGGACAACACTGCATCATATTGCCAACAATCTCCCCCTTTGGACTTGATGGCAACCATGATGGTGTTTGATCACCACAATAGATAGATACATTGATTAGATCATTATTCAAACACCATGATACTCTCCCCCTTTGACATCAAGGGAAAAGGGTGGATCAAAACCAAACAAGGTTTTTCTTTTCGTGTAGAAAGAAGAGCTCTATAGATCTGAATTGTACTGAAGTTACCATGCTCCCCCTGAGTTCATGCTGAATCTTCAAACATAATATTCAATGAAGTACATGACTCTATAACATTTCCTATCAGCAAGGACTCAAAGTTACATCAATGATCCAACCAAGTGGATTTACATATGTGACACAAGTACCCAACCAAGTGGTTTTACGCATTTTGACTCAACTACCCAACCAAGTGGGTTTACAAATTTGATCAAGTCCTTACATGACTGAATATTACAATTTTACATCATAGGTCTCAACATGAACTTTTCATCACATTATAACTTATACAATCAAGACCAAATAATCTTAAGCATGAGATCAGACCACAACAAATAATTAGAATGCCAATAATGCATCCTTTTCATAAGACCAAAGCTCCTCCTTAGCTTGTTCATCCTGAGCACTTTCACCATCAAATCATCAAGGCATCTTCATAAAAAACATCAGAGAGTAAAACAGAATTATGAGAACAGAAACATCACCAGAGATACCCAACAACACCACAACTGTGTTTTCAAGTGTCATCCAACAGTTGTAGCATAAGTATATTAGTAACCAAGCCTTCAGGCTCTTTGCCGCATCAACATATTCTTCTCAAGAGGAATTATCATACCAGAAAAACTTCTTCAATAGAAAATTTGTGTCAAGTAATCATCCATGTGATCTGTTATCACCAAGATCCTCATGATTTATATTTATTTCATAATCATGATGTACCATGTGTAGGAATTATATATAGAAGGTCTCAACCATGACAAAATTCATCAGCATCAAACTCTGCATGATCTATCCTTATCTCCGAATCATTATACTTCCATCTCATCCATGTGTGAAAGCAAAATATACTCTTCAGCAAAAAGCAATCAGGGCTTATCCATAATCTCATCATAGGAAACCATGTATCATTTGCACTCCTCCATGCCATACTTTTCCAGTATTTTCTTAAGATATTTTGCTTGTGATAGGAATATGCCATCTGTTGTTTGTTGTATTTGCAATTCAAGAAAGAATGGTAGTTCCCCAAGTAAATACATTTCAAATTATTGCTGCATATCAGAAACAAATCTCTAACTCATAGACTCTTCATAACTTCCAAAAATGATATCATCAACATATACAACCACAATCAATAGTTTATCATTTTCAGTTTTTGTGTATAAGTTGCTATCAGCAGACCCCTTTGAAAATCCTTGTTGATGAAGATATTTGTCAAGACAATAGTACCATGCCCTTGGAGCTTGTTTGAGACCATATAAACAAGTTTTTCATCATTTCCCAAAATGAATCCTTCTGGTTGTTCTATATAAACTTCTTCTTCTAGATCACCATTGAGAAAAGAAGATTTAACATCCATTTGATAAAATTTGATTTGTTGGAAGCTTGAAAAGGCAGGGAACATTCTTATGGCTTCAAGTCTGGTTACAGGAGAAAAAATTTCTTCAAATTCTATACCTTCTTATTGAGCACACCCCTTGCAAACAAGTCTAGTTTTATTTCTTATAACATCCCCATTCTCATCCATTTGTTCCAATGACATTGTGTGGTTCAAAAGTGGATAGAAATATCAGATAGCTTAGAGGATCCCACAAGAGTCCTTCTTGTTTGTACACTTGATCCCTTTTCTCCAAAGATTCTGGATGATTCTTTTGAACATATCTGGATAGAGCTTTTTCAGATAAATCATCTTCGGGTTCTTCATTGGGTTTACTGTCTATATTATCCTTATTTGATGTAGAAGGATATATGTCATCATCATCTTCATATGATGTTTGTTTTTCTTCTTTTGGAGCTGCAGGAAACTCATCAATAACTACATCAACACATTCAACAATCTTCTAAAGTCTCTTATTGTAACATTTATATGCTTTACTCCTAGAGGAGTGACTAAGAAGTATTCCTTCATCTGCTCTGGGTTCAAACTTGCTAAGTTTTTCATCATTATTTTTTATAAAGAATTTGCTCCAATAATTCTAAAATGCTTCACAGTGGGAGGATTACCATACGATAGTTCATATGGATTTTTATCACTATATGTGCTGCTTCTCCCCAAAATGAGTCAGGTGTTCTGAACTCATCAAGCATAGCTCTAGCCATTTATTAACCTTTTCTATTCAAAATTTACTCTCAGCAAATGGTAATACCAATACCAAAAAGACCTCAAAAGAGAGAGAGAGATCATATTTCAGAACCATCATAATGCCAACAATGCATTTCTCCCAGCAAGGCTAATGCTCCCCCTGAACTTATGCCACCTGTACCTATCTTATTCACATCAGATGCACTGTTAGAAATAAACACAACTAGAATTATCAAACCAACCATGGGAATCATCATACATTGCTCCCCCTATGATGATACATTACTGATTCCTATAATGTATCTCACATTACTCCTGCAGTCACGAAGTAAGCTTTAGAAGCGTATGGTTGCAGTAGGGTCAATATTCCCTACGTTTTTGACCGGTCCTCCTTCTTTTTCTAGCTTTTCTTGAAATTTCTTATTGTGTGCTGGACATTATCTGATTTCTCAGATCTATTCATCCTGCATTCCTTTTCTACATGTCCATACTTGTTACAAGCATAACATATTGTGTGACCAGAGAAGTAAGCATAGGGATCATAATGTGTTTTTCTATTCTTTCTTCTATTGCAATCAGCTGCTTTATGACCAAACTTGCTGCATGAAAAACAATATCCCTTAAAGAAACCTGAGTATTTTTCTATGTGGAATCTGTTTGTTTGTGACTGAAACAATTTTCTTCTACAATTGGCTGCAACATGCCCATAATTATGACACTTAAAGCATTCAACATTATTGAATGATTTCCTTTGAGAGTTCATGATTGTCAGTTGATCTTTTGTCTCTTTCAATATTTCAGGTTTTGCATTGATATCCTTTGAATCTTTAGCACTTTCTTGTGAACTAGATTATCCTTTAACAGTTTCATGAAAACCAAGACCAAATTTAACAGAAGGAGACCTTTGACTACTAAGAATATTGTCCAGAATCTTAGTACTATCTTGAAACCTCAAGAGTTTATACTTTTCTTCTAATTTACCTTTTAAAATGTTTACCTTAACCTCCAATCTTTGGCATTGCTTCTTCATACTTTCTTCGACCCTTCTTCCTTCTTCTACTTGATCCTTCAATTTTAAAATCTCTTCTTTCAACCCATTTTCTTGTACTTCAAAAGTTTGTAAAATTTCTTCATTCTTCTTATTTTATTTTTCCAGATCTGTTTTGAGCGAGATGATTTCTGCTTCATGTCTTTCACTTCGATTGGTTGCATAATCGTGCAACCTTTGATACTTGTCTATCTGTCCATTCATTCTAGAGATCATATCTTTGTAGATAGATTCTTTCTCATTAGATAATCTTTGTTGATATTCAACTTTAATCTTGAGAACTTCTTCTAGATTCATAACATTACTTTCACTATCTTTACCATTGCATGTAGAAGAAAGTGAATCACAAGAACAACAGTCATTACCTATTTCATTTTATTCATTTTCTGCTGCACATATTTTCTGAGATATCTCCTTTATTTGAGTAGCCTTCTTCTTTTTCTTCCTTCCCATTTTGATGGATCTCCTTCAAGCGATCAAGCTTCTGCAGAAGGACCTCCTCTGATACCAATTGTTGGAAAAATACTGAGAGGGGGGGTGAATCAGTATTTTGAGTTGACTGAAAATATTTCTTTTGTTTTCCTTTCTCTTAAAACCATATGTTACATTATTGCATCCAACTTGTATGTCCAGAGATATCATTATGTATTTACTTAGATCATTGCATCATTCATTCATCAGATAAGTAGTAAGCATGAACAGAAATAATAGAACAAACCATCAAACATAAGCAACACATATGCACACTAGGATTTAAGGTGGAAACCCTATTCGGGAGAAAACCACCACTGCTGTAATCTCAGTCTTCAATATTTATTATAAAGAAAACTTCCTACAATTTTATGCTGGTGAAGACTCATACCAGCACGCAGACACCCATCTGCAGAAGGCTACAACCTTCTCTCGTTTACCAGCCTCTCCTAGAAGGGAGCTACTACCCCTTGTTCTCGTTTACCAGCCTCTCTTGGAAGGGAGCTACTACCCCCTGCTCTCGTTTACCAACTACCACTAGAAGGGAGCTGAAACCCCCACATTGAAGGCTTCGACCCTCAGCACCACTGCGGACCACGTTTCATCAATTTTCATACTGGATCCATTCATTTTATTCAGTACACTTGCACTAGTTCTTCATGATTTCGTCAGTCGATCAAACCAGATATTCATCATCGTCAGATCATTATCTCCATGGGTGCATCATAGATTCAGATTTATCAATTAAGAACAGAGTTCATCCATGTAGATATTCCTTAGAGAAATTTATTCATTCACCACCCTTACACATGCACACCTCGTACTATCATTCTATTCACCTTATATAGTTTATCCTTTATCAATACCATGAGTAAAAACCATTCAACCGCTAATGGTATTCCTTTGACAGTATTTCCTTTAGTTTACCCCACGTGCCTCTTTGATTTCTTTTTAATTCATTTATCAATTTGAAGAAATTGACAAATAAATATATTTACAACTTTGACTTGAACTTTAGGATTAAAGTTACAACCCTTCGCACTTTAGAGAAATATCCAACGCTTTAAAACAATTAACCTTATGATAAACATTTGACCCCGGGCCCACATATATAGTCAATAGCCAATCAAATACGCGCATGGTACCATAGGTAAACTTCGCACAAGTCCAGCGTCCGATCACTGTTAGATAGCAAGCTTCCAGATCAACGGCATATATGCATATCGCTCGACCTCCGATGCCGAACGTTAACGTGCGATGGCCCGCCGTACTTTGGTTAATCTTCATGCATCTTCCTCACACGACTACCGTCCGATGGCTTCCCTCCAGATCAACGGCGCAAAACAATATCGCTGGGCATCCTGGGTCGAACTATAACGTGCGATGGCGCGCATTGACAAGCGGTTTTGCGGAGTCGTACAGGGACACGTGTCAAGCACTCTATGGAATCGCTCCCCTACCAGGAAATACCGCTTGCTCCGCATAGGTGGTGTGATGAAAACCATAAACTGCCTTTACTGTTCACTCGGTCACAGTTCCACTCTTCCACGCAGGGTTCCGTCGCACTTTCTTTTGTTACGTTCTTCCTCTTTCCTTCCAGGTTCCATTCATGGTTACTTAGTTAACTCTGGTCTATCTTCGGCAGGATTTCAAATAAACAACGAACCAATGTAGTTCTCTTCCGACGGGATTTTCACTACCATTAAGATAGAGTTACTTATACGCAAGCTTCCTCTATGAGGGGACTGAATTCAATCAGAGTTTGTTCAAACAATTCGAGAGAACCAATGGACGGGATTTCCTTACACACATCAACTCGAGACAATTCAATGTCATTCTGTCTTCAATTCTGCTATGATATATATAATATATCAACCTTCCATTGCATGTTCGGAGTTCTATCCTGTCACAGTTCCACTTCTAACTATACATTCAAGTTATTGATTCTGCAAGCAAAACCATCATATCTCCACAACCATTAAGCAAAACCATCATATTAATTCCTCATATTAATTCCTTCAATGGATTTCTTACTTATCACGGATTACCATTTACTAGAGCATTCACTTATTATTTTCTATTCGATGGCCTTTTTCTTTTACTCTGTCTTTGGAAAATTATGCTTCAATTATGCACTCTACTTCTATTCATTGTCTCTGCGTTGTCTGCTGCTTTAGTTCCTTATCTGCCTTGCTTCCTCTCTGCTTCTTTGCTCTTTTCTTTGTTGCTGTTCCAAGTGCTCCTCTTTTGGCATTGATGGAGATACATCATTCTTACAGTTTTAACACATAGGTTGCTTATCATAGGCAACTTATCAAGTAGGTTTCCATCAAAAACAACTTCATCAAGTAGGTTTCCATCAACTTTATCAAGTAGGTTGCCATCAAGGACAACACTCTGCATCATATTGCCAACAGATTTTCATTCCTCTATCGCATTTTTCTTTTCTAGAGCAATGATACGTTTCTCTACCGCTATTGCTTCCTTCATATTGTCAGCTAAAGTTGTTTTGTTAGCCCTATCAACGAAGATTGCTATGTTTTATGGTAAAGCAGAAATGTACCATTCACTTCACACTTCTTCGCTAGGCTTGGAAGCAATAGGAATTTTATTTAACAGTTTATTGAAACGTGAATTAAAATCCTTGATAGGTTCTTTTGAATCGGCCCTAAGGTTAGACATGTCATTGATCAATGTCACTGTAGACCTGTCATCACCGAACTTAGTCAAAAAATTTATCTTGGAAGATATCCCAACTAGTGATAGATCGAGACGGTAACGAGAAATACCATGATCCTGCTGCTCCTTGTAGAGTATAGGGAAAAAGTCGAATGAAAGCATCTTCATTGGTAACTCCATTGAGATTTATGGACAACATAAAGTTATTTATATGCTCTTCCGCTAGCATGCCTGCTTCAGGATTAAACTTAGGCAGCCATTTTTCAGGATGGGCCGGTATTTGACTCAAGGGCGCAGGCATTAAGACTGCCCCTAGGTTGTTCCATGGAGGTTGGGCCATCGCTGAACTACCAACAGAGGAAAGCGCAAAAGACGATCCCTGTGGTTGGGGAGATGAGGATATTACGATTCCAGATGTTTGAGAAGGAGATGTGGAAGTTCCAGTAGACTGACGGAAAATAGTCTGAAGTGGTGGGGTGGATGGTTGACTTCGTGGTGAAGAGGTTGATATGGATGATGATGATTAAAGAGTCTTGCTATCAAACCCTTTAGGTGATTTCCTTGCTCTCTTCCTTGTAGGTAGAGGTAACTCAGTTGGCTGAACACCAAACTTTTTGCTCTGTAATCTAGTAAGGGGATGAGCAGGGTTATATTGTGAAGTCACACTGCCTTGAGATTTATCAGATCTTTGAGGTGATATTGAAAATCGCTGAAGTTTATGAATCAAAGATTCAACTTCAGGAGGTTCAATAGCAGATTCTTTTGAAAAGTTAGGGTTTGTGGCAGTGGCTGTTGTTCTTTCGATTTCTGGCTCTAGATTTAAAGATTCTAAGTGCAATGGGGAAGTCGAGGGAGATGGTGAGGGCGATTTACTCTCAGAATAGTATTTATATTTT
Organism: Pinus albicaulis; assembly: GCA_034641835.2. Taxonomy (NCBI): domain Eukaryota; kingdom Viridiplantae; phylum Streptophyta; class Pinopsida; order Pinales; family Pinaceae; genus Pinus; species Pinus albicaulis. The sequence goes on from CM076572.1 coordinate 1,423,928,940, forward strand.
GACTTACTTTCCATTCATAGTTCGGGGCCCTCCTTCTAGCACCAAATATGTTGAAGCCCCTAAAATCGGGTCTACAACAAGGGGGATACCCACGCGGTCCGAACCTTGGTTGGAAGCTCCTTTTCTGTTTGGTATAGTGGGTTCGACTGGGGATAATGGGACTAGTTTCCCAATATGTGTGTGTATGTGTTGAGAATTGATATTTTGTTTCTAAAAGTTCCTAAGTGAAATTCTTTTATTCTAATTCTAATCTAATAACATGTAATTGCATTCTATATAAATAGAAATATCTAATTCTAAACTAACCCGGGATGTAATATTTCCATTATGCGATCTAAAATGATTTCAAATAAAAATTGGTAATAAATATCATTCAACTGTTATAAGAAAAGAATTCAATAAAGATAAACCACTTCGTATAAAAAGTTAGATGAAACAGTTGTGAAAAACATATCGCATAATAAGCTACTCATATATTAAGCATAAATAAATAGCTATCACCGTACAAAAGTGCCAAATGATAACTCAAGCATTTAAGCATCAATATATAAACAACTAAACATGAATATCACTTTAACACAAAGGCATAAATAGTTAAGAGATAAAAGTACCATTTATAACTAGTTCTACTCATGAGCTTCAAGCAATAATGACTTATCTCTTCTTAATCCAACATCCACTAAGAGTACAAAAGTGCAACACCAGTAGTAGATATTAAACGCAGATATCAATAAATCCTGTTCCATTCATTCATCAAAACCTCCTCGGAGGGTGCAAAAGTGCATGTTCTGAGGACAAGTTTTTGACAAATTTCAGGACCCTTCTCTAAATGCATGAGAAGGGTTTAAGTACTACTAACTAAATCTAAAAATAATTTATTACAAAAATGTAGGATATGGTTTAAATGACCGTCCTCATTTAAGGAAAAAATAAAGCAAAATTAATACTAAATCTAAAATTAAAACTAATCAACTAACTATTTGTGAATTTGTTCTTTGAAATTGCAAGCGTTCAACATTTGTTTGATAAGAGTAGGCTGGCCGACTTCTGACTTTAACTGTCCTGTGAAAACGGAATCGACAAGAGTTGGTGCCATCTTCTCAGCAGAATTGATGATACATTTGAGATTCATGCACTGGCTGTGTGGTTTTACCAAATACGTCCAGTAAGAATCCCAATTCAACTTAGTTGATCTTTTAATTGATTCTGCCTTTTCTTGAGCCTTCTGTCTCCAGTCTGTCTGCAGTTGTTGTGTTTTCGGCAGATACCCTGGAGTGGTTTCTGAGATCAGATTTGCCTTGTGAAAATTTTCATTTATGCAATCAATAAGATTGTTTGCTGCTGTGGCTGCTACTTCTGTCGCTTTCTCTGCTTTCCTGATTTGTGCATCCCAATTGTTAAAGATAATTTATTTGTGATTGTCATTAATTATTGGTGCACTTTCTCTTTTCCCCTCCTCTGTTTCTTGCCAAGCCAAATATTCGGTAACTCTTTTATCAATTAAATCATAATCATGTCATAATTCTACGACTTGATTAGTGATTTTATCACTTACTTCACAATAAGAGTTCCACTATGGTATTCTTTGGCATAATATTTCCTGTTGCTGTAGTAGTTGATCATTTACGGAAATGAATTCTGTGATGAATTCTGTAAGCTTGGTATCATCCATGTGCATCTCTTGCATAACCTGTAGCTGTTTTTATTTTTCAGCCAAACTGCTCTAGTACCCTATCTGCATTTGTTGGAAGTCCTGCTATAATTTTTCAAGCTGTTTCCGTGCTTCATTGTTAGCATTGGCTTGTTGCAGTTGTTGTTGCAAAACCTGTACTTGATCTTCTTTCTCATTCAGTAATTTCCATACCTCAGATTCTTTATCAATGACTGCAGAGGCATATGCTCCTGTGACCTGAGATAATTTAGTGAGATTTTCAGTGGGATCAGTTGTAGGATCTTGCCATAGGATGTCTAATTGCTCTGCATCATGAGAGAGCATGTTTTCCAATTTCCTTTTCTTTCTTTGTCTTATTACCACTTACTTGTGTTTTGGACTATAAAATACATCAAGAGGAGGAATTTCCTCTATTTTGAGCATAAGTTCAGAGGATGGGGTAATGGGAATATGTTCCATTTATGAGACATTGCTAGTTATTCATGTGACTATATTTTTGTTGCCTGTACATTACTCACAGGTGTTTGGGTGTTCTATCCTTCAATATTGATTAAATCATTGAATGTATCTCATTATTTATCTAGCTCAGTTCTGACTTATGGTTGTTGTACGATGAGAGGGGGAATATTTAGCTGTGGAGAGGTCAAAACCTGTTGTTGTGAGAGCTCCTTTGACTGGGCAGTATCCCTTACTGACCCTTCACTTTTATCATGGTCATTTTCAGACCTCTTAGAGTGTTCTGATGTTTCTCTCCCAGACTTAGATTTAGATCTGTCTGTGCCTGAACTTCCACTAAGACTAATACTGGGAGTTGGTTCCCTTATGGGTTCCAAGCGTAATTTATCCAAAGGGATACTAGTTAACCTCCTTTCCTTGTATGTCTTGAACTCTTGAAATTATACTGGAGAAAACCGCTTTTGGGCCGAATGTAGAACCTCTTTAAGTGTGCCTTTCTCTTGGAACATGTCATCAAAAAGATTATCTTCTTTAGAAAACACCCTTATTTTAACCGCAGTAGTGAAATTTTTAGCAATATCATAAGGGTCGAACAGTCTTCTTGGAAATTTGAACAAACGTAAACATGTTATGTTGTTTACTTCTTTGAATGCATGGCCTACATCAAATAGTGAAAAGGCTCCACAGGCCATAGGAAATTGTGGCCAAATAGCCTTCTTTTTGTCCTTCAAATATTTAGTCAAACCTCCTTCTCCGCAGGTTTGATAAGCAATTTCTCGTGCCATGAGTTTATCAGGAACATACAAAGGTAAGATATGAGGGGAAGAAAAACTTCCAAATACCCTAACATATGTAAAAAATTCTTCTCCAAACCATCTCACAACAGGAAGTATGTCTACCTCTGCTTCAGGAGAAAACCTAGGAGCGTCTTTATCATATAACATTTTGTACAGGGGCAACCTGATTCCATGACATATCTTGTAAAAATAGGGAATGAACTTGGAATCCCACAATTCTTTGTGATAAATATGAATGGGTAAGGGGTCTTGAGTCGTCCATTTCCAACCCATTAAAGGAAACTTAGAAATATAACAGATTGAATCCATCACATATGCAGATAAGTAAAAAGGGGGATAAATTCTATGAGAAACAGTTCTTTTAGACCGGTAATTCAAAATGGCCGTGGCTAAGTTGTCAGATAATATCTTAGCCCAATCCACAATAGTAGCATTAAAAACAACATTCAATAATGGTATCCATTCAGATGAAAATTTATTAATGTCTGGCTTCCCAAAAAGCCTACAGAACATAGCAGCAGCAAAGCAATACGAGGAAGTGAGAGAACAAGTACTATACATACCATGTCTATCCTTTTTTAGTGGTTCGTCCCTCTTTGACCAATCCTTGGTGCATTCTGCCAGGTTTTCATTTTCTTTAGCAAAATTCTCCATGAACTGTTTGTTATAAGTCGCCTGAGGCTCTAGTAAATGATCCATGAGTCTCAAATCTTGTGGAGTGAATGAACCAATGAGTTCTTGACCCTGAGTCTTAAACTGTCTATTTGTGATATCAGTGCTATCCAATACCCATTTAATCATGTCTGTGTATGGAATAAGTTTAGGCATCACCACTATCCAGTGCAAGAATGAGCAAGCTAGCTCTGTAATAGACGCCTCAGAAGACCCGTGTGAGCCTGCAGTAGCTGTAACCTCCATTACTTTGGGGTTCTCTTCCTCAAGTAGATTGTACATGCCTTCCCAAGTAGTAATACTAGCATCTTTGTTGCAAGCGGTGTCTGTATACAAGGGCGTCATTTCTTTGTCTTCAGAACTCGGAGGCTTGTCTTTCTTTCCCATAATATCCTGAATATTGCTTTGTATAGTTCTTTGTTCTTCGCTCCTGCAGTTTACGAATGAAGTGAGAATAATGATAGGAAAAAGGTGACGGGAAAGCTTTTAAATGCTGAAGACGTATAAAATATACCACCTTACGTGAAATGGCTCTTCGATCATAACAAAACCATATTTCATTAATGATTAACAACCAATTCATTGATTAACATTAAAGCGCATAACCAGGTCTTGTTTTATGGAAAAAAAATTTCGTACAATGAGCCTTAAAGATCTACAATAAGGCGATCTGCGATTTGCCTCGCAATATCGCAGATTGCAATCTCATGAAATTTTCAATATCATAATACCGCAATATTGCAAAATCACAAAATCGCTGGATCGCAATATCGCAAAATCGCTAGATCGCAATATCGCAAAATTTCTAGAGCGTAGCAAATGAAAAATCTCCGTTAATGTGTTTTTCTGCGAAACACGATTTGCAATATGTGCCATTGCATATCGGTGGTTTTGATATTTTTCAGCGTAACATATGACATTTGAAGCATGCGATGCGATGAATGTTCTTTTAGTGCGTAGTTTTGTATCGCAATCTCGCAATCTTAGAATTTTGCTTGTAAGGAGGTATTCATTACCTTTTTGCGATGCAATATTTCTTAAAAAATGATTTTATTCTATCCTATCATAAAACTTAAGTTTTTTAGATTTTTCAAGGGATATTCTCCTAAGTCTATGATAGTAAGTTTTATTGAAAAAGGAAATACAAGCACTAATTGATTTTTTAAATTTTTGACTAAGGGTCCCCACTTATTTAGTATTAGTGATAATACTAAATAAGAAGGGGGGTTGTTGCTGGCCACAACAGGATCCTATAAAGTAGGATCCACTCTACATGGCTCTAGTTAGACCCTCAACTCAAATTAACTAAACCAACTAAGCCAAAATAACTTAGTTAACTCGTACAAGTTGTCATGTGATGTGGAATTACAATTTTCTTCTAATTTAATTCAAGAAAAAATTAAATTAGAATCTTTCTTGGTGCCATTTTCAAAAAATACCATGGTAAAGACCCATGGTATTCAAGCTACCGTGGTGTAGATTTTGTACGCAAATTTTCTTCACAATACCCACCTATGTACGTGACCCTTCTATATAGGATCTATATATACTTTCCCAAACTTCATATTCAACATCCATTTGTCTCTAATATGTCATGTGTTTATTCAATTTAATGTTCTTAAATTTATATCATAAATTATCGACCAGAGTTGGTAAAATTGTGAAGTGAAAGTGTACAATATATGCTAGAAGCCTCTTTTATTCATTTAGTTTATTGGTGTGATGATTGGATTTGTAGAGATTACTTCTAAGGATGTTTTTATTCTCATTGTTATCACCAATAACATTCATTTTTTTTGTTTTGCATATTCCCTTTCTCTAAGTTAAAAAACCATCCAAAACTTCAAAAAATCTAACCTTTATCCTTTCTCGCATCGCAAAATCACAAATTTCTTTGTCCCTGCCTTATGTTTTCCACTCCCTCTTGCGATTGCGATACCTCGATGTGATATATCGCAGATCGCATTATCGCCTGCTTCACATTATTGCATTTTGCATTATCGCATTATCACATTATCACCCACACGTCACTCACCATTTATGTGTTAGATCCTAAACCTCGATGCAATAATGCGATATATCGCGTCGCAATCCCACCACCTTGTTACCACCTCAGTAGGACCCACCTTCCGCCTCATCACTCATCACAATCACAAATCAAAAAACATTTTGATTCTGCCTTATGACCTCCGCTCCTATACTCCCAATACAAGATGATTTAAAGTTGTGATTGATTATATTTTTCATTAAATATTTGAAGTACAGGATTATATGGTTACGCATGTATATGATGCAAGATGAAGATTATCAAGGTTTATCAAGGTTTATCAAGGTTTTGAAGTACAACAAATTCCTGAAGCCATCACATTTCCAAATTTCGACGTGCATATCCTTAATGTCAGTTAGTTGTTATTTATTTTGGTTATGGATAGCGCCACTTCATTGAAAGTGGTCATGTTCGATAATATCATCATAAATAAATTATGTAAATACCGTTAATGTAATAAATAGAATTTGAGTCCTATCAGGTCTTAAACTCTTGTAAACAGAAATATCTCGATGTTTTCTCCTTGTAATTTGTTTCTTTTTTGGATAACGTGTCTTTGGAAAAATTCGAAGCTCTAGCCTGGCTCGTAGACTACATGTAAATTCTACAAATAGGAAGATGAGAGGATGGGAGAAGCGGGATGGATGTAATGCTAGAAGCTACTTTTGTAATATTTTTCAGTCAGCAATATACAGTTGCAACAAACTTCTTTCTCACCTCAGATTCATCATGTATTATTGTATGTGTTTGTCCTACATGCTCTTTTTATCTTCTTTCAGTTTTCTTTATGTGTAATCACTTGGAATTCGTGTTTAATCATACTCCAACTTCCTGTACACATATGGTTTACTGTTCTAGTTGTGTTTTGGTCTTTCAGTTTTCTTTATGTGTAATCACTTGGAATTCGTGTTTAATCATGCTCCAACTTCCTGTACACATATATTTTAATGTTTAGTTTATGTTTTGATGAGAATACACACATGCCTTAGCTTCCATGTTAGATTATTTTCATGTAATTGAGTTCCTTTGACTCCATAAAAAATGGTAGCTAATTCTTCACTTCCTTCACCTACATAAAAACATTTAAGGAAAATTTCAGAGTTAGCCATGTGTTGATCTTTATTTACATAATATTATATTTATCCTTGAGAGAGCCCTCTCAGGCTGAAAAGGCTAAGTTCCAGCTAAAAGTAGGTTTGAAATAGTTACTCTGAGTTGACTGTTGAAGTAGCCCATCAACCTCAATTTAGTGTTAACATTTTGGTGCATCTTTCGAGGGTCTGAAGATATATTTTCCCGAGAAAATTGTGCTCAAATAGAAATACTGAACTCTTGAAGGTAGCAGGAGCTCAAAAATATTCGAGGCTACAGAAAATACCTTGGCAACTCCATTTTTAAAGAATTCAGAAATTCATAGCTTCATGGTGACTCCACTGCTTGAAGATCAGTAGCTTGATGAAGTTCCAAGATGAGTTTTATTGCAAGAAATAATGCCAGGTATGCTCCTATGGATCAGTCTCACATCCCTGGTTTTCCAAATCCTATGCCAAGGGTTAAATGGTTAAATTATTTTCCCATAGTTAAAGATGAAAAGAAAGATAATTCTACTCTTCACTTGGTTAGATTCCATTTGTATGTTCATAAGTTTTGAGTTGAGTTTCCTGAGGATTTTCTCATGAAAATGTTTATGACCACCCTAGAGGAGGAAGCCAGAACATGGTATGAAGTATTGCAACCGAGAATCTTTTTTTTTTCTAGGAGATTTCCATAGGCCTTTCTTATAACATTATGAGAAAACTCATTCTTTGATATCGCTGTTACAATACTGTTGTGATTTTTGTGAGGTTTTCATTCCATATCTTAAAAGTCTTAGTAAAAATGGAGAGTGCATGGATTAGGATATGTTAGAGGCACTCTATGATTTTTCTTCTCATGTTATTTGTCATGATAATCAATAATATTTCCAACAAACAGATGTATCTTCTTTTCTTGAAGATGAAATGGATCAACACTTTGACAACCAAGTTATATCCTATGAAATTTGTGAAAATTTTCAACAACTTTCCCAAGATTTAGATGATAAAGAGGAGCATAATGATGGTTAGTCACAAAGCTCTTCACCTTGTTCATTTTTTGAACCTTTGAATGTTGAGAAACATGAAAATAGGCAAGATCAAGGAGAATCTTATGGGAAACATATTTATTTTCATCATGAGGAGGTTGATTCCTTGACTATGCTTAAAGACTGTCATAAAGAAGTGGACGAAAATTTTTCTTCGACCTTGTCTTTATATTTAAAGTCATTAGAATGCAAGTCAGAAGATAAGTATTAATTTTTGGATGAATTTGCTAAGAACATTGAGAAAGACATTGAAGTTTTAAAATATAAAATTCAGTCATATAGTCTTCATTGCCAAGATTAGCCTTTTGAAAGCTTTTTCATGCCAAAATACAAAGAGAAGGTGTTGCAACCTGTTTCTTTTGAAACTGGGGATAAATGTCGTGTTTTTGAAAATGAGTATGATAGCACACAGTTGAAACCTTATGTTGCTAAAGAAAGCATAAATGAGTTGTCCAAAACTGCAGAGTGTCTTGAAAATCACCAAACAAACTATGTCTTCTATGATCCCATAGCTAACTACATGGAAGAGTTCTACAATTCAAGTTTTCAATTATGTTTTCAATATGAAAATTAGACCCATTTTCTATTTCCTTTGACACTACAATATCCAGTTTGCATTTGGTTTAAGCATAGTCAAAGATTTTAGGTATAAGATCAGCTCATTGACTGGCTTTATTGGAGGTTTCATGTTGTTTGAATCCGACATTTGATTTACAATTGTTAGAGTAGGTAGGTGTGTGTGTGAATAAGCTCAAGTATTCCGAGCATATTTTCAACATGTACATATTTAGTTTTCATCTTGGATTGTAGTTTTCAACAATTTTGAGCCTAAGGTGAAGGCCATAAGAACTTGGTGAAAATTTCATCAAGTTCATAATTTTTAGTTTTCAATAAGGCACTGGAGCTACTGGTTCTTTGTTGTACCTCAAGGGAATATCATCCCAAGTGGAGCCACTGTTATCACCAATAATATTCGTTTTTTTTTGGCATCTTCCCTTGCTCTAAGTTAAAAAAGCATCGAAAACTTCAAAAAATCCAACCTTTATCCTTTCTCGCATTAAAAAATCACAAATTTTTTTTCCCCGCCTTATGTTTTTTGGTCCCTCTTATGATTGCGATACCTCGATGTGATATATTGTAGATCACAATCACAAATCACATTATTTATCGCATTTCATTATGACATTTCGCATTATCGCATTATCGCTGCATCGCATTATCACATAATATTCCACACGTCACTCACCATTTATGTGCTGGATCCTAAACCCTGTTGTGACAATGTGATATATCGTGTCGTAATCCCCCTGCCTTGTTACCACCTCACTAGGACCCACCTTTTGCCATGTTACTCATCGTAATCGCAACTCACAAAAAATTTTGTATCTTCCTTATGACCTCTGCTCCTAAACTCCCGATGCGAGATGATTTAAATTCATGACTGATTAGATGGTTCATTAAAGCTTTGAAGTACACTATTAGATGGTTACACATGTATATGCCACCAGCTGAATATTATCAAGGTTTATCAAGGTTTTGAAGTACATCGAATGCCTGAAGCCATCACATTTCCAAATTTCGAGGGGCAGATCCTTAATGTCAGTTAGTTGTTATTTATTTTGGTTATGGATAGTGCCACTTCACTAAAAGTGGCCATGTTCGATAATATTATCATAAATACATTATGTAAATAATCTCAATGTAATAAATATAATTTGAGTCCTATCAGGTCTTAAACTCTTGTAAACATAAATATCTCGATGTTCTCTCCCTGTAATTTGTGTCCCTTTTGGATAAGGTGTATTTGGAAATATTTGAAGGTCTAGCCTAGCTGGAAAACTACATGAAAATTATATAAATAGGTAGATGAGAGGATGGGAGAAGTGGGATGGATGTAATGTTAGAAGCTATTTTTGTAATATTTTTCTGTCAGCAATATACAGTTGCAGCAAAATTCTTTCTCACCTTAGATTCATCATGTATTCTTGTACGTGTTTGTCCTACAGGCTCTTTTGATCTTCTTTCAATTTGCTTTATGTGTAATCACATGGAATTTGTGTTTAATCATGCTCCAACTTCCTCTACACATATGGTTTACTTTTCTAGTTGTGTTTTGTTCTTTCAGTTTGATTTATGTCTAATCACTTGGAATAAGTGTTTAATCTGTTAGAAACCTATAATATAGGGGTCATAATTTTGACTTGACTATTTATAATCTTGTAAATCTATACATACTTTTCCTTTTGCAAGTTGTATTCACATATTTTGTAAAAAATAAAAATAAATAAAAAAATCAAAAAGAGGGTAAAAAGTCCTAAAAGAATAATCAAAGGACTTAGAAAAAATAAAAGACCCCAAAAGAAAAATGAATAATAAATGAAAGTGTGCAAGCATAAATGCCACTACTTTTTACTTTTTGACTGTGGCAGAGTGTCAATAAATGCCATAGTCCATGATGAGTTAAACAGTTTAATATTAACTTGTCGTTGTTTCAATTTCACTTGTTATAGATAGAGAATAATGAGTTGGCATACAGTTTAATCATGACAATTCAGTAGTTAGATAGAGAAATAAAGTGAATCCAACAATTTAATCTAGATTCATGGATGAAATAAGTGTAGAATTAGATAGTTTTACTTGCTTTCAAAAAGAATAAATGATGTGAAGTTGCTAGTTTAAATGCACCTTACTACAAAGGAAGAAAAAATGTTAGCATGGTAAGTTGGGTAGGTAGAAGAAGGTGAAAAGTATCAATGTAAATATCATTCATCATGGGCTGCCAAATAACTAACTTCCCCTTCCCATAGTCATGAAACATTCTAAACTATCAGCTTTAAACAAGGCATTGACTTTGTTGGGACCTGACCCAAGGTTTCATGACCCATCAACAGTGATAAAATGTCTATATTAATCCTTAAAAATCACATCATCACTCATTCATGTATCTATTCCCCTGAATAAACCTACAAAAATCCATTTTTACTTAAAGACATTATAATTCCCATTTGAATAATTTCCATCATCACTTGAGAAACATTAAACCCTCAAAATAACATTATATCATAATTCAAAGTGATAAGATTAATGTAAATTATCTTTTAAAACTTCACTTTACTTGGTTATGTTTATGTGTTTTGAGTATACCTTGTCCTATTTTCATATTAACTTTAACTTATATATTAATTCCCTATATAAATAAAATTTTCCTATTGTATATAACCCCTTTTATATAATAGCCCCAAAAACCCATTTATTATAACTTTAGCCAAAGTTATTTAATCACCACATGTTTAAATAAAACACCCACATTACAACCCCTTTGGCTAAAATATACCTTTATGTATAATCCCACCCCTATGGTAGTTAAATCAACCTGGTTTAATTAACCATATAATAAAAAATAATCGAAAATATTTTAAAACATGTTTTATATAGGCTTTAAGCAAAAATATCGAAGTTTAATTTAAACTAAACTTCAAAGCATAAACCCCATCTCTTTTATATTTTCCCCTTGCCCGACTCCCTAACCTAAGGTTAAAACCTTAATTTGAGTTAAAATCCATAATGCATACCCCTAATTCCATTACCACAGTCCCTAACCTTGGTTAAAGTCCTGAATATCCCTCCCGATCACCTTTTCCATTGAAAAAATCAGTTTTTTGTATATAAACTAACCTTATACCTTTCTCCATCAGGATTAATGTTAGCCCTCCGATCCCATCTATCTAGATGATACGACGATTAAAAATCAACGCGATAGATTAATACAATTCCTTCCCTCCCCCATCGCGTTGAATTATAACTATAACTATTTTATTTATTTCCAAGATCCTATGGCTCAAAATGAACCCAATGACTTACTGTTCCCCGCACCTTTCCTTTTGATCGTGACCGTTCGCTTTCCAAAGCAAGATCTGACGGCTGATACCTCATATCGCGCCCAAAAAGTAATCGACCAAAGTTTTTGAAAAGTCGCGCGATATGGGTTGTTTTCCGAAACCACCCCGCGTTGACGTGTCCTGATATGATTGGATCACGTTCAAAAAGCGATTTACCGCTTACCGGCTTGGAGCTGCGTGAATACCACCTAGTGGTATTCTGAAACCACTTCAGCCCAACCTATGGTTTAATTATAATTTGACTATGGTTTAAAACATGGGTAATTCATAAAAATCATAATTTTCAATGAATTTTTACCTATTCGCACTTTAAACCTGTAAAACCTCCACAGAGCCTATTTTCATCATTGTGCGCCATTACACCTTTGAGAGCTTGTGCAGAGCCCTTTTCACCATTTTCAAACCTACCAGCGCCCTTTTTAATCCAGTTTCCTTGCAATTCAACCACGAAGAGCCAAAGTACCCTCTGATAGACCAATTCAGTAGAATTGAAGACTGCGCGCAACCGTGAAACGTCTTCAACCTCAATTATACCTTTTAAAGGTATTTTTTGTCGAACTTAACCATAAAAGCTTCAATTTCCAAAAGAAAAAGCACCAATTTTTCTGTTATTACCTGTAATTGTCTTAATTACCATACGAAAATTGAAAAAAACATCCAAAGTACAGGGGAAACTCTGTCAAAATTTCCCCAGAATCCATCATTTCCATTTTTACGAGTTTTATCCATATTCTGGTCATTTTCACTGCTGGAATTGATCATATCCTTTCTTCTGAGCATTGAAACCCTCTTTCCATCTAAAATTCTGCTCAGAACCCTATTTTACCAGAGAAATTCTCCAAAAGTCCCTTGTTTCCAACATAAGAACTCAACAAACAGTCTAAGCTTACTCTGTTCAATTAAAAAATGACAAAGAAATAAGTAACCCCCAAATCAGGAGGTCTAAAGCCTGAAAATAAAGTCTCTGCTAAAATCCCTCAGCCTGAGTCTTCCAAACTTGATAAACCAACCCCTGCACTCACTGTTGATTCCACAGAAGTTGTCAGGCCTATTCAACCTCCAGTTAATTCACAATAAAATAGTCCTCTGATTGACCTTGATTACAGAATACTGGACCCTTCAGTAGAATTCAATTTACTTGATGTCTATAACTGGTGTTTTGGCAAATCTGTAGAGAAAGATGATAAATATATACCAGTCTGGGATTCCAATCTTCCAAAGTACATTGTCCCTCTTACTCATTCAGCCCCAGATTTGGTCAGATTATGTCAGTCCTATTATCTTCCAGACCAAAGGTGCATTGTCAATAAAGACAAAGAGGTCTTATTTTACAGCAATGCAGAATCCATAAATTCTATGCTGCAACTGAACCCTAACCCCAATGCTGCTTCATTGTCAATAGAGGATTTATCTCAACTTTACTTAGACCTTGATTTTGTTTCTAAATTCAAAGTCTTCCAGACTTTTTGTCCCAAACAAGTTGATATCCCTAAGCTCAATAATCCATTTGATACTTTTGATTTTACAAATGAAACTAGACAAATTGTTTCCATGCTATCATTCATACTGGGATATAACAGTGATGAATTCACTGATGTTGCTATCCTAGGTTTTCTATCTACTCTGAGTCCTGGCCAGTCTCCATCCATTGTGTACAATTTTTCCAAGTTTATTGCAGAAAACATGCACTACCAATTATCTAGATTGTCAGAAGAAGGAGTCTTTAGATATACCTCATATCTACTTCATCTCTTTTTGTATTATCAAGCAGATAAGTTTCCTATTGAGTTTCAGAAGATAGATCCATAAGGGAATGTACTTTAAGTGGTGTTTTGGTCATCAATTCTGAGAAAATGGAATAGGGAATACAACTATGCAGACTTTAATGACTTGTTTCTAGTGCCTGCTATGAATTTACTGAATAAAGAACAAACCCCTAGAATTAATGACGAAACAAAGAGGATCTTATAGCTATATAAGAGTTGTAAAACAGGGGATTGGTACTTATACAATAGTTACATAGAGATCAGAGTATATGGTGCACTCTTGGCCCCATATAAATTTCCAATATTTGTTACAATAAGGATATTTGCTTTAGAATATTTGAGGCAGTTGTTGAATGCAGATGAAGTTAATTTCATAGCTTCTAGAAAAAAGACTCAGTTCAAACTGAAAAATCAAGTTGGGCCATTTATTGTAAACAACAGAGAAGCAGCAAATGAAATTAATGTCAAGTTGAAAGATTATAAATTCCCATATAGTTTTATGTGGAATTATGATCCCTAGGGTACTTTAAGCATGATAAGATTGAAATACAAGTTGTCTGCCTTCTTGCATGATCCCAAGCCCCAAATTGAAAAATATGCCAATAAACTTGAATGGGAGCCAAATACTTTATTCGATGATGACTCACAGGGCATGAAGAAAAACAATGGAAAAGAAAAACAGATTGACCAAACACAGGTGGTTACAGTAAACAAAGAAACTGAAATTATTCATAAAACAAGCAGAAAGGAAGATAGTTTCACTACTGAAACTATTCTAGATAAAAGATTGAGAATTCCCTACAGTAAGAAAAGTAAATTGACTGATGAAGAAAGGGATAAGGCTACTGATGTTGAAGATAAAAATGGTCATGAAACTGATGATGAAGTAACAAGAATAGTAACTGAAACACTCAAATAACTTTAAAATGTCCAACTTGGAGCACAAAAAAAGGATACAGTCATGGTGGATAAACAAAAAAAGGTTGAAATGCCATCTTCTTCTAAAGAACCTGATAATACAGAGTCAGATATTAAAATCAGGTTCAGAAAAATCAAAGAAAAGAATGAAGAAATTAAAAGTGAAGCATATTCCAAATTCCTTAAAAAAAAGCCTGGGAATAAAGATAGACTCCTCTCGGCTTTTGATTATTCTTCTAATAAATTGGTGATGTCATTTCTCAAGCCTACAGTGGCTGATCCAAAAACTATAGCAGATTATTCAAAGACAGACCTTGAAGTTGATGCAGATGCTGTCCATGAATTGGACCAAATAGAATTTCATAGGAGAAATACAGAGATGCTATAATCTAAAATAGTCAATAAGACTATGAATTCTATCAGGCTTGAGAAAACATTGATAAACCTTCAAACTCAAATGAAATTGGATAAATCCTCATTATATGCCAATAACTTGAAGATCAAAGCATTATAAGACTTGGTGATTGAAATAGGAGCTGATCCAGCTAACATTGAAGCTGCAAAGGCTTTAATCAAACAAAAAAATGAAGATATAGCTGCCCTCATAAAACAGCTAAAATTACCTCAAAGTGAAAATCCTTAGGCAAAAGAAATCCTTCAGCAGAAGACAGAAAATGATGAATTAAAACAACTTGTTCTTAAAATGACAGACCATATAAAATAAATGGAAAGCCAAATAGAAGCTTTCATGAAAGAAAACGAAAATTTGAAGAAAGCTCAACAGGTTTTTATTCCTACAGTGATCCCAACTGTAAGTACAACTGTTCCATCTACATTGGCAAAACTCTTGGCACCACAAGGAGCATTGGCAACTGCAGTGCCAATCACTTCTCATGACATCTATGCCTGTTCTTCATCAACCTCACAAATAAACACAGTAGAATACAAAGCTGCATTAATCAGGGCCATGGAAGATATGTCTTTAAAAGATAAAGAAATACTCAGTTTGAAAGGCACCATTAAAAATTTGGAAAATTCTAAAAGATATGCCTTAATTACTTCCAAAGGGAATGAACAGAGGGTTGATAGATTACAAGAACAAGTAAAAATTCTTCAACAACAGGTGAATCTTACAGATCAGGTTGCATACATAAAAAATCATTGAAGGCATTCACTCACAATGGCCTTCCATTCAGATAATATATGAGCAGAAAGAGTTGCTACAGGCTGCAAATGCAGAAATTGATAAAACCAAGAAAGAAATTGAAAATAAGCCACCAAAAGCAGTTCAACTCATAGCATTTTTGAATAGAAAAAATAGCGAAGAATTAGAAGAGTTGAAAATTGCTGACAGAACAGAGGCCATCCTTCAAATTAAGAAAGTCTTGAATAAGAGAAACATAATGAATAATTTTGAAGATAGGTGTAAATATATGAACTTGGCCATCTCAAGATTTTGGGCCAAATACAAATTATTATCAGAAGCAGGTTTACTAGACATTCATGCATTAAATGAAAAAATAATGCCACAAAATGATCATGATCAGAAAATCAGAGCTCATGCTAAAGAGCAAGCTAAACAGCCTTTGCCACAAGGATATCCAAGTGGGAAAGTACTACAATATTTTGAAAATCTATTCTTTTTGGAAAATGAAATCAAGCATATGTTCATAGTAGCGCCAAACCTTGCCAAATATACAGAGGCTGATGAAAGTTACAGGAAATTGAAGAATATGAAGATCCCCACTGCTGAACAGTGGCAAGAATTCATAGATCTGATGTGAATTTGACAGGTAAAGGACATGAAAATCACATGAAAAATCATATTTTACTTTTACCTTATGGTGAAAAAATCAGTGCCAAAGTGTATCAGGGTCAAAGTGTATCAGTAAAATCAAATTGTTACTGCTGGTCATTTTTCAATTACAGCAGTGAAATAGTGAAAAGAAAAGATAAAGAGTATTAGAACAGAAGGTGAAAAGGAAGAGTATTCTACAAGTCACCATCCATGAAAAGATGTACCTAATGCCAGCTATGCTCACAGCACATCAAAAATTAGTTTAGATAAGATAATTAGTTCTATTTTTCCTTGTAAAAGAGGACAGCTTGCAAACTATTTTGCTACTGTCCCTCTTTTTATGTTCTCTTTCCTACTTTTCCTTAAAACATTATCTCAATCTCTGAGATATTTTGTAAACAATTTTTGTGTATAAATAATTCATAATTCGAAGTATTCAGTGTGGAATAAAATTTCTCAAGACTACTATAGTCATTTTTCTGGATATATTGAAGTTGGTGTGAGTCAATTAGTGAAGCAGCAGACTGGAAACAAGATTAGAGACATCATAACTAAGGATTCTCGTGGTGACAAGATAAGTCTCATCTTTTTCCTATTTTCAATATTTTCCTTTAAAAGTTTACATACATTCATTTTATGTGTTTCTATTTTGTAATGATCAACTAAGGAGAAATTAAACATGATTAGTGATAATAAGCTCCCTGTTTTAAACTAGTTGGCATTTTAATGTTTTCTGCTTGATAACCAGACCATAGAATTCTTAATTTCTCTAGGTCCCAGTTTGATCCCCTCCTTCAATCCTCTTTTATATAACTTAAGGATTCTTAAGTGCCCTTTTGTTCGGATTTCACCCATTCCATCAACAAAGCCTATTCAAAGCCTTAGAAGGTCATCTATCCCGCCCTTAGTACATTTGCATCTTTAAGTCTTATTTCCTAGCTCTGCTTGCCTAGAGAGTTGACTCCATTGCCCAATGTTCTAGTAGATCCCTCTGGTTTACCTTGAAACACTTTTATTCCTACCACACTTCTAAAATCAGTCATATTTCTCACTCATAGCTAGCCTAAAACCCTTTACCAAAACAAAGCTAAATATTTAGGAGATATCCCTCTCCGGAGCTCAGGAAGGCTAGATCCTGAATTCCCAAAGCAGTTCTTGGTGCCCCTGGTTTCCTTAACTACAAAAATTCCCATCCCACAACCTAATAATTACTAGGGTGATAACATACTGGCAACCATACAGGGGAAATAACCACTCTCCAGTTTTAAGTTTAATCTCGAAGGAAGATCTTTAATTAAATATTTTCTACTTTAAGATTGAGTTTAAAGGTTGTGGGTATTTTACCCAATAAACATTTTGGCTCCCAAGAAAGTCTACTACACTAGATACAACCCTGATCCTAATCCTCCAGAGATAGTAGATAATCCGGACTAGATAGGAAAAAAGAAGAAAAAACAAATTGATAGTTCTGAAACTGATATACCTCTGAGAAGAGCTGATTCTTTACCCAAAGAATTGGTAAGCTTATCAGACATTGATTTTGACTTAAATTTTGAAAAATATTTATTTAGAACAAAATCTGAATCGGATTTAAAAGAAATTTTTTTAGATCCAGTTTTTACTTCTTATGTAAGTGAAAAACACAAATTTATTTCTGTTCCTACTAAATCAGATCAAACTGAAAGTAAAACTCCAGTAAAAAGGGTAAGTGTCACAAAAATTAAAGACATTAAAGAAGCTGTTAAGTTAGAAATTTTTTTGTCTAAATTTAAACCCCCAGTTTCTGAGCTATATATAGCAGTCTTTCCAACATCAGATTCCACTCTGTATGCTGCCACATCATTTACTGATTCTACTGTCAGTTCACCTCAAGAGCCCATAAGCCCTGAGTTGCCTCTGCCCCAAAGAATCATATACTCATCATATCCACAATCCACTACTAGTTCATCAACTGATCCATTTATCCTTGAGCTGCCCTTGCAGCCCAAAGTAGTATATCCATAATTTACCCAACCCATTACAACTACCATTAGCCATACTACTTTTTCATCCCCATTACCAAGCAATTCAAGTACATCCATCGTAGTAACCAGCACTATCCCTACTACTACAACTGTACCTCCCAGTTCAGCTAAAATCCAAGCCATGGTAGCTCGATATTCTCCCTTGGTCCTACCTCAAAATCTACATGACATGCCCTAGAACTACCAAAAAGATATTCCATTGTTTGATAATATTTCACAGATTACTGCATAGCAACATATTACTAGAATGAATGATTTCTGGGAAGTCTATGAGATAGATGAAAATGATGTCCAAATGAGGTTATTTTCTCAAAGCCTAATTGGAGAAGTAAAAACCTGGTTTAAAAGTTTAGGAGCTGGTAGCATAGCAGACCTAGTTGCATTCCATAGAGCCTTTCTAAATAAATGGGAGAAAAAGAAAAATCCTAGGAAAATACTTTCTGAGTTTGATGCGGTTAAGAGAGCCCCAAATGAGTCTATCCAAGACTTCTGCACAAGATATAACACTGTTTACAACGCTATTCCTGTAGACCTTAAACCCACTCTGTATTCTGTGCTACTAAAATTCCTTGATTGCTTTGACGTAGACATGGCTTACCAACTTAGAGAAAGGGATGAAAATAATTTAGAACAAATGCAACAAAACACTGTAGGTGTAGAAATCAATATACTTTCTAAGAAGGCCAGACTGAGAAACGAAAGAAGGGTGACTATTAAAGAAGAAGCATCTCACTTAGATGGTAAGTTTGATTTCATTACTAAAGCACTAGAAAAAGTAGTTGATAGACTGGATCAAATTGAAAAAAAACCACAATGGGACAATCAATCCCAGATCCGAAATCCCAATTACAGAAACAACAACAACCCTGGGAAAGGTAAAGAACCTTCTCCTGATCAGAATATAAGAACCCCATTTCAAGAAAAATTTGCAGAAAGCTCACAAAACATTGTTGACGAGGAGGAATACAACAACATTGTTATGGGGATTGATGAAAACAATCCCATTTACCTCACCCAAGAGGACCATGAACTCTTTGAACTTCAATAGTTCAAAGTAGAATCTGGAGAATCCTATGATTATAAACAAGGTTATGATTTTGCAATAAGAGAAATTCACAGTCAATAAAACCTCAGGAGAAAAAAATCCAATGAACCTATCATAAAGAATAATACTTCAAATCAACAAGAAAAAAACTAAAAGAAGACTGATACTTCTAAATCAAAATTCTTGCAAATTCTTCCTAGAGATAACAAACAGAGTTCAAACTCGACTAGTCCTAAAAAACAACAAGGCCTAAAAATTGTAGATATTACTGACGATGTGGCTCAATCTTCTAAGGATGTTCCAAAAGCTAATACTCCCAAAGCCACCAATTCAAAAACAGTCATTGAGCCAAGAAAGAATCCTAGTGACTTTAAAATATCATATCATAAACCTTCTGTTGAGAATCCTAAATCTGATAAAACTCCTTGTTACACCTTTTTTTTGGTCATCTAACCTATTATTATTAGATGAACCCAAGTACACCATGTAAGACCAATTTTACCCTAAGTAAAATTTATTTCACCATATAAAATAACTTATTTGGTCATATTTAACCCAAAATAAAGAAATTAATTAAATAAATCATTAGTTATTTAATTATTTCCTAAGAACAAGTTATTTAAATCATTATTTAAATAATATTCTTAGTTAAATTTGACTAAATCATCCATAAATAATTAAATAAACCATTATTTATTTAATTGTATTCCCATCATTCCCATAAAATGATAAATAAATCATTTATTTATTTATTATTTATAAATAAAGGAATTGACCCAAGTCAAGAATCCTTTTCCCTCCAACAAATATAATAAAATATTCCTAAAAGGTGCTTCTAGAATTCGATTAATAATATTTTATTCATGCACCAAGTTCTAGACCGCCCCAGTATTTTGTTATAAATAGGAGGGTTTTCCCCATTCATTAGTCACCTTCATTGCATTAGATCACTCTAGATCTACTCTTGGTCACCATTTTCCATTTTGTTTTGTGAACTCCCATTGAGTTCCATGTTTGCTTTCTACATCCATAAGAGAGAGAAATGTTAGATCTGAAACACTGAGGACTTCCAAGAACCCATCCCACTGAGGAGAACCGGAAAACACCTTTCTTTTTTTCCTCTCAAGTGCCCCATTCTTTAATATAATACAAAATATTCTTTTAAATACTTTGTTCTTGTCTTGTTCATTGGATGCATGGAGCCATGTTATATTTTATCTGCTTAATGTCTTTTGTGCTTAGATATGAATTTGTGCACAAACTTAAAGATATTTTGCAGTCAAAATCGATGTTAGGGCTATTTTTTATGCGTAGCTAAATTGATCTTTTATGACGAAAGAATCATACTAACAATTGGTGACTCCACACGGGTTTTCTTTTGCGACCACTGTCATTTTATCTATTCCTGCATATCCAACTGTTTCAGACCCTAGGGTTTCTCTCCCACTTTCCGTTTTTCCTATTTTTATGGTTTTTTTCACCCCTAAAACCCTCAAATAGTCAAATTTTTAACTTCTATGTGTTTTTGGCCTTATTGCGCAGGTGACAGACATCAGCCGCAGCTGAGACGACAAATTTTTCTGAAATCTTTCGCCGAGAGAGCCGAATCTGTAGGTTGCACTTATCGGCCCAAAAAGTGCGACCTGAGCCTCAGGACGCACTTTTCTGCCCCAAACCTGCGACCTGGACTAAAAATAGGTCAAAACCTGCGACCTGCACTTTTTCTGCAAATTTTTCAGCCCTTTTTCTGGGTTTGTCTGAAGCTTCTGTCAGGGTTTTCCAGCCTGTCTTTGCCCGTTGGGACCTGTTTCTGATCTTCTTCACTCACCTAAGAGGGAATATTGCCCCTTAGGGCTCTAGTACCATCCACTTTTTGTGGACGAGTCCTTACTATTTCAGAAGTCTGAATTTCTAGAGTTTCAACCCTCTTTTTCTCAAATCTGATACCTTCTTTTCAGATCCCTTTAGATCAGCTCTTCTCCCTCTCAAAACCACCTCATCTCATTTTTTTTGGGTTCATTTCTAAGGCCACTGCCTTGTCTCTCCTATCTTTAGCCAATCTCCTCCTTTTTAGCAGCAACCTTGCCTCTGCCTCTTTGTTGTTCTCCGCACCACTTTTCAACAGATTCACCCTTTGGATCCCAGTCCCTTCGGACCTTAGATCTATTGGCATCTTTTAGCGTGATTTGCCTAGTTTTTTTCCCTTTTGTAGACTAGTTTTGAGAGACCCACCTTTTTGGGTTAGATTACTGCATTATTAGTTGTTAATTTTCTATTCTTTCAGTCTTATTTACTGCAGATTTATTTTCCATTACGCAATACACTTTTTCTTTTACTCTCAAAACGTCTGGGTTTAAACAATTAAAATTAACGCATGCCACACACTGACCCTAAGTGAAGAAGCGCCTGGTTAACACCGCCTGGCAAAGACTTTAAAAATCAATTGTCGCTGCACCTCTCTGCCCTTGACCTCACTTGATTTTGTCCCCCCCTCCCCTCGTCGGTTTATCTTCTTCCTGTCATCATTGCGCCCCCAAGGCGCTGCTCCTGGAGACTTCTTGGCCTTCATCCTCAGTTTCTGCTTGGACGACTTCCTCCTTCCCATCGTCATCGAGTCCGTCTTCCCCTGAGTCCGCACTCCGACTCTTCTTCTTATTGTTCAGGTTCTCCCCCTCCTCTTGGTTTCACCCTTGTTACCTTCACCATGTCTAGTTCCAGACCCAGCCCTAATCCCAGTTCGACTGCCGGGTCCATTTCCAGTGGAACCCCTACAGGACCTACCTCGACTGCCCCACTACTCCCTTATATGGCTGGCCTCAGTCTCCCCAATTTCAATCAGCTGATTAATGATCCTATTCGCCATGATGTTATTTGGCCTGCTATGCCAACCAAGCTCCCCTCCGACATTCCCAAGTTCGAAGGCCTTGCTAGTGAGGATCCCTCCAACCATATCCGATCCTTCCATATGTGGTGTTCCTCCAATTCCATTACTGATGACTCTATCCATCTTAGATTTTTCCAATGCACGCTTACAGACGAAGCTTCTAAATGGTATTTTGAACAGGCCACCTCCTCCTATACCACCTTTGCGACCATTGCCCAAGCCTTCTTATCTTATTTCCAGCTCCCTCTCCGATATGACACTGGTACAGAGCTTTTAGCCTCCTTCCGTCAATCCTCCTCAACCCGCCTTTCCGCTCATGTCCAAGAATTGTGGTGCAGATGAAGCTTATGTCGAGCTCCTCCCTTTGAAGATCGATTTTACATGGACTGGTTCCTTCGCTCCCTCCTACCTCCCATTGGCAAAGATGTCGCATCCCATTTTCCCAAAACCGAAGAAGTCGCCCTCCAAATCGCCTTGAAGTATGACCTTATCTACGCCCAATCTGGTTATGTGTATACCGTCCTTCCTGACCTTCCCAAACCTAGTGGCCCTAATGCCTCGAGGGCATCTCATTCTCCCGACGGTATCGTTGGAGCCTTGTCACATACCTCTGCCCAACCTCCTCCGGGCCATGGTTTTCCTCTAGGGGCCAGCTCCTCCAGCATTTTTTCCCCTCCAGACAGCATGTATTCAGGCTACGGCATGCCTCCTCCTTTTTCCCACCCCCTTGCTTACCTTACTGCTACCCACCCCATTCCTTATCTGCAACCTGGTGTCCCAGCTCCTCCAGCACTTAGACCTCCCACTCCCTTGCCTTCTGATGCAGGGCTAGCCTGCAAACGCCAGAATCTTCATCTGTTCTATGAATTTAATAATGCATTGCATTCACTGCCCAATTAACATTCCAAGATAGGGAAATTTCATACATTTCCCAGTTGCGGAAGCTATCTTTCACATTTAAAGTTATAAAACCATAAACACAGTAAATATGTCTCAAGCATCAAAATTGTAAATGCTTCTTTAAACCATACGCATGTCTTAATTCCCTCATTCATTTAATCACCAACATTCACCTGTGTTTACATCATTTCAAACTACAATCTGCATTTCCAATCCTCATTTAAACACTTTCATACCAAATAAATATCATTCAATCCCAAATTCAAATCTTGAAACTCTTCATCAAACATTAGGACATTCCCATAAACAATCTCAAAATATTATGGCTGGATTCAATTACAGAGTGTGCCCTTACCTTTAAACTCCGATGCTTAATTCTCATATGTCTGCCCACTAACCTTAAAAACATTTCATTTAGTTTAAATCTCAACCAACAAACAGCTCGAAGTTTTCATTAACAAACAGCTCGAAGTTTTCATTTCATCAACCTGCATATATGGTTTTACAATACGGATTTTCAAACAATCTCCATAAACAAAGGCACCCATATGTTAAGACTGTGTCTGGCAATCATTTTCATGCATTATAACTTATGCAACACTTCTGAAAAAAACACTATCATATCTTACTCATTCTAGACTGCGCCCTTCAGATTCTGGATCTCAACAATCGAACCATTCGATTCATGAGATTTATCTATTTCAAAAGACCATTGTCATAAAACATACCTGTTTATTAAAATGCTGTCATCATGGCTTTGTTGTGGAACATAAGTTTGCATCTGTCAAAAATGGTTCTGTTTACAACCCCAGAGTTAATGTCTCTGCGTTTTCCTCAGAGACTGAGGTTCCAAGTCAACTACAACACACACTTTTTACAAATAATTACAATTCATTTGCGTCCAAACCTGGAAAAAATTCTGATAGCAAATTTCAATTGGATTGAACCTTCATACTAAGGCAATTTCTGAACCCAACATCGATTTCAGAACTGATGTCGATTCCTATGAATCGAACCATTTAATTCAACTCAACTTATATCAATCACTAAAATCTGAAATCTTTTATTTGTCCATATAAAGACTAAAACACATGCAATCGATCTGTTATTAATTCTTATAACAATCGAGTCCGCTAAAACAGAGTTTTACACGTAGAGGACAACAGACTCAACTGTATTTGGAAAAATAATCATTCACGCCCCTCTACAGTCAACGACTCTGTATGGTAGTTTCATACAGAATTGATGCACATTTGAACATATCGAATCACTTTCTCCCATATGTGACTTTAACAGCTTATACATCGACCTTATTCAATGAACCACACCCAAACAATACGCAGCTATCACACATTTTTTTTGACACTGATTAAAAGCCTTCTCTCGTATTCGAAACGTCGTTGTATTTGTATGGACAACAAAATCGCATCGGTTAACTGAATCAACTATGAAGCCCACACACAATTCAATTCATTCGATTGCCTTTTAAATCCATAACCACATCCAAATCAAGTGTGCACAATTCACTCCCAATTACAGAATTTAACAAGAAACAACCAATATATATAAATCCAATCAACCAATATATAATCTGAAACAGACAAAATTACTTACAACTCTTATTGGCCAGTTATTCCAGATTGATGGCCCTTACAATTTACCAAAGGCTTACAGCCTTGGCTGTTCAAAACCAGCTCTCTACCACACTCTCACTCTCTGCAACTATCTCAATGTATTTTTCTCTCAAAACCCCCTCCTATTTATACAATTTTAAAAATGATCTAATTTAATGCTCAATCCCCTTAATATCTCAATATCACTAAAATATCTCAACAAATCCTCTTATCTAGAATCTTATCCCTTTATATCTTTAACTAACTGAATTCTCACATATCCTTTTAATAAAAGAATATTTACATAATCATCACTTTCTCCTATTTTATTTAAAATAACAAATTAATTAATAAAATATTAAAAATTGTCACACCCCCTTTCTAACATATTTACAAATAAAAAATGCCCTTGATGCTCCTGCATCAGACTCCCCATGTAAGAAAATTTATGACCACCCAGTCATAAGTCTGGATAATTATTTCCTCCTGGATCCCAAATTTTATTTTGTAATCTTTCTGTGGTTTTCAATTGCTTTACTACTGTTGCTATATGCTGTTGTCCTCCAGGTTTCCATATTTTGTGTTGTAATGCTCCACTTGCTCTGCCTTCAATATCTGCTACTGTCTTCCTCTTGTTGTCACTCCTTTTCTTTCTTATTGTCATCTTTCTCTGAGATGTTTTTATCATTAACCTCCTTATCAATTCAATTTCTTTGTCCAGTATGTCCTCTGTCTACTGATTGTTTAGATCTCTTGATTGTTGAACTCTCATTCTTGCTTATTCTTCACTTGTTTTGATCGTTTCCTTTTCACCTTTACTGCGGTTTTGCACCTTTTCTGCTGCTGCTACATTGTCTTTTAGAACAATTTTTTGCCTCTGTTTTCTGCATCTATCAATTTCTTCTTGATTATCATTTATGACAACTATTTTGTCATCCTTCTTCAACAGTCTCTCCTTAACATCCTTCAGTAGATTTTCTTCCTCTCCTTCTTCCATCTGTTCCAAATATGTTCCAGCGTCTGCAACAACATCTTCAATTATAAGAAAATCATTATAATAAAAAATATAAGGCCTCTGTACCTCTTTTCCCTTTAGCAACACTTCAGTATGTTGCGTTGATTTCTCTTCTTCTGTCAGCATATCAGTATGCTGATCCAAACTCAAAGAACTCTTGAGACTGTCAGCTAGTCTCCCCTTCTCATCAGCTATTTCACTTATGTCTTCCAACATTTTTCCATTGTAGTGAACCGATTCTTTCCCAGTCTCTTTATCATATTCTACTTCAAAACTTTCATTTTCTGGAAGGTACTCTTTCACATCTTTGACAACCTCAAAAGACTGTCTATCTTCTTCCAAACTTGCAATCACACAAAAATCATTAGTTTTAAAATCACAAGACCTTACGGTCTTATTTGATGCTTCAGTCATCAAATCTTCTGGCTTCTTTGAATCATTCATATGATTCAACTCCTCTAGCTCTTCATCACTTTCAAAAAGTAATGGTCCACTTTCTGGTTCACATATCGAAACTTCAACATCTTCTTCAGCATCTTCCTTTTGCTGTAGCTCAATTCTTTCGAGCTTCTCTATTCTCTGTTTGGAATCAATAACCTGTTCAAGTTCCCTTAGTTCCTTTATCAACTGCATATTCACCTGATGATTCCTCTTCTCTTGTAGCCTCTGCCACTTCAACTTCTTTCTCATGACATAACCATACTTCTGGTATACCTCATTTCTTTGCAACATCTCCATTAACACCTCAAGCTGAACTACTATTTCAGCCTTCTCCCTCTCATATTCCTCTTTGCTTAACTGTCTCTGTATGCCAATTGCCTTGGCATCCTTCTTCTTTTGTCCTCTGCTGTGGTTTATTTCAGAACCTCTGTTACGACCGTCACTAGTCATCATCCTTTCCATCTCTATGAGTTCCTCACTCACTTTACTATGAGTTGTACTAAAGCCTCTTCAGCAGCAAGTCCTGTCCTGCCGCCACTTACCTCACCAAGCTCTCCTCACTCAGTCTTTTGGCAAGCAATTGGTTCTCTATCTACGGAACCTCCTTTGAGCACTTCTCTTTGCTCTTCCTGGCTTCAACTCATCTGCCTGTTCACAACTGTCCTCCTTATCCAATCTCTATTGGAATTCCTCAAGGTTCTGCCACATCTATGTTTTCACTTAGAAACTTTCACCAGCTTCCTTTATCTGTTAGCAATTCTAACCACATTGCCTTTTGGGAGTTGAAATAATACTTCAATGCAAAGAATACCATATTCTATTCTTCAAATCCAAATAAAACCATATCATCTTACCTTCAAGATTTCATCTGATATTGTCCTTTCATTCACCTGCACTTCAATTACCTTCAGAATATCATCATTCCTGCAAATCTATTTCAGCAAATCTTTATGCTTCCTCTGTCAACTTCTCGATATTCAACTACTGTCAATCAGATTTTAAAATCTGATCATCTCTTCCAATCTTCTGGCTTTATCTGGAAAACTTCAGCTGTCAGCAATAATTCCTTCTTTGTTGAGTTTCTTCATTGCTACAACCATCAATCATCATTCCATTTCTTTGTCAGTAAAACTCAAATCAAAATTAAACAAACACAACACCTGCATGATTCTTCATTCATTCAGCTGCATTCTGGTTTCTTGACTGTCAGATTAGAATCTGATCTCCTTTTTCCTGCATGCACATCTGCTACTTCATAAATGCTGTCATAATTTATCCCTGCACTTATCGCCTGCAATTTGTCAATCACTCATACAACTCATATCGAATTTTACCAATCAAAACAGAATTCTATTCTGTCCAAATGCATAACCGAGAGTTACTTATCCACACAAAATTTGTTATAAATTCAAATTCAGTCTTCAATGCTTTTCAAGAAACTTTCATTCAGAGTCAGGCTCTAATACCAAAATGATGTAGGGCTAGCCTGCAAACCCCAGAATCTTCATCTGTTCTATGCATTTAATAATGCATTGCATTCACTGCCCAATTAACATTCCAAGACAGGGCAATTTCATACATTTCCCAGCTACGGAAGCTATCTTTCACATTTAAAGTTATAAAACCATAAACACAGTAAATATGTCTCAAGCATCAAAATTGTAAATGCTTCTTTAAACCATACCCATGTCTTAATTCCCTCATTCATTTAATCACCAAAATTCGCCTGTGTTTACATCATTTCAAACTACAATCTGCATTTCCAATCCTCATTTAAACACTTTCATACCAAATAAATATCATTCAATCCCAAATTCAAATCTTGAAACTCTTCATCAAACATTAGGACATTCCCATAAACAATCTCAAAATATTATGGCTGGATTCAATTAAAGAGTGCGCCCTTACCTTTAAACTCCGATGCTTAGTTCTCATATGTCTGCCCACTAACCTTAAACACATTTCATTTAGTTTAAATCTCAACCAACAAACAGCTCGAAGTTTTCATTAACAAACAGCTCGAAGTTTTCATTTCATCAACCTGCATATATGGTTTTACAATACGGATTTTCAAACAATCTCCATAAACAAAGGCGCCCATATGTTAAGACTGTGTCTGGCAATCATTTTCATGCATTATAACTTATGCAACACTTCTGAAAAAAACACTATCATATCTTACTCATTCTAGACTGCGCCCTTCAGATTCTGGATCTCAACAATCGAACCATTCGATTCATGAGATTTATCTATTTCAAAAGACCATTGTCATAAAAGATACCTGTTTATTAAAACGCTGTCATCACGACTTTGCTGTGGCACATAAGTTTGCATCTGTCAAAAATGGTTCTGTTTACAACCCCAGAGTTAATGTCTCTGCGTTTTCCTCAGAGACTGAGGTTCCAAGTCAACTACAACACGCACTTTTTACAAATCATTACAATTCTTTTGCGTCCAACCCTGGAACAAATTCTGATAGCAAATTTCAATTGGATTGAACCTTCATACTAAGGCGATTTCTGAACCCAACATCGATTTCAGAACTGATGTCGATTCCTATGAATCGAACCATTTAATTCAACTCAACTTATATCAATCACTAAAATCTGAAATCGTTTATTTGTCCATATAAAGACTGAAACGCATGCAATCGATCTGTTATTAATTTTTATAACAATCCAGTCCGCCAAAACAGAGTTTTACACGCAGAGGACAGCAGACTCAACTGTATTTGGAAAAATAATCATTCACGCCCCTCTACATTCAACGACTCTGTATGGTAGTTTCATACATAATTGATACACATTTGAACATATCGAATCACTTTCTCCCGTATGTGACTTTAACAGCTTATACATCGACCTTATTCAATGAACCACAGACCCAACACAGTAGCTATTCATACAATTTTTTTATACCCACGCAACACCTTCAGTATTCGATCAGCGTTGTATTTGTGTTATTTAACAAAATCGCATCGGTTAATCGAATCAACTATGAAGCCCACACACAATTCAATTCATTCGATTTCCTTTTAAATCCATAACCACATCCAAATCAAGTGTGCAAAATTCACTCCCAATTCCAGAATTTAACAAGAAACAACCAATATATATATAAATCCAATCAACCAATATATAATCTGAAACAGATAAAATTACTTACAACTCTTATTGGCCAGTTATTCCAGATTGATGGCCCTTACAATTTACCAAAGGCTTACATCCTTGGCTGTTCAAAACTAGCTCTCTACCACACTCTCACTCTCTCCAACTATCTCAATGTATTTTTCTCTCAAAACCCCCTCCTATTTATACAATTTTAAAAATGATCTAATTTAATGCTCAATCCCCTTAATATTTCAATATCACTAAAATATCTCAACAAATCCTCTTATCTAGAATCTTATCCCTTTATATCTTTAACTAACTAAATTCTCACATATCCTTTTAATAAAAGAATATTTACATAATCATCACTTTCTCCTATTTTATTTAAAATAACAAATTAATTAATAAAATATTTAAAATTTTCACACCCCCTTTCTAACATATTTACAAATAAAAAATGCCCTTGATGCTCCTGCATCACCTTCTCCACCCCCACAATCGCACTTACTACCCCCTCCAGGGCAAGTATTTGCACAACAGGGGGCACCTAACTTTCCTCCTTCTCAAATAAGGAGAAGGGGCAATAAATCTGCTTCTGGTCATCATGGACCCAATCCTTCCAGTATCGACTCTACCACTGCCAACCAGCCACAGGGCTCTCAGCCCAAGCCGGACAGGCCACTCCGCACTAATAAGCCCTGTTCATGTTGAGGTGTTTATGGTAACTACACTCATGATAATGCAGCAACTTTGGGATTCTCAGGCCACTGTACGGGGACAACACTCCTCCCCTACTACCCCTCCCACCCCTGTTACTTCTCAACCTGTTGTGTTTACCGATCCTTTCCCGCGATAAGGATTTGTGGCCACTCAACCACCTCACACCCCAGTAACCACTCAACCTTCCCCTTCTGGTTCCTCTGATTACCAGATTCTCATGATGGCTTCTGACCCACCTCTCACTGTCGACCTCAACCTTCAAACTCGGTCTCTTCAGTATTCCACACCTCCTGTTCCGCCTGTCTCTGAGTCTCCTTCGTCAGGTCCTATAGAGCCTCTATCGACACCCAATGGTCCCTTAAAACTCCCTCTGCCCAAATCCGAGGTTCATCGCAAGCCTCCTAAGGGACCATTACACTGAAATGCTACCTTTGGTCGGGCTGCCCATTCATACAACATAGTAGATGATCTGGCCCAATCTCCTGCTGCCATTTCAACACTGGAACTCCTCCAGTCGTGTCCTTCTCAAAAGAGGGCTCTACTATCTGCCGTGGGCGCTGTAGATCCTACTGATGACCAATTGATTGTTTTCGACGCCCGTCAGTCAGACCATCCCCCTCTTCCTCCTTCAGTTTCTTTCCAAATCCCAGTCAAAATCCGAAACGCCAATGTTGCTTGGTGTATTATTGATGAGGGGGCATCTAAATGCGTGATGTCCGCTTCGGTTTGGAAACAACTCGGATCCCCTAAACTTGCCCATTCCACCATCACCCTTCATGCATGGGATGGCCATGCCTCCCAGCCCATTGGCCTATTTCGTAACTGCCCTATCACCCTTGCCCGCAAGAATGTTTGTGTTGAAGTTGAAGTTATCGATGCCCCTCTTGACTACAACATCCTTTTGGGGCATATTTACACCTATTCCATGTCAGCAGTCCCATCTGCAGTCCACCGTAAGATGTTTTTCACTCATAATGGCAAGATTGTCACCATTGACCAATTGACCTACCATGAACCAAAATCTCAGACCTCCCCTGACTCCAGCATCTCTACTGTCACCAATAAACCAACTGTTGATTCATTGACCAGTGTTTCTCCTGGTGTCTACAAAGACTCCTCTCTGTTTGGCACTTTTCCTGGTCCTCCCCCTCCTCCCGTCTCTGACCCCAGCTCAACGAATGTTTGCATGATGCAATCGTATCAGGCTAGCCTTCCGCAGCATGCTCTAGCTAGTCAGCAACCTCTATCTCACACACCACCTCCTGCTCCTAGCCCTTCGCTTTAGTCAATTGAACCTTTTTCACCTGGCCCTTCCCATCACACTCAGGAACCTTCCTACCCTCCCGAGTCGGTTCCCCCTAGTCTCCACCATATGGGATCCATCCCCCCTGGTCATTACCTCGCCGGTAAAATAGCTTTCCTTGGCCCCCCCTCCCCGGCGTCTGTTCGGTTCCCATCATGGCCACCCTTTCCCTCCCTAATTTAACCTTGGGAATTCTAGTATGGTATCTTACTCCTCCAATCGAGACCCCACTGGGCCACCCCAAACCATACATAGCCGTGACACCCGTGCAACCGATTCCCTTCACTCCTTCCACCACCATAGTGCCCCTAGCCCCTTCGCAGAACCCTCCTAATGCTTTGACAACTACAGGAAAGAAACGAAAAACTCGCAAGGTGGTATCCATTGACAAGGCCACTGCATCTGACCCTACCCTGCCCCCACCCGCCAAGCCTTGTGCCTTGTGTGATGGTATCGGTCATCCCACCCATACTTTTCCTGAGTTGCCCTGTATCCAACCCATGGTTAAAGTCACGTTCCCTGAATCTACGGTCCCTAAACCCTCTATTTCTTCCTCATCCATAGAAAAAACCCCAAGACTCTTCACACCAACAAACCCTGCACTCTCTGTGGGGTCCATGGCCATTATTACCACCATTTTCCTCACCTCGCCCATTACCGAGCCTCTTTAGAGGTCATTCGTGAGTACGAGGTTGAACAAAATCAATCCGCCTCTCCCATGCTTTCTCAATATGTGTCCAGTTTACTCGAGGATCCCCCTGCTACCATTGACATTCCTCCCCCTGATGCTGAAATGTCGGACCCTGCTGCTTCTCTGCTATACCAATCATCATCTGCGCACTTCCCGGAATACATTCCTTCTAAACCCACTCCACCTATTCTGCTTGATTCTCCTCCAGACACGGGTGCTTCATCTTTTTACCATCTCTTTTGTTCTTCTGTCATTTCCCGTGATGACCCGTATCTGCGCATCTCTCCTCATATTGATGATTTCGGTACCTTTGCAGCGTTTTCTAGTCTCTTTGACCCTTCCATCCCCTCTCCTAATTACGATCATACCCTCCGTATCTTCGATGTTCGTTGCAGCCTGAGTGCCCACCCTCCATCCCATCGTTCTCCTTCCTCTCTCTCTCATCGCTCCATGAGTCCTCGATTTCCTACCCACACTGCTCCCTCCCGTAGCCATCATTGGAAGTCTATCCTCTACTCACGCTGCCCTCCTTTGTCTCATCCTTCCCATTTCTTGACTTATGAGAATATTACATCAGCCCTTTCGTCCGACCCTTATATGAGCTACGCTGATGAAGCAAGTCGCTATTCGTGTCATCTCGCTTCAGCAGCATGGGCCATATTTACTCCCTTGCATACCCTGGTCCTTGCAAATGGCATCTGCATTGGTACGACCACTAATAATCAAGACGAATACGATGCAGTTCATGGTCTCTTAGCCGATTCCCTTTCTCACTGCATCCTCCATCTGCATGTTCATTTGGATTCCCTGCTTGTTGTCTTACAACTTAATGGTGTCTATCGTGTGCATAACCCCCTCCTGTTTAGACAATATTTATGAGTGCAAATTTTGATACGGAAATTTAGATTCATTACATTTCACCATATACCTAGAGATCAAAATCACTACGTAGATCAAATCGCAAACCATGTTCTAGACTGGCATATATCACACACAACACAATAAAATTCAACACCTATACATCATATATATATTACATAACATGTGTTTTTAGAGTCCATATACTCTGAAACATACTACATGCCCATAGCATGTTTCAATAACAAAACTACAAAAATGGGGGGCACCACTTGCCCCTACATCAACACTGGGAGGCACCACCTGCCCTACATATAATCACTCTCTGGAGGATCTCGAACCAATGGCTCTACCCCCACAACTTGTAGATCACGCATAGCCTGACCGGCCATTGCCATGCGTCACATGATACCTTGCCACTCCGAGGGTAGCCCAATACATAACTCTATGTACCGGTCATCTAAATCCTGCCAACCACGCTCCGATACACCGATCAGTAGCTCCTCACATCTTCGATGAATGTCCTCCACCAGAGCAGCCATATCCTCACTCTGCGCCGTCCTTGATCCACTTGCCCCTGTAGCTCCTGTCGCTACAGGTCGTCCCATGTATCCGTCTAGTTTTACCGGCGCTATATCTGCATTCCAAAAAACATCTCGATTAGCATCAGGTATATTGGTCACAAAACTCTAAAATATACCTAAAAGATTAGTTGCTTTTCACTTACCATCGGGCCCCCACACTCGACCCGGCGGAAGCGGCAAGTCCAGATCCTCCCAATAACTCATCCCACTATAGGGATAGTCATCTATGTATAATGGCATCTGATCCCAATGCGCGAAGAACTCTGGTCGGAACACCCATCCGACTGCCCCTCCCCCTCCTCTACACAGTATCCATCCCCACCGATGCATTCGGGGCTCTCTCGGACCTCCATTAGGCAAATTTACATGAGGTCATAAGGTTGGGATCTTCTCAAAGAAGAAAGAGCACAACATTGTCCCATAGGTACAATCATGATTCACTTGCCGCTTGCATAGCGACAACTATCGTTTCACCGACACCAACATCATCTGGGCCCACCCATAGTAGGTCCCACTCAGCACACTCTCCATGATCATCATCTGCCCTCCAGTGATGTGATGGAACGCCTAGCTACCCAAGACTCGTAACACTACTGCGGCCACTGCCCGGGTCTCCAACCTCTCTAGATCACCAATGGATATTCGAGTCCCTTTGACTTGGACACCTGTTCAACAATGTCGCTCAACAAACTCCATAATGTCACGTCCCCGTGGTAACACTGGCTGCGTATTTCCCACCATCCCTAATGGTGGGAGACCTGTCAAGAAATACAAATCCTGGACCGTCAACTCAATCCTATGCCCCTACACTACAAATGCCTCTTGATCTGGATCCTAGTAACTGATAATACGGGCCAACAAGGGCTCCCTCACCCTCATCAAAGGGTTCTCCAAAAATTTCAGTACCCCATACCTAGCCAGTGCACGACGAACACCCTGATCTGCCTGGATCTCCGTCCGTAATGTACCTAATTCTCTCTCCCTCCACTTGATCCGTATATCTACCATACCTGCACAAAAACATCATTTTTGTCAGCCTCCAGATCAAAAAAACTGCATTAACTTACCCCAAAACAAAATTGTTGTGCTCGACTTAGTGTTCCTAAATTGAGTTCATTAATTGTCAACCAGGGCTAGTAAACTGCTGAAGTGTGGTGCACTATATGTGCCTAGGTATCTGTTTCTCACTACATTGTGTTTAGTGTTTTTATGATGTTTTTGGTTTTATGGTTTTATGTCAAGAAGGAAAGCACTAAATCTTGATGAAGGACAGTGGTTGGACACACTAAAAACAGAACAAAACCTATTCTTAATTGTGCATGATACTAAAGAACAGAAAATGCAAAGCTTGATAATGACTCCTAGTAAGGAAACAAATCACAACATGAACTCAGTAACCCATATCATGAACTCATCCAATTCATTCATTTAGAGATATGTTGGAATAGCTTGAGAAAAGGATAAGTTTTTAGTGCAATTGAGGTTTTCCTAAGTCAACAATCAACTTACAATGTTACAACATCTCATCCATGGTTAAAGGTTTATTGGAACATAATTGGAAAATAACATTTGTAGCACAATAAGATTTCTACTCTAAACTAACTTGTAATTCTATTCTGCAACTCAATTTAGCACCACTAGGCCTCATTCAAAAGTTATAGATTTATTTTTAGAATAGTATTTGAGAAAAGGCTTGTTTTTGAAATTGTAAAAGGGTTGCAAAATACTCAAGGCCTTAAACTGATATTACTAGCTTCTGTCCAGATGATGATGTATTAATATGAAGTTAGAACAAAAGAAGTTTTGTAGATAATGAAGACCACGGTATCTAAGTTTAACAACTAATACAATTTAAAATGCAATGGATAACAACTAAACTAGAATGCTAATACAGTGAACTAGGACTAAACTAGAGTGCTATTATCTAACATGAAATGAATTGGAACTGAACTAGAATGATACTAATACAGTGAACAAAGTTAAACTAGAGTACCATTATCAAGCTTGAAATATAGTGATAGAATTAAACTAGAATGACATCTACCTCCGGAGTATTTCAACTGAACCAAAATGCAACTAATTCTATGAAATACTACATCCCTGTCTTGTTCAAGATGAGTGATATTTTGGAATAGTTTGTACAAACAAGTCTAGCTGTATCATTCAGTGCAAATGTGCATAAAAAAAACATAACAATACGCAGGTAAACTAAAACACCACAGCTAAGTCTTATCCAGAGTTAGTGATATTTTGGAAGAGATTAATGAGAATAGGACTAGCTGTAACAACTAATTATAATTGAACACAAAAAACGTAAAGTTCTAAATTGCTACAATTATGCCTCATTCCGGATTAGTGATATTTTGGAATACTTCATGAGAACAAAGCTAAACTGTAGTATCCAATGTATGAAAAGTTCAGAAAACTATTTAAATTGAGAATGAAACAAAGCTACAGCTACTTATCTAAACCAAATGCATAATGATTCACGGGTAGTAGGGGCCCTCTACCACCAGATCATCACGTGGATCTACTCAAGATTGACTCAGCTCGTGAAATAAAATGACGTCTCTTTCATTAAAGGAGAAATAACTTCAAAACAGAGTGTTTCGGACTTCTAAGATCTAGCAACCAAAAACAAAATTTAACCAACCAGTTTCTCAGTCTTCTGAGTCATACTTATAATGAAGTTACATAACTACTCTTTGAGAAAAACGGCGATAAGTGTCTCTCCCACTTCTAATCAAATTAAAACTCTTATTAACAGTATTGTGCTTAACTGCGGACATCTGTAGAGTCCGTGTTTTGATAGGAAACTGCTTCTCTTCTACGTGCATAACCGCTTTGATACTTTAACTTAGACTTCGTGGGGAGCAAGAGATGATGGGGAGGTGTTGTGGATTTCACCCATATTCCTTTTCCTTTGCAGTGACACCTGGAACCTACATAAACATGAGGATGACTGCAGAACAGACGACTAGTTATGGAATGCCTGTATTCTGTAGCCGAGTCTTAGTCAAAATTACTACACCAACAAAATCATGAAAACATAGCAAGTTAGCCATTATATAAATTATTAAAGCAATTTTAATTAATCCTACTGATCATTTAAGCCTGTAATTGATGAGGGAAAAAGAAAATGAAGTGGAATGTGGTGAGTGAGAAGAACATCTTTGGGGCTCAACAAGAATCTCGGCCCATAACAGCCCAAAAACCCCCACATCTCACAGGTCGCACTTTTTGGGCAAAACATGGGCCAGGTCGCACTTTTCAGGCCAAAAACTGCGTCCCAGGTCGCATATTTTTCCCCATAAAATGCGACCCGACCGTAAGGATGAAATAGGGGCAGTTACTGAAATTTAAAGCCCTAATCTGCAATTTGAATCCATAAAAAACAAAGCTTAAGATTAGGCCTCTTACCTGCAATTGACGGATCACAATTCCAACGGTCGGTTTGTCTGCTATGTTCGCTGCAAGATTTAGGGCCTTCTCTCCTCTCCACATTCACCACAGCTACACAAGCAAATGAATGATTTTGGAGGGAAAATGCCCTATTAGAAGAAAACCCTTGTTTTTTCTTTCGCCCGCTGCGACCAAACCATAGCCTCGTTTGACACACTGTTTGCACTATTGGAAAGCTCTCACCGAGCACTCAAATGGGTATCTATCATTTTTTTATGTTTTGATACTTCACCAGGAC
Source organism: Pinus albicaulis (assembly GCA_034641835.2). Classification (NCBI taxonomy): domain Eukaryota; kingdom Viridiplantae; phylum Streptophyta; class Pinopsida; order Pinales; family Pinaceae; genus Pinus; species Pinus albicaulis. The sequence continues at coordinate 1,423,965,975 of CM076572.1, forward strand.
ACATTTTGTCCATGAAGGGTCTATTTACCTCTTCTCAAAATCGACTTTCTTCACTTACGACACTTGTACTTGGGGCACCACTTTGCCTCCTTACTCATCTTCGTTCGTGTTGATTTTCGTCATGAGCTACCCTCTTTTACTCATGCTTTTATGGTTCCCCATTTGGACCTGTTCTATGAGGCATCACCATTGAGTCCCCCTTGTTTAGAGCACTCGCATCGAGTCACCAGCACATTCATGGAGTCTATCCTGAGTCCCTTTGTACCCTGCCATAGTCCTCCATCCTTTCCTGCTTCATCCCTCTCTAATGTCACACATTATGGCCTTCCATACCCCAGTCCACTATCCCCCATGATCCCGTGTCAGTCGCTTCCAAGCCATTCATACACTTGATGCTCTAGCAATGGAAGTCGTCCAACCACTCCTCCATTCCTCTCCTTCCATCATCATCATTAGTGTCTCCTTGGTCGTCGCTTTACTATTTTCCCCCGTGCCTTAGATGGGGTTCCCTTATTACCTCACCTATGGCGGACCTCCTTCTGTCGACATCAGCTCATTTATTCTAGAAGCCAGATCTAGGGGGCATTGTACCTTGGTTCGAGCTCCTATCAACATGATCGTGATCTATACACTTGATGGTCCAGTAATGCAACAGCATCTATTGGTGATTCCCAGGCATGTGTGAGATCTTTCAACCCTCATGAGGGGGTGGCCCTGCAGGTAGCCCCCCACATGCCTGGATGATTTCTTTTCTGACCCTGATGCAGCTCCTCCCATTTGATGATATCAGCCTCCACCGCTTGCATCGCTTCTTCAATTTGCATGTATCAATCAGATGTTGCGAGCCCTTCCTCGCGTGTAGGGGGAATTTGGGTGTATTTGTATCTCATGTACTACCATATTATTGTATAAGTCCTGAAGATTATTCCAGGAATCACATGTATGTGAGATTCATCATGTTCTTTATCTGGCTCATGTTTAGGCTAGCACATGCTTCATTATCGCGTTCTGTGGTTTTCTAGGCGCCTTATTATTTGTACTTCTTGCGTTCCATGGTTTTTCGGGCACCTTATTCTTGGTACTTCATCTCGGCGGGTATAGGTATACCTCCCCCGCCGCCTTTAGCACAGGTACCACTTCATAGAGACTTGTTGCACTTATAAGTCTCATCTCCTCAGGGTCTAGTTATTTTGTACATCAGACACCATTACACTTCTCTCTCTCACTTCCCTTTTGATATCTAGTGATTGAGCTCTTACAACGTACTTCGGTCATACGATTTGCTCCTAACACTCGTACGTTGGGGGGAAATGCGTTACACCATTTTTTTTGGTCATCTAACCTATTATTATTAGATGAACCCAAGTACACCATGTAAGACCAATTTTATCCTAAGTAAAATTGCTTTCACCATACAAAATAACTTATTTGGTCATATTTAACCCAAATCAAAGAAATTAATTAAATAAATCATTATTTATTTAATTATTTCCTATGAACAAGTTATTTAAATCATTATTTAAATAATATTCTTAGTTAAATTTGACTAAATCATCCATAAATAATTAAATAAACCATTATTTATTTAATTATATTCCCATCATTACCATAAAATGATAAATAAATCATTTATTTATTTATTATTTATAAATAAAGGAATTGACCCAAGTCAAGAATCCTTTTCCCTCCAACAAATATAATAAAATATTCCTAAAAGGTGCTTCTAGAATTCGATTAATAATATTTTATTCATGCACCGATTTCTAGACCGCCCCAATATTTTGTTATAAATAGGAGGGTTTTCCCCATTCATTAGTCACCTTCATTGCATTAGATCACTCTGGATCTACTCTTGGTCACCATTTTCCATTTTGTTTTGTGAACTCCCATTGAGTTCCATGTTTGCTTTTCTACATCCATAAGAGAGAGAAATGTTAGATCTGAAACACTAAGGACTTCCAAGAACCCATCCCACTGAGGAGAACCAGAAAACACCTTTCTTGTTTTCCTCTCAGGTGCCCCATTCTTTAATATAATACAAAATATTATTTTAAATGCTTTGTTCTTGTCTTGTTCATTGGATGCATGGAGCCATGTTATATTTTATCTTCTTAATGTCTTTTTGTGCCTAGATCTGAATTTGTGCAGCAAAATTAAAGATATTTTGCAGTCATAATCGATGTTAGGGCTAATTTTATGCGTAGCTAAAGTGATCTTTTACGACGAAAGAATCATACTAACACTCATGTTAATCCTCAAACCATTCTTGAAAAAATGACTAAAGATAGCAGGAACCAAGAAACTCAGATAGAAGACAAGAGAAAAGCCCAGAACAAAGGTAAAATAGTAGAAACTCAAGAAAAATCATTACAAACCACAGTTCCCAAAGAATAAGTGATTCAAACTGTTAGTCATCAATATTTTTCACTTGTTGGTGATGACTAGATCCATAGCTGAGTTTTCTAGAAGCCGATCTCCATATGTCAATTTGTCATCTAGAAAACCCTCATAAATTTTTTTTCGCCCTCCTGCTTTTCAGTCCGCCCATGTCAAGGTTAAACCTCATTATCACTATCCTATCTAACTTTAGCCCTACTAGTCTGCTCATCATCTCTAAAAAGATAATCCAAGTCTGTTCCAAAAGCCTCCCTTAAGTTAGGCAGTGGCGCTTTAAGGCATTTTACCCTTGGCAACCATTAAAAGGCCAAAAACCTCCATCTGCTTCAGACCAATCATGACAGACCTCCCACTCTACAAATGAAATCAATCACAACCCTAAGTCGCGCCACTTACACACCCCTAAGTCTCAGCACTGCATAGACCACAATCCTAAGCTGATTATTATGTGTTTTACAGTGTTTTATGGATTTTACAAAGACAGGAAATATATCATCATCTCAGGAGAAATTTCTTGAATCCACATTTAGAAGAACAACTGCTTCTCAATGTCAACATGAGCCTGAGATACAATCTACAGGGCAAGGAGTTACTCATCAAACCCTTGCATCTTCCATTCAGCATGAAATCACAGTAGAAGAAAGACAACACTGTCAAACAGACTAGTAATTTGTCATGGCCAAGAACCTCCTTCATCTACAAGTAGAGGGTTAAGGCGCCTCCTTCATCTTCAAGCAGAGGGCGATGGCCAATATTGACTTCAAGAATTGCAAAACTTACTATAAGCACAGGTTTGTTTTTTACTAGACAGTAAAACAATGACTCTAGGTTTCTGAGTGAAAGTGATGATCAAAACAGGGCTAAGATCTGAAATGTGCAAGACAAAAGAAAGCAGAGTTTTTGGTCTTGTGTCCTAAGAAAGAGGATCATTTGAAGTTTCAGTCATCATCATGGTGCATCAAAAAAAGACTCCTTTAATCAAAGCTATCATAACAAATATCTCTGCAGGGATGTTAATATGAATGGCTCAAATCAGTCTTGAGCAGGAAAATACTTCAGTAAAAAAGACCTCTGTGTGTTCTTTTGTTCCTAATGAAATGTGAAATACAGTCCATGGTTTCTGGATGAACATAAAGAAAAGGCAGGCAAGTAGTACACAGTCCCAGACATGTGACATCTTGTTCTCATTCAAAGCGCCAGTGCAAGTTCATGGTGTTGCGATCTACACTCCACCAAAAAGACAAATGTAGCCTTTAGATGCAGCAGGTTTGGTGATTTCAGAGTTTCATTAGGAAGAAGATGGCTAATAAAAGCCTTGGTATATATGAAATATTCCAGCAGTCATTCCACATCTCATATACTTGTCTCCTCAACAAAAAGACATAAACAGGTTATGATCTGAGGTTTAAAAACCCTGGGACAACATGCCAAGCTAATCAGGCATGTCTTTCTTGAAAGCAGCTCCATTCATAAACAAGTGCCTTTTCAAATATGCTACAACAGCTGACACAAACAATCTAGGTTTATGTCATCAAGAGATATCACCATTGAAACTATTGTTCATAATAGGCAAAAGAGATATTGTGACATACTGTTAGTGTTTTGGGAAGCTTGAAACAAATGCAGGTCCTCATTATTCAAGGGACAGACATATCATAATGATATCTTCTAAGCAGAGACAGTGTATTGGAAAAGCACCTTTCTTAATCAATAGAAGATTGGCAAAGTCTGAATAAATGCAGAAATTTTTGACACCTACATTTGGAAAAGGTTGATGAAGCACTTGGAGGCAGAGTTTTTCAAATCAAGTTAAAAAGATATGGGTATATAAAGCAAAGTCTGTCAATAAAGTTGAAAGAGACAAGTCATCCCCTTAAAAATGGCAAAGAACGCCTCAAAAATCACTGGTATGTCTTTGAGCAAAATTTTCATTTAAAAAGGTCAGCAGTAGGCAGAAGTGACAGAGTCTCTTTTTCAAGAAGAAACAATGAAAAAGCAATAGAAGAAGTTTACAGTTTCTTGAAAAATCCTGTTATACTTCAAAAAAGAAACCATCACTATGTTTCCTCTCGAAAGCCAACCGTAGCATCTTGTCAAGAAGATTGTTCGAAGAAAGGTTTTTTATAGCGTGTTAAGATGACAAACTTTAAAAAGGCACTGCTTCATGTTCTGTTCAAAACAAAGGCTCTTTCAAAAGTTTTTTTAAACCCTCACAGGTTAAGTTCAAAGGTTTCAACTCTAAGAGGATTAAAAAGCCATTGCCAAATCTCATTGCAAGGTTCAAAAACACAATCAAGCATTCACAAACATCCTCTTGGCCGCCCATTAGATAAAAGGAGGATTTCGAGCAAATTGCAGAAGTTTTGGAAGGTTTAAAGCTGCGCGGCGCGCCTGGAAAAGCGGGCGGCGCACTCAGATGAAATTTTACACAGTGGTTATACTACGGCGCGGCGCGCCTGTAGGCGCCAGTCATGTCGGCCTGACTGTGACCCGGCAGCACGACACTTTCAGTTACAAACATGTCGCGCACATTTCAATGGTTCAACACGCCTCCAAATCACTTCTAAAGGCTGCTCCAGCCTTCTAAAAAGCCTTGCCACCATTTTAAAGGAATTTATATGCCTATATGACCTTTGCAAAATTGTTAATGTTAAGTGAAAGGGGATGAAATCATGGTGAAAAATCACAGTTGTGTTTGGTGTTTTCATTTGCAAAGAAAAACGAGACTGACGATGGTTTTGCTAGCTAAGGATGAAACATAAAAAAAAGCCGTGGAAGTTGGATTAAAGAGTTTTTTTTTACTGCCCTCAAACTGTGATTTCTGTTGATAAGAGACAGACATTAAACCCCTCACAAAACACTGTGGAACAGTCCTGAAAGAAGGAAGGAGCACAATGTGATTAAAGGGTGAACAATAGGCATATCCAGTGAGTAAAAGTCATCATTCGCATTCAAAGGGAGGGTAAAACTGATATGAAGAACAATGAGGTATAGAGAAGGTAGTTTTTGTTGGAAGGGGAGCTTCTTGACATTTGACTTGCTACAAATTTTTTGATACCACAGTACAAAAACTTTTCAAACTCTGCCACCTCTGTTCAATTAATAGTGAATTTGACTGTGTCTGCACTAAAGGTTAACTATTTATGGTGTGAGATTTGTTCATTAATTGGCATACCAGACAAGGGCAGGATTGTGAAGTCTGGAGGTTTACCTTGGCCAAAGATACAAATAGGTTGTTGAGCTCCAAACAACATAGAGCAAGGTGACTTGGTCGCTATACACAGCAGATTCAATTGACAACTTGTTTTCCTTTTCACGGTGTTTTTTCTTCTTAAAATGTCTGCTGGCTGAAATGCATATTCAAGGATGAGAAAGCTACATTTTAAAGGAGCAAAGTTTTTGTATTGAGAAGGATATTGTGCACAAAACATCCAAAAACATTATTTCCTTATCAAAACAGTGATATCAACAGGAGCAGCATGACAGTGATGAACAAGGAGGCTAAAGAGAAGCGCCCGGCATGGAAAGAGAAGAAGGTCACATCAGGACTTGAAATTTTGGCTTCAGTTTCAGAGCATGTTTATGAGAACCCTTGAGGGTCATACACACCAATTCTGGGCGCATTTTGACATCTTTTGGTTTTTTGGCATTTTTGAGTTTTTGATCAAAAACTCATAAATTCGCCATTTCATTTTGAAGATTCATCAAGAGAGGAGAATGGTATCATCAGATGCCATAATTTCATGAGCATGTCCTCAATGATTTTCAGAGCATTTGGAGATCATCTTCCCCCTCAAAACGGCGAAAAAGGCTCGCATTTTGCACACTCTGCCCGGTCTATCAGCAGACTGTAATTTTCTGGCTTTTTACACACGGGTGCAGATTTGAAGGACTTCTGGGTATCGGATTGAAGAAATTTCAGTTGCACTGGAAAGTAGACACTTAGAGCTTTCCAACGAGCTATCATGAGCCTCGTTTCGACATTAGGAAGGCTGCCAAATGTTTCCGAAAAATCAGGGGACCTTTTTCTGATGTAAATTTGAAATATTTTTGTAATTTTTGAACCTCTAAAATCTGCTTTTTCCAAATGTGCGTTTAGCTATTTTTACACTTGGAAAATGATGCAAAGTCAATTAAATTCCCTTTTTTAGCAATTTTTAGATATTTTGTGAGATATTTTTGTGCCTTGGGCTTTGCAAAGCCTCAAGGACAAGTTTAGATATTTTGATTAGGCCAATGAGGATGGAAGTTGAACCATGAGGTTTTCCTCACTTGAGCCTATTTATTCCACAAGCTCTCATTTGTAAACAAGGTTGAACTTGAGAAGAGAAGCAATATATTGGTCATATGAGCTTTGGAGAAAATACTTGTGCTATGCTTTTGGATTGCCTCTTGAATGTTCTTGGATGGATGATGAAGGATTGTTGATGGATTCCATGACATGGTAGAATGGTATAGTGTTTCTTGCTTTGTTGTTGTCTTCTAGTTTTTATTCATGATACATGTTTCTTGCTTGCTATAGATCAGTAGAGAACAAATTTGAGATATGCCCATGGAGGCACCTCAAAATTCCTGAATCTTCATAGCTTTTATGTTTTCTTCTTCCTTATTTGCATTAAAGAATTCTTAACTGCTCTTTAATAATTTGAGGATATTGTTGCTAGTTTCATTAATAGTTCTATGCATGTTGAGTAGGATGTATGGTGTGCCCTGCTTACCTATGACTGTCCATAGTCCCATCCATGAAACTATCTCTTTGACTGATTAGATTATCATTTTGTTTGAACCAAGGAGGCCTAGTCCCGATCTAGCCCTTTGCCTAAAACTATGCAAATCTTGTTGTTCAAAGTGCCCAATAATTTGAAGTACTGTGTTTAGGCGTTCCAGCATAGTGTTTTGAGTTGTTAGTCCGTCTTATGTGTTTTCCCCAAAGTCTAGCCATTTCCCAAAGTTAGAGGGTCTTATACTTCTATGCATGGCTTGAATGTTTGTTTCTATGTGTTGATTAGTTTATAGTTACATGTTACATGATTAAGGGTTTTCCTTACCATGTTTATGCTATCTATTGAACCAGTGATGCTTGAAACTCTTTGTTGTTCACAAACTTGATGTCCATTTACTCCACTTTTCCCTAAGATCCTTTCTACCTTGAATCAAATCGGCCCTTCAATAGCCTTGTATCGTCATCTAATAGCTTTCTTGACCTTTTGACCCCATAGTCCAGTTAATCTACATCTTGTTATCTATTTTATATCTTTGATCAGTTTCATCCCTCACAACTTAAAAAACAAAAAATCAAAAACTTACTTCATAACTAGCCTAAAATCAGAACACAATAAACAAACACAAAAATATCCCTTACATATAATAGAGAGAGCCCTCTCTGAGTCCAGGAAGGCTAGGTCCTTGGGCTCCAAAGCTTGGTTTGATGTTACACTGTCATTTGGCTTTCCAATCAACCAAATCACGGGACCCTAACACAAACCATAAGATCTCAGCCAACATTTAATATGCAGTCTGAAATATCTAAGTTAAAAATAGTTGTTCCCTTGGTAGAACTAGCTAAAAATGATTTGTATAGATCTATGATTTCTGATGCATTGAATGTGAATGAGAATGAAGATACAATTAACATGAATGAAGATAGGTTTGAATTGATTTTTGGTCCCAATGTAGATGGAAAGCATTCAGATGGGTCGGTACCCCCATTCTATTTAAGTCTTACTGTGCATGACCAAATATTACACTATACTATGCTAGATACTAGAGCTTCCCACAACTTAATGCCTATAGCTATAATGGAAACTCTTAATCTAGACATAACCAGACCCTATAAGGACCTGTTCTCATTTGATTCATCCAAAGTCCAATGTATTGGTTTGATTAAAGATCTGTGTGTTAACCTAGTCCAATATCCTGGTAAGAGTATGATCAATGATGTTGTAGTAGTTGACATCCCACCAAAGTATGGCATGCTTATTTCTCGCTCATGGGAAGCAAAGTTGCAGGGATCTCTACAACTGGATATGAGTTATGCTACTATTTCGGTATTTTGACAGCCTAAAAATATTTACAGAGAAACCTTGATGAAGTACATGATCAGTAATGCAGACAAACCTACAAATTATCCAATTTATGCTACTCCCACTGATCTTGATTCCTTTATTCTTAGTAACTCTGATCAAAATGAAAATCTGACTGAACTTACTGATAAAAAACTTAAAATCATGGATGATTATATTGGTCATGAAGCTTTGTGGCATTTAGATTTTGATGGATATATTAATAAATTTGGAGTTGGAGCTGGTGTTTGGATTACAAAAATTGAAACAAGCCATTCTGAAGGACACGCCTTTAGATTAAACTTCAAATGCACCAATAACATGGCTGAATATGAAGCTTTAATCTTAGGCCTGCAAATTATTATAAAAAAGGGAGGAAAACGAATAATGGTTATGGGTGATTCTGAACTAGTTATAAAGCAAATAAACGCAGAGTATTCAGTCCATAACCCCAGACTTGCAAGATACAGAGAAACAGTATTGGAATTGCTTGAGGAATTGTTAGAAGGTAATTTTGCTATCATCCCTCGAAATCAGAACATACAGACCCATTGCTTAGCAACCTTTGCCAGCAGTTGTAATTTTCGTTTTTCACCATTGCAAAAATACAATGCTGAGATCAAACATAGGCCTGTTTTTCCTGATAATGTGACATATTGGCAAATTTTTTCAGAGGATGAGCAAATTTATCATTTTTTGAATAATGAGCAAGAATTTCAAAACTGTCAAAATGATAACGACTGTAACATAGATTCACCTTGTGATATAGATTTAAATTTCTGTCAAATAGATGATTTAGATAATTTAGATGTACATAATTTTGAAAAGCCTGCTATTTTTACTCAAAGTGACATTGATGAAATGGAAAAATTAGACATATAGGAATTGATTGAAGATGAAATAGATTTCATTAATTTAAAGAATAAAATTTTACCCAGAGGTTTAACTCCTCTAGAAGATTTATTTGACTCCAATGATGTGCCCAAAAGGCCAAAAATGGACCCATTTAAATCGGACATAGAAGAGTATAACTTAGGGACAGATGAAAAACCAAGAATAATCAAACTATCCAAATCCTTATCATCAGAGGAAAGGGCTAAATACATTGAACTTTTGAAATAATTTCAAGATGTCTTTGCATGGAGCTATGAAGACTTAAAAACTTACAACACAGACATTATCCAACATAAAATTCCTTTAAAAGAAAATCAAAAACCTTTTCAACAGAAACTCAGAAGGATTAATATGGTTTTGTTACCGTTAATCGAAAAAGAAGTCAAAAGAATGTTTGATGCACAGATAATTGCACCAGTCAGATTTTCTGACTGGGTATCTAATTTAGTGCCAACCAAAAAAAAAACAAGAGAAATTAGACTATGCATAGACTTTAGGAATCTTAATAAATAATCCTTGAAAGATAACTATCCATTGCCAAAAATGGACCATATTTTACAGAGGGTAGCAGGTTCTTCCAGAATCTCTTTATTAGATGGTTTCTCTAGTTACAATAAGATTCTAGTTCACAAAGATGACCAAACCAAAATAGCTTTTACTACTCCATGGGGCACTTTCATGTATGTGAAAATGTCTTTTGGGTTAAAAAATGCAGGAGCTACATTTCAAAGGGCCATGGATATTGCCTTTGCCAAGGAAATCCATGAGTTTTTAGTCATTTATTTGGATGATATTACTGTTTTTTCTAAAACAAATGATGATCACTTGGATCATCTGAGACAAGTTTTTATTAAATGCAGAAAATATGGTATATCTCTTAACCCTAAAAAGTCTATTTTTGGGCTAGAAGAAGGCAAATTGCTAGGTCACATCATTTCAAAAGAAGGCATTAGAATAAACCCTGCAAGAATTGAAGCAATCCTTAACATTCAACCACCAAGGAACATTAAAGAACTCCAAGCATTCTTGGGAAATATCAATTTTCTAAGATGATTCATATCAAATCTGGCTAAGATTATAAAAGATCTTAATAACATGCTTAAAAAGGAGTCCTCAATTAAATGGACAATAAAGGCCAAACAATCTTTTGAATCTATCAAACAGGCCTTAACTAAAGCACCATTCCTTATCAGTCCAGATTACACAAAAGATTTTGTAATCTTTTCCTTTGCATCCGAACACACCATAGCTGCAGTTCTTCTGCAGAAAAATGATCAAGGCTTTGAACAACCCATTGAATTTTTTAGTAAAGATCTCAGAGATGCACCACTGAAATATAACATAATAGAAAAATATGCTTTGGCTCTCGTTAAAGCTATAAAAGATTTCAGAGTGTAAATACTTCATTCACACATAGTTTCATATGTCCCTAATGTAGTAGTTAAATAAATTTGGACTCAAGATGGACTAGACAGTAGGAGACGAAAGTGGATAGACAAAATCCTTGAATATGATCTGGAAATTAAACCAACTAAACTCATTAAAGGACAGGGTTTAGCCATATTGATGGCTGAATCAAATTGCAATGGCTTAGATATTAATTTCATTGCACAAGTAGATGAACAGGAGGAGATGGCAACTCCATTGATCAGTGAGGCCTATCAAGACTCACCATGGTACTCTGATATAATATTTGTACTAAAAAATTTACAAGCTCCTCCTGGACTGACAAAAACCAAGGAAAGATTCATCAAGCAAAAGGCAATGAGGTTCTGTATCTTAAATAACGCACTGTATTGGAAAGAAAGTACTAGAATTTTACTTAATTGTTTATTGAAATATGAGGGTGACAAGATCCTTGAGGAATTTCATGCAGGTGACTGTGGAGGCCATCTATACTGGAAGAGCACAGCTGATAAAATACTCAGAGCTAGTTTTTACTGGCAATCTTTGTTCTCAGATGTTAAAAAGTTTGTAACCTGTTGCCATCAATGCCAAATTTTCGAAGGTAAAATGAAACTGTTACCATTACCTCTGAAATCAATATCCATTGAAAAACCATTTCAACTATGGGGGTTAGACTTCATAGGTGAAATTCATCCTCCATCTTCAGGTCAACACAAATGGATTCTAACTACTACTGATTACTTTACTAAGTGGATAGAAGCAATTCCCACTAGACAAGTTACAGACTTAGTTATTATCTCATTCATAGAAAGTAATATTTTGTCTAGATTTTGATGCCCACACAAAATTATCACAAACAATGATGTTGCTTTCAAATCTAAGAAGATGATTGCTTTCTGCTGTAAATACCATATTACCTTAGGTCATTCCATAGCATATTATCCCCAAGGTAATGGTCTGGCTGAATCCTCGAATAAAAGTTTAATCAACATCATCAAAAAACTACTCCAAGACAATAAAAAGACATGGAATAAGAAGCTTGTCTATGCCCTTTGGGCTGATAGACTTACTACAAAAAATTCTGTAGGAACTTCACCATATCAGATTGTTTATGGTACAGATGCAGTTTTTCCTTCTTCCTTGGGTGTCCCAGTCATGAAGATTATCCAGGAATTACAAGTCGAAACTAATGATATTCAAAGAAGAATCAATGAAACCATATGAAGTTTATGAAAAGTCACAAGTTTTACAGGACAAGATCAAAAATATTTTTGATAAAAGAGTTAAAGAACATGACTTTTTCATAGGATATCAAGTTTTAAGATGGGATGCAAGAAGAAAGGATAAAGGTAAACATGGAAAATTTGACTTTCTATGGCAGGTACCCTATGTAATATATGGTTACATAGGTAACAATTCCTTTTTCATCAGGAATTTGGATGGAACCGAGCTTTAAGAAGGACCAGTAAATGGAAGGATGTTGACACATTACTATTCCTCACAATTCACTTAATAGTTAGATCTATTTACTTTATCATTATAAATATTCGTAGTCAGAGTGTAGATTGGAATGGATATATTATCTACAAAGTTGAAGCCCGAAGAGAAGGCCCTGAGATTTTCAGCATAAGATATCATAAATATGATTGTTGCAGAAGACATAAGACATTTACAGGATCACCAAGGTCAATGGATAAGGCTACTGATCTCAGAGTTCTTGGCATTTGACAAGGAAAAGCCATCCCCAAGTGAAGCCGATGTTAGCAACCTATAATATAAGGGTCATAATTTTGACTCGACTATTGATAATCTTGTAAATCTATACATACTTTTCCTTCTGCAAGTTGTATTCACATATTTTGTAAAAAATAAAAAAAATCAAAAAATCAAAAAGAGGGTAAAAATTCCTAAAAGAATAATCAAAGGACTTATAAAAAATAAAAGACCCCAAAAGAAAAATGAATAATAAATGAAAGTGTGGAAGCATAAATGCCACTACTTTTTACTTTTTGGCTGTGGCGGAGTGTCAATAAATGCCATAGTCCATGATGAGTTAAACAATTTAATCTTAACTTGTCATTGTTTCAATTTCACTTGTTATAGATAGAGAATAATGAGTTGTCATATAGTTTAATCATGAAAATTCAGAAGTTAGGTAGAAAAATAAAGTGAATTCACCAGTTTAATCTGGATTAATGGATGAAATAAGTGTAGAATTAGATACTTTTACTTGCTTTCAGAAAGAATAAATGTTGTGAAGTTTGCTAGTTTAAATGCACCTTACTACAAAGGAAGAAAAAATGTTAGCATGGTAAGCTGGGTAGGTAGAAGAAGGTGAAAAGTCTTAATGTAAATATCATTCATCATGGGCTGCGAAATAACTAACTCCCCCTTCCCATAGTCATGAAACATTCTAAACTATCAGTCAGAAAGGCTCAAGGCATTTCCTTGACTTTTGTTGGGACCGAACCCAAGGCTCTATGACTGATCAGTTGAAAGTGTAAAATGTCTATATTAATCCCTAAAAATCACATCATTTACCATTCATGCATTCATTTCCCTGAATAAACCTAAGTAAAACTCCATTTTTACTTAAAGGAATTTTAATTCCCATTTGATTAACTTCCTTCATCATTTGGAAGCATTAAACCCTCAAAATTACATTATATCTTAAGTTAAAGTGATAAGATCAATGCAAATTATCTTTTGAAATTCACTTTACTTGTTATGTTTATGTGTTTTGAGTACACCTTGTCCTATTTTCATATTAACTTTAATTTATGTATTAAATCCCTATAGAAATAACCTTCTCCTATTATATATAACTCCTTTTTATATAATAAACCCAAAAACCCACTTATTATAATTTTAGCCGAAGTATTTAAGCCCCACATGTTTAAATAAAAACCCACATTATAACCCCCTTTGGCTAAAATATACCTTTATGTATAATCCTGCCCCTATGGTAGTTAAATCAACCTGGTTTAATTAACCATATAATAAAAATAATCGAAAATCTTTTAAAACATGTTTTATATATGTTTTAAGAAAAAATATCAAAGTTTAATTTAAACTAAACTTCAAAGCATAAACCCCATCTCCTTTTATATTTTCCCCTTGCCCAACTCCCTAACCTAAGGTTAAAACCTTAATTTGAGTTAAAATCCATAATGCATACCCCTAATTCCATTACCACAGTCCCTAACCTTGGTTAAAGTCCTGAATATCCCTCCCGATCACCTTTTCCATTGAAAAAATCAGTTTTTTGTATATAAACTAACCTTATAACAAGGATCTCCAAGTGGCAAAGTACTACAATATTTTGAAAATCTATTCTTTTTGGAAAATTAAATCAAGCATATGTTCACAGTAAAGCCAAACCTTGCCAAATATACAGAAGCTGATGAAAGTTACAGGAAATTGAAGAATATGAAGATCCCCACTGCTGAACAGTGGCAAGAATTCATAGATTTGATGTGAATTTGATAGGTAAAGGACAGGAAAATCATATGAAAAATGATATTTTACTTTTACCTTATGGTGAAAAAATCAGTGCCAAAGTGTATCAGGGTCAAAGTGTATCAGTAAAATCAAATTGTTACTGCTGGTCATTTTTCAATTACAGCAGTGAAATAGTGAAAAGAAAAGATAAAGAGTATTAGAACAGAAGGTGAAAAGGAAGAGTATTCTACAAGTCATCATCCATGAGAAGATGTACCTAATGCCAACTATGCTCACTGCACATCAAACATCAGTTTAGATAAGATAATTAGTTCTATTTTTCCTTGTAAAAGAGGACAGCTTGCAAACTGTTTTGCTACTGTCCCTCTTTTTATGTTCTCTTTCCTACTTTTCCTTAAAGCATTATCTCAGTCTCTGAGATATTTTGTAAACAATTTTTGTGTATAAATACTTCATAATTTGAAGTATTCAGTGTGGAATAAAATTTCTCAAGACTACTATAGTCATTTTTCTAGATATATTGAAGTTGGTGTGAGTCAATTAGCGAAGCAGCAGACTAGAAACGAGATTAGAGACATCATAACTAAAGATTCTCGTGGTGACAAGATAAGTCTGGTCTTTTTCCTGTTTTCAATATTTTCCTTTAAAAGTTTACATACCTTCATTTTATGTGTTTCTATTCTGTAATGATCAACTAAGGAGAAATTAAACATGATTAGTGATAATAAGCTCCCTCTTTTAAACTAGTTGGCATTTTTATGTTTTCTGCTTGATAACCGGACCATAGAATTCTTAATTTCTCTAGGTCCCAGTTTGATCCCCTCCTTCAATCCTCTTTTCTATAACTTAAGGATTCTTAAGTGCCCTTTTGTTCGGATTTCACCCATTCCATCAACAAAGCCTATTCAAAGCCTTAGAAGGTCATCTATCCCGCCCTTAGTACATTTGCATCTTTAAGTCTTATTTCCTAGCCCAATGTTCTGGTAGATCCCTCTGGTTTACCTTGAAATATTTTTTATTCCTACCACACTTCTAAAATCAGTCCTATTGCTCACTCATAGCTAGCCTAAAACCCTTTACCAAAACAAAGCTAAATCTTTAGGAGAGATCCCTCTCCGGAGCTCAAGAAGGCTAGATCCTGAATTCCCAAAGCAGTTCTTGGTTCCCCTAGTTTCCTTAACTACAAAAATCCCCATCGCACAACCTAATAATTACTAGGGTGATAACATACTGGCGACCATACAGGGGAACTAACCACTCTCCAGTTTTAAGTTTAATCTTGAAGGAAGATCTTTAATTATATATTTTCTACTTTAAGATTTAGTTTAAAGGTTGTGGGTATTTTACCCAATAAACATTCTGGCTCCCAAGAAAGTCTACTACACTAGATCCAAGCCTGATCCTAATCCTCCATAGATAGTAGATAATCCGGACCAGATAGGAAAAAAGAAGAAAAAAAAAATTGATAGTTTTGAAACTGATATACCTCTGAGAAGAGCTGATTCTTTACCCAAAGAATTGGTAAGCTTATGAGACATTGATTTTGACTTAAAGTTTGAAAAATATTTATTTATAACAAAATCTGAATCGGATTTAAAAGAAATTGTTTTAGATCCAATTTTTACTTCTTATGTAAGTGAAAAACACAAATTTATTTCTGTTCCTACTAAATCAAATCAAACTGAAAGTAAAAGTCCAGTAAAAAGGGTAAGTGTCACAAAAATTAAAGACATTAAAGAAGCTGTTAAGTTAGCAATTTTTTTTTCTAAATTTAAACCCCTAGTTTCTGAGCTATATACAACAGTCTTTCCAACATCAGATTCCACTCTGTATGCTGCCACATCATTTACTGATTCTGCTGTCAGTTCACCTCTAGAGCCCATAAGCCCTGAGTTGCCTCTGCCCCAAAGAATCATATACTCACCATATCCACAATCCACTATTAGTTCATCAACTGATCCATTTATCCCTGAGCTTCCCTTGCAACCGAAAGTAGTATATCCATCATTTACCCAACCCATTACAACTACCATTAGCCATACTAATTTTTCATCCCCATTACCAAGCTCTTCAAGTACATCCATCGTAGTAACCAACACTATCCCTACTACTACAACTGTACCTCCCAGTTCAGCTAAAATCCAAGCCATGGTCGCTCGATATGCTCCCTTGGTCCTACCTCAAAATCTACATGACATGCCCGAGAACTACCAAAAAGATATTCCACTGTTTAATAATCTTTCACCGATTACTGCACGGCAACATATTACTAGAATGAATGATTTCTGGGAAGTCTATGAGATAGATGAAAATGATGTCCAAATGAGGTTATTTTCTCAAAGCCTAATTGGAGAAGTAAAAACCTGGTTTAAAAGTTTAGGAGCTGGTAGCATAGCATACCTAGCTACATTCCATAGAGCCTTTCTAAATAAATGGGAGAAAAGGAAAAATCTTATGCAAATACTTTCTGAGTTTGATGCGGTTAAGAGAGCCCCAAATGAGTCTATCCAAGACTTCTGCACAAGATATAACAGTGTTTACAATGCTATTCCTCCAGACCTTAAACCCACTCCGTATTCCGTGCTACTCAAATTCCTTGATTTCTTTGACGTAGACATGGCTTACCAACTTAGAGAAAGGGATGCAAATACTTTAGAACAAATGCAACAAAACACTGTAGGTGTAGAAATCAATATACTTGCTAAGAAGGCCAGACTGAGAAACGAAAGAAGGGTGACTATTAAAGAAGAAGCATCTCACTTAGATGGTAAGTTTGATTTCATTACTAAAGCACTAGAAAAATTAGTTGATAGACTGGATCAAATTGAAAAAAAACCACAATGGGACAATCAATCCCAGATCTGGAATCCCAATTACAGAAACAACAAAAACCCTGGGAAAGGTAAAGAACCTTCTCCTGATCAGAATATAAGAACCCCATTTCAAGAAAAAATTGTAGAAAGCTCACAAAACATTGTTGACGAGGAGGAAGAAATCAAAATTGTTATGGGGATTGATGAAAACAATCCCATTTTCCTCACCCAGGAGGACCATGAACTCTTTGAACTTCAATAGTTCAAAGTAGAATCTGGAGAATCCTATGATTATAAACAAGGTTATGATTTTGTAATAAACGAAATTCACAGTCAATAAAACCTCAGGAGAAAAAAATCCAATGAACCTATCATAAAGAATAATACTTCAAATCAACAAGAAAAAAAAAAAGAAGACTGATACTTCTAAATCAAAATTATTGCAAATTCTTCCTAGAGATAACAAACAGAGTTCAAACTCGACTAGTCCTAAAAAACAACAAGGCCCAAAAATTGTAGATATTACTGACGAGGTGGCTCAATCTTCTAAGGATGTTACAAAAGCTAATACTCCCAAAGCCACCAATTCAAAAACAGTCATTGAGCCAAGAAAGAATCCTACTGACTTCAAAATATCATATCCTAAACCTTCTGTCGAGAATCCTAAATCTGATAAAACTCCTGTTAATCCTCAAACCATTTTTGAAAAAATGACTAAAGATAGCAGGAACCAAGAAACTCAGACAGAAGACAAGAGAAAAGCCCAGAACAAAGGTAAAATAGTAGAAACTCAAGAAAAATCATCACAAACCACAGTTCCCAAAGAAGAAATGATTCAAACCATAAGATCTCAGCCAACATTTAATATGTCGTCTGAAATATCTAAGTTAAAAATAGTTGTTCCCTTGGTAGAACTAGCTAAAAATGATTTGTATAGATCTATGATTTCTGATGCATTGAATGTGAATGAGAATGAAGATACAATTAACATGAATGAAGATAGGTTTGAATTTATTTTTGGTCCCAATGTAGATGGAAAGCATTCAGATGGGTCGGTACCCCCATTCTATTTAAGTCTTACTGTGAATGACCAAATATTACACTATACTATGCTATATTCTAGAGCTTCCCACAACTTAATGCCTAGAGCTATAATGGAAAATCTTAATCTAGACATAACCAGACCCTATAAGGACCTGTTCTCATTTGATTCATCCAAAGTCCAATGCATTGGTTTGATTAAATATCTATGTGTTAACCTAGTACAATATCCTGGTAAGATTATGATCAATGATTTTTTAGTAGCTGACATCCCGCCAAAGTATGGCATGCTTCTTTCTCGCTCATGGGGAGAAAAGTTGCAGGGATCTCTACAACTGGATATGAGTTATGCTACTATTTCGGTATTTGGACAGCCTAAAAATCTTTACAGAGAAACCTTGATGAAGTACATGATCAGTAATGCAGATAGACCTACAAATTATCCAATTTATGCTACTCCCACTGATCTTGATTCCTTTATTCTTAGTAACTCTGATCAAAATGAAAATCCAACTGAACTTACTGATAAAAAAATTAAAATCATGGATGATTATATTGGTAATGAAGCTTTGTGGCATTTAGATTTTGATGGATATGTTAATAAATTTGGAGTTGGAGCTGGTGTTTGGATTACAAAAATTGAAACAAGCCATTCTTAAGGACACACCTTTAGATTAACTTCAAATGCACCAATAACATGGCTGAATACAAAGCTTTAATCTTAGGCCTGCAAATTATTAGAAAAAAGGGAGGAAAAATAATAATGGTTATGGGTGATTCTGAACTAGTTATAAAGAAAATAAACATAGGGTATTCAGTCCATAACCCCAGACTTGCAAGATACAGAGAAACAATATTGGAACTGCTTGAGAAATTGTTAGAAGGTAATTTTTCTATCATCCCTCGAAATCAGAACATACTAGCCCATTTCTTAGCAACCTTTGCCAACAGTTGTAAATTTCATTTTTCACCATTGCAAAAATACACTGCTGAGATCAAACATAGGCCTGTTGTTCCTGATAATGTGACATATTGGAAATTTTTTTCAGAGGATGAGCAAATTTATCATTTTTTGAATAATGAGAAAGAATTTCAAAATTGTCAAATCGATAACAAATGTAATATAGATTCACCTTGTGATATAGATTTAAATTTCTGTCAAATAGATGATTTAGATAATTTAGATGTACATAATTTTGAAAAGCCTACTATTTTTACTCAAAGTGACATTGATGAAATGGAAAAAGTAGACATAGAGGAATTGATTGAAGATGAAATAGATTTGATTAATTTAAAGAATAACATTTTACCCAGAAGTTTAACTCCTCTAGAAGATTTATTTGACTCCAATGATGTGCCCAAAAGGCCAAAAATGGAGCCCGTTAAATCAGACATAGAAGAGTATAACGTAGGGACAGATGAAAAACCAAGAATAATCAAACTATCCAAATCCTTATCATCAGAGGAAAGGGCTAAATACATTGAACTTTTAAAATAATTTCAAGATGTCTTTGCATGGAGCTATGAAGACTTAAAAACTTACAACATAGACATTATCCAACATAAAATTCCTTTAAAAGAAAATCAAAAACCTTTTCAACAGAAACTCAGAAGGATTAATCTGGTTTTGTTACCGTTAATCGAAAAAGAAGTCAAAAGAATGTTTGATGCACAGATAATTGCACTAGTCAGATTTTCTGACTGGGTATCTAATTTAGTGCCAACCAGAAAAAAAACAAGAGAAATTAGACTATGCATAGACTTTAGGAATCTTAATAAAGCATCCTTGAAAGATAACTACCCCTTGCCAAAAATGGACCATATTTTACAGAGGGTAGTAGGTTCTTCCAGAATCTCTTTATTAGATGGTTTCTCTAGTTAAATTAGATTCTAGTTCACAAAGATGACCAAACCAAAACTGCTTTTACTACTCCATGGGGCACTTTCATGTATGTGAAAATGCCTTTTGGATTAAAAAATGCAGGAGCTACATTTCAAAGGGCCATGGATATTGCATTTGCCAAGGAAATCCATGAGTTTTTAGTCATTTATTTGGATGATATTACTGTTTTTTCTAAAACAAATGATGATCACTTAGATCATCTGAGACAAGTTTTTATTAAATGCAGAAAATATGGTATATCTTTTAACCCTAAAAAGTCTATTTTTGGGCTAGAAGAAGGAAAATTTCTAGGTCACATCATTTCAAAAGAAGGCATTAGAATAAACCTTGCAAGAATTGAAGCAATCCTTAACATTCAACCACCAAGGAACATTAAATAACTCCAAGCATTCTTGGGAAAGATCAATTTTCTAAGAAGATTCTTATCAAATCTGGCTAAGATTATAAAATATCTTAATAACATGCTTAAAAAGGAGTCCTCAATTAAATGGAAAATAAAGGCCAAACAATATTTTGAATCTATCAAACAGGCCTTAACTAAAGCACCAATCCTTATCAGTCCAGAATACACAAAAGATTTTATAATCTTTTCCTTTGCATCCGAACACACCATAGCTGCAGTTCTTCTGCAAAAAAATGATCAAGGCTTTGAACAACCCATTGCATTTTTTAGTAAATCTCTTAGAGATGCACCAGTGAAATACAACATAATAGAAAAACATGCTTTGGCTCTCGTTAAAGATATAAAATATTTTAGAGTGTAAATACTTCATTCACACATAGTTGCATATGTCCCTAATCCAGTAGTTAAAGACATTTTGACTCAAGATGGACCAGAAAAGAGGAGAGGAAAGTGGATAGCCACAATCCTTGATTATGATCTGGAAATTAAACCAATTAAACTCATTAAAGGACAAGGTTTAGCCAGATTGATGGCTGAATCAAATTGCAATGCCTTATATATTAATTTCATTGCACAAGTAGATGAACAGGAGGAGATGGAAACTCCATCGATCAGTGAGGCCTATCAAGACTCACCATGGTACTCTGATATAATCTTTGTACTAACAAATTTATAAGCTCCTCCTGGACTGACAAAAACCAAGGCAAGATTCATCAAGGAAAAGGCAATGAGGTTCTGTATCTTAAA
This sequence comes from Pinus albicaulis, assembly GCA_034641835.2. NCBI lineage: Eukaryota > Viridiplantae > Streptophyta > Pinopsida > Pinales > Pinaceae > Pinus > Pinus albicaulis. The sequence continues at coordinate 1,423,987,104 of CM076572.1, forward strand.
TAATGCATTGTATTGGAAAGAAAGTACTGGAATTTTACTTAATTTTTTATTGAAATATGAGGGTGACAAGATCCTTGAGGAATTTCATGCAGGTGACTATGGAGGCCATCTATACTGGAAGAGCATAGCTGATAAAATACTCAGAGCTAGTTTTTACTTGCCATCTTTATTCTCAGATGTTAAAAAGTTTGTTACCTCTTGCCATCAATGCCAAATTTTCGAAGGTAAAAAGAAACTGTTACCATTACCTCTGAAACCAATATCCATTGAAAAACCATTTCAACTATGGGGGTTAGACTTCATAGGTGAAATTCATCCTCCATCTTCAGGTCAACACAAATGGATTCTAACTACTACTGATTACTTTACTAAGTGGATAGAAGCAATTCCCACTAGACAAGTTACAAACTCAGTTATTATCTCATTCATAGAAAGTAATATTTTGTCTAGATTTTGATGCCCACACAAAATTATCACAAAAAATGCTACTTCTTTCAAATCTAAGAAGATGATTGCTTTCTGCTGTAAATACCATATTACCTTAGTTCATTCCATAACATATTATCCCCAAGGTAGTGGTCTGTCCGAATCCTCGAATAAACGTTTAATCAACATCAACAAAAAACTACTCCAAGACAATAAAAAGACATGGAATAAGAAGCTTGTCTATGCCCTTTGGGCTGATAGACTTACTACAAAAAATTCTATAGGAACTTCACCATATCAGATTGTTTATGGTACAGATGCAGTTTTTCCTTCTTCCTTGGGTGTTCCAGTCATGAAGATTATCCAGGAATTACAGGTAGAAACTAATGATATTCAAAGAAGAATCAATGAAACCATACACCTTCAACAAACCAGAGATGAAGTTTATGAAAGGTCACAAGTTTTACAGGACAAGATCAAAAATATTTTTGATAAAAGACTATAGAAGATGACTTTTTCATAGGAGATCAAGTTTTAAGATGGGATGCAAGAAGAAAGGATAAAGGTAAACATGGGAAATTTGACTTTCTATGGTAGGTACCCTATGTAATATATGTTTATAGAGGTAATAATTCCTTTTTCATCAGGAATTTGGATGGAACCGAGCTTCAAGAAGGACCAGTAAATGGAAGGATGTTGAAACATTACTATTCCTCACAAGTCACTTAACAGTTAGATCTATTTAATTTATCGTTATAAATATTCATAGTCAGAGTGTAGATTGGATTGGATATATTATCTACAAAGTTGAAGCCCAAAGAGAAGGCCCTAAGCTTTTTAGCATAAGATATCATAAATATGATTGTTGTAGAAAACATAAGACATTTACAGGATCACCAAGGTCAATGGATAAGGCTACTGATCTCAGAGTTCTTGGCATTTGACAAGGAAAATCCATCCCCAAGTGAAGCCGATGTTAGCAACCTATAATATAGGGGTCATAATTTTGACTTGACTATTGATAATCTTGTAAATCTGTACATACTTTTCCTTCTGCAAGTTGTATTCACATATTTTGTAAAAAATAAAAAAAAATAAAAAAATCAAAAAGAGGGTAAAAAGTCCTAAAAGAATAATCAAAGGACTTATAAAAAATAAAAGACCCCAAAAGAAAAATGAATAATAAATGAAAGTGTGCAAGCATAAATTCCACTACTTTTTACTTTTTGACTGTGGCAGAGTGTCAATAAATTCCATAGTCCATGATGAGTTAAATAGTTTAATCTTAACTTGTCATTGTTTCAATTTCACTTGTTATAGATAGATAATAATGAGTTGTCATACATTTTAATAATGACAATTTAGTATTTAGGTAGAGAAATAAAGTGAATTCCACAGTTTAATATGGATTCATGGATGAAATAAGTGTAGAATTAGATAGTTTTACTTGCTTTCAGAAAGAATAAATGTTGTGAAGGTTGCTAGTTTAAATGCACCTTACTACAAAGGAAGAAAAAATGTTAGCATGGTAAGCTGGGTAGGTAGAAGAAGGTGAAAAGTCTCATTGTAAATATCATTCATCATGGGCTGCAAAATAACTAACTTCCCCTTCCCATAGTCATGAAACATTCTAAACTATCAGTCAGAAAGGCTCAAGGCATTTCCTTGACTTTTGTTGGGACCGGACCCAAGGCTCTATGACTGATCAGTTGAAAGTGTAAATGTCTATATTAATCCCTAAAATCACATCATTTACCATTCATACATTCATTCCCATAAATAATCCTAAGTAAAACTCCATTTTTACTTAAAGGTATTATAATTTCCATTTGATTAACTTTCTACATCATTTGAAAACATTAAGCCCTCAAAATAACATTATATCATAAGTTAAGTGATAAGATCAATGCAAATTATCTCTTGAAATTCACTTTACTTGTTATGTTTATGTGTCTTGAGTATACCATCTCCTATTTTCATATTAACTCTAATTTATATATTAACTCCCTATAAAAATAACCTTTTCCTATTATATATAACTCATTTTTATATAATAAACCCAAAAACCCACTTATTATAATTTTAGCCGAAGTTTATAATTCCCACATGTTTAATAAAAACCCACATTATAACCTCCTTTGGCTAAAATATACATTTATGTATAATCCCGCCCCTATGGTAGTTAAATCAACCTGGTTTAATTAACCATATAATAAAAAATAATCGAAAATCTTTTAAACATATTTTATATGTGTTTAAAACAAAAAGAATCCCGAAGTTTCATTTAAACTAAACTTCAAAAGGAAAACCCATTTCCTTGTATATTTTCCCCTTGCCCGACTCCCTAACCTAAGGTTAAAACCTTAATTTGAGTTAAAATCCATAATGCATACCCATAATTCCATTACCACAGTCCCTAACCTTGGTTAAAGTCCTGAATATCACTCCCGATCACCTTTAACATTGAAAAAATCGGTTTTTTGTATATAAACTAACCTTACCCCTTTCTCCATCAGGATTAATGATAGCCCTCCGATCCCATCTATCCAGTTGATCTGACGATTAAAAATCAACGCGACAGATTAATACAATTCCTTCCCCCCCGATCGCGTTGAATTATAACCGTAGAACTTTTATTTGTTTCCAAGATCTTGTGGCTCAAAATGAACCCGATGACTTATCTTTCCCCGCACCTTTCCTTTTGATCGTGACCGTTCGCTTTCCAAAGCAAGATTTGATGGCCGATAACTCATATCGCGCCCAAAAAGTAATCAACCAAATTTTTGGAAAAGCCGCGCGATATAGGTTGTTTTCTGAAACCACCCTGTGTCGACGTGTCCTCAAATAATTGGACTGCGTTCTAAAAATGATTTACCGCTTACCGCTCAGGAGCTACGCGAATACCACCCAGTGGTATTCCGAAACCACTTCCACCCAACCTATGGTTTAATTATAATTTGACTATGGTTTAAACTATGGTTAATTCATAAAAACTCATAATTTTCAATGAATTTTCACCTATTCGTGCTTTAAACCTGTAAAACCTCCATAGAGCCTATTTTCCTCTAATTTTCACCATTGTGCGCCATTACACCTTTGAGAGCCTGTGTAGAGCCCTTTTCAACATTTTCAAACCTACCAATGCCTTTTTTAAGCCAGTTTCCTTGCAATTCAACCACGAAGAGCCAAAGTACCCTCTGATAGACCAATTCAGTAGAATTGAAGACTGCGCACAACCGTGAAACGTCTTCGACCTCAGTTATACCTTTTAAAGGTATTTATCATCTTACTTAACTAGAAAAGCTTCAATTTCCAAAAGAAAAAGCACCAATTTTTCTGTTATTACCTGTAATTGTTTTAATTACCATACGAAAATTGCAAAAAAAATCCAAAGTACAGGGGAAACTCTATCAAATTTTCCCCAGAATCCCTCATTTCCATTTTTTGCAAGTTTTATCTGTACCCTGGTCATTTTCACTGCTGGAATTGATCACAACCTTTCTTCTGAGCATACAACCCTTTTTTCGTCTGAAACTTTGCTCAGAACCCTATTTTACCACAGATGTTCTCCAAAAATCCCTTGTTTCTAACAAAAGAACTCAGCAAACAGTCTAAGCTTGCTCTGTTCAATTAAAAAATGACAAAGAAACAAGTAACCCCCAAAACAGGAGGTCCAAAGCCTCAAAAGAAAGCCTTTGCTAAAATCCCACAGCCTGAGTCTTCCAAACTTGATAAACCAACCTCTGCACTCACTGCTGATTCCACAGAAGTTGTCAGGCCTGTTCAACCTCCTATTACTTCACAAGAAAATAGTCCTCTGTTTGACCTTGATTACAGAATATTGGACCCTTCAGTAGAATTCAATCTACTTGATGTCTATAACTGGTGTTTTGGTAAATCGGTAGAGAAAGGTGATAAAGATATACCAGTTCAGGATTCCAATCTACTAAAGTACATTGTTCCTCAAACTCATTCAGCCCCTGATTTTGTTAGATTGTGTCAGTCCTATTATATTCTAGACCAGAGGTGCATTGTTAATAAAGACAGAGAGGTCATATTTTACATCAATGCAGAATCCATAAATTCTATGCTGCAACTGAACCCTGACCCCAATGCTGCTTCATTGTCAATAGAGGATTTAACTCAGCTTTACTTAGACCTTGATTTTGCTTCTAAATTCAAAGTCTTCCAGACTTTTTTTCCCAAACAAGTTGATATCCCTAAGCTCAATCCTCCATTTGATACTTTTGATTTTCCAAATGAAACCAGACAAATTGTCTCCATGCTATCATTCATACTGGGATATAACAGTGATGAATTCACTGATGTTGCTATCCTAAGTTTTCTATCTACTTTGAGTCCTGGCCAGTCTCCATCCATTATGTACACTTTTTCCATGTTTATTGCAGAAAAAATGCACTACCAATTATCCAGATTATCAGAAAAAGGAGTCTTTAGATATACCTCATATCTACTTCATCTCTTTTTGTATTATCAAGCAGATAAGTTTCCTATTGAGTTTTAGAAGATAGATCCAGAAGGGAATGTACTTTCAGTGCTGTTTTGGTCATCAATTCTGAGAAAATGGAACAGGGAATAGAACTATGCAGACTTTAATGACTTGTTTCTAGTGCCTGCTATGAATTTACTGAATAAAGAACAAACCCATAGAATTAACGAAGAAACAAAGAGGATCTTACAACTATCTGAGAGCTGTAAAACAGGGGATTGATATTTATACAAGAGTTACACAGAGATCAGAGTATATGGTGCACTCTTGGCCCCATATAAATTGCCAAGATTTGTTACAACAAGGATATTTGTTTTAGAATATTTGAGGCAGCTGTTGAATGCAGATGAAGTTAATTTCATAGATTCTAGAAAAAAGACTCAGTTCAAACTGAAAAATCAAGTTGGGCCATTTATTGTAAACAACAGAGAAGCAGCAAATGAAATTAATGTCAAGTTGAAAGAGTATAAATTCCCATATAGTTGTATGTGGAATTATGATCCCTAGGGTACTTTAATCATGATAAGATTGAAATGCAAGTTGTCTGCCTTCTTGCATGATCCCAAGCCCCAAATTGAAAAATATGCCAATAAACTTGAATGGGAGCCAAATACTTTATTTGATGATGACTCACAGGGCATGCAGAAAAACAATGGAAAAGAAAAACAAATTAACCAAACACAGGTGGTTACAGTAAACAAAGAAGCTAAAATTATTCATAAAAGAAGCATAAAGGAAGATAGTTTCACTGCTGAAACTATTCTAGATAAAAGATTCAGAATTCCCCACAATGAGAAAATTAAATTGACTAATGAAGAAAGGGATAAAGCTATTGATGTTGAAGATAACAATGGTCATGAAACTGATGATGAAGCAACAAGAATAGTAACTGAAACACTCAAAGAACTTCAAAATGTCCAACTTGGAGCACAGAAAAGGATACAGTCATGGTGGATAAACAAAAAAATGTTGATATGCCATCTTCTTCTAAAGAACCTGACAATACAGAGTCATATATTCAAATCAGGTTCAGAAAAATCAAAGAAAAGAATGAAGAAATTAAAAGTGAAGCATATTCCAAATTCCTTAAAGAAAAGCCTAGGAATAAAGATAGACTCCTCTCGGCTTTTGATTATTCTTCTAATACATTGGTGATGTCATTTCTCAAGCCTACAGTGGCTGATCCAAAAAATATAGCAGATTATTCAAAGACAGACCTTGAAGTTGATGCAGATGCTGTCCATGAATTGGACCAAATAGAATTTCATAGGAGCAATACAGAGATGCTATATTCTAAAATAGTCAATAAGACTATGAATTCTATCAGGCTTGAGAAAACATTGATAAACCTTCAAACTCAAATGAAATTGGATAAAGCCTCGTTATATGCCAATAACTTGAAGATCAAAGCATTGGAAGACTTGGTGATTGAAACAGGAGCTGATCCATCTAACATTGAAGTTGCAAAGGCTTTAATCAAACAGAAAAATGAAGATATAGATGTCCTCAGAAAACAACTAAAATTGCCTCAAAGTGAAAATCCTTAGGCAAAAGAAATCCTTCAGCAGAAGACAGAAAATGATGAATTAAAACAAATTGTTCTTAAAATGACAGACCAGATAAAAGAAATGGAAAGCCAAATAGAAGCTTTCATGAAAGAAAATGAAAATTTGAAGAAAGCTCAACAGGTTTTTATTCCTACAGTGATCCCAACTGTAAGTACAATTGTTCCATCTACATTGGCAGAACACTTGGGACCACAAGGAGCATTGGCAACTGCAGTGCCAATCACTTCTCATGACATCTCTGCCTCTTCTTCATCAACCTCACAAATAAACACATTAGAGGAAAAAGCTGCAATAATCAGGGCCATGGAAGATATGTCTTTAAAAGATAAAGAAATACTCAGTTTGAAAGGCACCATTAAAAATCTGGAAACTTCTAAAAGAGATGCCTTAATTACTTCAAAAGGGCATGAACATAGGGTTGATAGATTACAAGAACAAGTAAAAATTCTTCAACAATAGGTGCATCATACAGATCAAGTTGCATACATAAAAAATCATTTATGGACCAAAATCGCTGAAGGCATTCACTCACAATGGCCTTCCATTCAGATAATATATGAGTAGAAAGAGTTGCTATAGGCTGCAAATGTAGAAATTGATAAAACCAAGAAAGAAATTGAAAATAAGCCACCACAAGAAGTTCAACTCATAGCATTTTTTAATAGCAAAAACAGGGAAGAATTAGAAGAGTTGAAAATTGCTGACAAAACAGAGGCCACCCTTCAAATTAAGAAAGTCTTGAATAAGAGAAACATGATGAATAATTTGGAAGACAAGTGTAAAGATATGAACTTGGCCATCTCAATATTTTGGGCCAAATACAAAGTATTATCAGAAGCAGGTTTACCAGACATTCATGCATTAAATGAAAAATGAATGCCACAAAAAGATTATGATCAGAAAATCAGAGTTCATGGTAAAGAGCAAGCTAAACAGCCTTTTCCACAAGGATATCCAAGTGGAAAAGTACTACTTCAATATTTTGAAAATCTATTCTTTTTGGAAAATTAAATCAAGCATATGTTCACAGTAAATCCAAACCCTGCCAAATATATAGAGGCTGATGAAAGTTACATGAAATTGAAGAATATGAAGATCCCCACTGCTGAACAGTGGCAAGAATTCACAGATCTGATGTGAATTTGACAGGTAAAGGACAGGAAAATCACATGAAAAATCATATTTTACTTTTACCTTATGGTGAAAAAATTAGTGCCATAGTGTACCAGGGTCAAAGTGTATCAGAAAATCAAATTGTTACTGCTGGTCATTTTTCAATTACAGCAGTGAAACAGTGAAAAGAAAAGATAAAAAATATAAAAAAAAAAGGTGAAAAGGAAGAGTATTCTACAAGTCACCATCCACGAGAAGATGTACCTAATGCCAGCTATGCTCACAGCACATCAAAAATCAGTTTAGATAAGATAATTAGTTCTATTTTTCCTTGTAAAAGAGGACATGTTGCAAACTGTTTTGCTGTTGTCCCTCTTCTTATGTTCTCTTTCCTACTTTTCCTTAAAACATTATCTCAATCTCTGAGATATTTTGTAAACAATTTTTGTGTATAAATACTTCATAATTCAAAGTATTCAGTGTGGAATAAAATTTCTCAAGACTACTATAGTCATTTTGCTGGATATATTGAAGTTGGTGTGAGTCAATTAGCGAAGTAGCAGACTAGAAACGAGATTAGAGACATCATAACTAAGGATTCTCGTGGTGACAAGATAAGTCTCGTATTTTTCCTGTTTTCAGTATTTTCCTTTAAAAGTTTACATACATTAATTTTATGTGTTTATTTTCTGTAATGATCAACTAAGGAGAAATTAAACAATATTAGTGATAATAAGCTCCCTGTTTTAGAATAGTTGGCATTTTTATGTTTTCTGCTTGATAACCAGACCATATAATTCTTAATTTCTCTAGGTCCTAGTTTTATCCCCTCCTTCAATCCTCTTTTCTGTAACTTAAGGATTCTTAAGTGCCCTTTTGTTCAGATTTCACCCATTCCATCAACAAAGCCTATTCAAAGCCTGAGAAGGTCATCTATCCTACCCTTAGTACATTTGCATCTTTAAGTCTTATTTCCTAGCTTTTCTTGCCTAGAGTTGACTCCATTGCCCAATGTTCTGGTAGATCCCTCTGGTTTACCTTGAAACACTTTTATTCCTACCACACTTCTAAAATCAGTCCTATTGCTCACTCATAGCTAGCCTAAAACCATTTACCAAAACAAAGCTAAATCTTTTGGAGAGATCCCTCTCTGGAGCTCAGGAAGGCTAGATTCTGAATTCCCAAAGCGGTTCTTGGTTACCCTTGGTTTTCTTAACTACAAAAATCCCCATCCCACAACCTGAGAATTACTAGGGTGATAACATAATCATGCTCCAACTTTTTGTACACATACACTTTAATGTTCATTTTATGTTTTGATGAGAATACACACATGCCTCAACTTCCATGTTAGATGGTTTTCATGTAATTGAGTTCACTTGACTCCATACCCAATGGTAGCTACTTCTTCACATCCTTCACCTACATAAAAACATTTAAATAAAATTTCATAGTTAGCCATCTGTTGATCCTCATTTACATAATATTATCTGTATCCTTGAGAGAGCCCTCTCACACTAGAAAGGCTAAGTTACAGCTAAAAGTAGGTTTGAAATAGTTACACTGAGTTGACTTTTGAAGCAGCCCATCAGCCTCAATTTAGTTTTAACACTCATGTTCCTAATGAAATTGATAAATTTAAAGTACACCTAAGTTCTAAAAATCAACATGCTTTCTACTCTGTAAAAACCGAAACAAACTTTCTCTATATTAAGAAGAAAACTTAACTAATTTTTTTGTTAGTCTCTAAAAATTCTTATTCTCTAACAGTATTTTGCATGAAGATAAAATCAATTCTAGAAAAGAGAATTTATACATTTTTATGTTTTTGAAATGAAATGTTATGGAAATGAAACTTGTAAATAAATCACTGTAGCTCTTGAAAAGAAATCACTTATGAACTAAAAAGAATGCACTCATATGCTGAAAGGAAATCACTCAATCACTAATGTTTTGAAAACAAAACCACTCATGCTCTTGAAATAAACCACTCATGAACTTGTAAAACTTCTCTAAAGTAAATCATTGCTACTCTAGAAGTAAAACTATGAATCCTATGCAATTTGATAATTCAAAAGGAAAGATTGATAAATCTACATAAAATGGTAAAATAAGACTTATGAAAGCATCTACATCAAATAAAAAAATGAAATTCTAGAAGTAACTACAACAAATGACAAATTGTAAATCTAAAAAAAACTATGGCAAATGACAAATTGGAATTATGAAAATAACTACATCAAATGATAAAATGAAAACATGAAAACAACTACATTAAAAACATAAAATGCAGAACCTTCACTGTTTGCAGGGGCCCTCCAAAAATAGGGGGTCAAATATTTACTCCAACAGTTAGTTGCACATCAAGTCTTAAAGGTACTTCTTCATTAAAAAGGAATTAAAAACAGAGTTTTATAACTTCACAATATACTTCAGAAAAGTAACCTCTTCCCTTTGTTTCAATGGAATGTTTATATAGGGGTTGTAATGTAAATTCATGGAGATTAATATGATAAATATCATAATTAAATGGACACCTATTTTCCACGAATTTGATGAAGCATAGTCCATTCCAAACTATGTTTGCTTGACTGGGCATTTATTGACACATGGGCACAATGTTTCCTCACGCAACTACAAAATAGGGCTCCAAAGAAACCTGAAATATCTCCCAAATGGTAAAAAAAAGGGGGAAAAATACTCATGGAGAAATTAATTAGACCCGTGCTAAACAAAACCCGTGTTTTGGCTTTGCGATATTCACTTTCGTTTGCTTAGAAAACACGTTTGAAGTTGACTGGTAAAAAATGCTGTGATTTTCCCTTGAACTTTGCCTGGAGGTCCAATGTGCAAGCTGGGTGAAATTTGACCAACAGCAATCCATATTAGAGCTTTTAGAAACAATGTCTATGTGTCATACTTCATTCTAGAGTGGTGCTACTACCTCAACCATGGAGACAGTTGTAGAAACTATAAAAACTTGAACTGTCAAACTATCATTAGTAAAACCATGCATAATTATCTTTAATTCATTAAAAATAATAGAAATAATAATAATAAACCATGTAAACACGTATACGGGAATTTGGTGTGTCTATGAAGAAATATGGTTATAAATGATGACAATGGTTGAATGGAATCATGCGAAGATGGATGGTTTCATCAACAAAATTATGATAAATTGGAGGCTCAACATTCCCCCACACTGGAGATTTTGCATGTCCTCATGCAAACAAAGCATCACAAAGTTTCATAATCCAACCGATTCCTTGTGTTCCTTTATTTTTCCATTTCAACTAAATCCTTGACCAAAGCTCCAAGAGAGAAATATTGACCCTTTATCTCAATAAGATGCACTTTTCTCCAACCCTTCATTATTTATTATATGCAACTTGTGTGAAAAGAAAGGATTCCCACATAGTTGCATATCCAAGTACTTGTCACTATTTTAATTGTGTTCAAATTGTTCAAGCCTTGGTAGAATACCATATTGTGAAGAACACATCAAGACTTTTACTCCATCTATAGAATGTGATTTCCATCCTTGTGAAGTTCATCCCATTAGTATTCTTGGAAATGATTATAGATTGCAACCCATAATGATTGTCTTCTTATCATCCATGCATAGCAACCAATCATATTTCAACAATGTTATCCAATATTTTATTCAAGAACTCAAAAACTAATGAATGAAGAATACTTTCCAATGTGAATATTTTGACAAGTTGAGTTGTAGATAACACAAAATAAGAGTTGTTGTTGAGGGTTATGCAACTTATCAAATCCTAAAATATGCTTCCAAGTGACTTCAAGAGTGTGTGAATAAAGCCTTGTTGCAATCTTCTTCTTCTTGTGGCTTTGTATTCATCATTTCTTGGTTTCCATTAAAAATCTGAAGATGAGCAATATGAAACATAATTTAAGTGTTCCATGTAATTTTTGATCATGTGCTACAAACATGTACCATGAAGTCAAGTTTTCTATTTGTAAAATAATTATTTTTCTCAAGAACATCATGTTGATGAACCATTAAGGAAAGAATGGATTGACAAGAAGAGAAATTTTAAACAAGAGAATGGTGAAAGCATAAAACAACATCCTTATGACCATGGAAAACAATGAGATGATTACATGGGTGGAAAAAATTTGTTTGTAAATAATCAATCATAACTTTTGGGATTGGTTGTTAAAAGGTATGACAAAACATAAAGGGAGAAAAATTGGAACTACATGTTTACAATAGCTTTTCATCAAAATTTCTAGAATTTGTAACAAATTAAAAAGTTTAAGGCTATTTTTACCTCAAGTTTACCTTTTGAAATTGGAGAAGAGAATACGATCTGATGGATGATTTGGTGTTGATTTGGCTTAGGTACTCTGTTCCATGACGCATTGACCTCCACTTTGACCTTCCTCCACAAAATGTATCTTTTTCATGTAGCATATTTTTTGTTCCAATTTCTCTCAAAAGGTAAATCAGATTATCTTGAAATTTTTTGAGGTTGTTACTATTAATATTATGCATCTTATCACAAAATAACTCAACCAATGGGTGCACAGATCCCGAGAAAAATGAGAAATGACTATAGGTGAAAGTGGCCAATTTATTGAAAACTACACATCGGAATTTTATGAAATTTTATGTGTTCATTTACCCTACCTCAATACATTTACCATAAACATTTCAGGCCCAACAGATGCATGGTTTTCAAGTTATGATCAAATCAATTTATGCCATGTTTCACCCTTCATGCTACCAAATGTTGCAACAAAAACATATGCCATGAACTCATTTTTAGGCCAAATTGAGTGATTCAAAAGGGAAACCGTGTATTTTTACCTTTTCTACTGCCATGTGCCTTCATAATCCCTTTTTGATGAAGAAAATACGTTGTTGTGTAAAAATACAAAAATCTTCCCTAATCTGTCCAAAATGGTGAAAAATGAAAATCTACCTTTAAAACTCGCTGAAAAGTTCTGGAAAATTGCACTTTTTTTGAATTATGCCCATGTCTTACACAATTTATCATATTCTAAGAAAACTCAGAAGCTCATATTTTTTTAATTTTTTCTCCAATCTCTTGCAATATTTGTGCCGAAACTGCCTCTGGAAAAAACACTGCTACAACAAAAATAGGCTGCTACAATAATAGCTGCAGAAATTGCAAATTTCCGTAGTTGTTGCAAAAAATGTCAATTTTTGCAGAAAATTATTTTCTTTGATTTTGAGCTGCTTATTTGAATTGTGTATTGCATGTTGAAGTAGAAACCATGAAACGTACTGCATATTGACTGAAATAGGCCCAAATTTAATTTTTTTCTTGAAAATGAAAATGAATGAAAAAGTGTTGTAATGGTGCCATCATGTTGTTGTTGAATGAAAAAAAGATGAACATGCTGCTACAAGAAACCAATAAAATGTATTGTTGAAAGTTGTTGTTGATTCCATAAAACCATTAGTCTTCATCAAAGCCAAAATTCATGGTACAATTCTTACCATGCAAATGAATGTGTCGAAGTTGAGCATGGGAAGAAATAATTGGATTACCGATCAATGATGAAAATCGTTAACCAATGCAAGACAACTCACCAATAATGTAACTAAGTGTCAAGGTACCTGAGTGCATCTTGACATAGATGAATGAATGTTTTGAAGTCGAGTCGCCTGCAAGATCTGGAAATCAAGAGACATTGTTGTATTCTGATTGTTGTCAACTAGGAGGCTTGCCATTGATGTATGTAATTTCCAAGGAACTCTTAATAATATCTGATCTTGATCCCAGATAAGGTGTTGAGGTCGATGGGACAAGATATGTTGAAAGGTGGACCTTAAGTAATTCCACATCATCCAACTCGAGCATATAACCAAAAATTATTTGAATAACCATAATAAAAGATTGAAACCATCATGAAATTGTAGAACTTATTGTGAAATTTATCGCCAATTTCTTGATTTTCAAGAAAATCTCATGTCCAATTGCGCCAGCAAGCTGGTTTTCACAATAGGACTTATTTTTCTCTTTACTTTTTTTGTTCTTTTATTTTTTTTATATATGTCCTACTCTACTTGAAAAATAAATCTCATTTAAGTATATGAATTCTTCCAATGGAATCATGTGTAACAAGATGATAGATATAGTCATATGCAAGTTTGAAATATACTCTTTGATATGTACTAGTCTATGAGAGACTAATTTCCTTGATTGAGATGATGTCATAAGATACTAAAGAATTGAGCATTGGGATATGATGACTGTATTGAACCAAGATTCCATGTAATATTGTCTTCCTTGGCTTCTTGCTATCATGTCATGCAAGTCTTCAAATATGTGATCTTCATTTGTAGAATCTAGTGATAGGCATACAATAAACTTTTCAATCGCAGGTTCCAACAACTGCTCTTTTTCAACGGGCATCCATGATTCTTGGACCTTATCTAAGTCTTATTATTATGGTTGTTGTTCTTCAATGATAGTTGGAGAATAATTTTACAATACCTCAAAATTGTAAGTTGAATGAGGTGTTTTATTGTTGGGGATATGAAATGGTTGTGCAGGTAGTGGAGTGGGAATGGAACTTTGGGGTGCTTGTGTGGATGGTAACGGGAAAGGTTGAATTGAGGTCAACTGAGGGTGATATTGATGTTGTGGTGGAGGTGAATGGTATTGATAACATTGATATTGGTATTGAGGATAGAAAGGGAAATATTGAGGATATGATGGATTTCCTTTGTAGGGAATTTTCCAACTTTGTTTCTAAGATTGGTTTTGAGGTTGGGATTGAGATGGCCAAGGTTTCCAAGGTTGATTTTGAGGATGGGATTGAGATGTCAAAGGTTTCCAAGGTAAGGGTGTTTACCAATTACTTTGAGATTGTTGTGCATAACCCTAAAATTGAGAATTGAGATCTTGCATCATACCAAGTTGATGAGGTTGCCATAGTATTCTTGGAGCTACATAACAAGATTGTTCCAGTGTTTGATTTTCTTCCTAGTAAACTTCCTTTAACCCTGGTAATGATGGAAAATATTTAATTTTATGTGATCTTGCATAGATGTCACAAATTTTAATGTTATCAAGTGTAAATTCAAGAAAAACATGTTTTTTTCTACATTTAGGGAAAAATATAAATGAAGTAGCATTCTTAACGTTTTGCTTCTTTTGCATTCTTAGCATGCCAATTTTTTCATTTAAATTACGAATAATGTTTAGAAATTTTTTAAGTTTAGTTTTACTTACCAATCCTGATGTCGACTTAATTACTCTTGTCATAAATGGATCTTGAGGGGATCTTACATACTTTGTTTTTCCTCTTGATATGTTCTTGCACAATTCACAAATCTCTTGAAATGAAAATTGATAGACATCTCCTTTTCCCACCAGATTAGGAAGATAAATCCATTCATAATTTATAGCATTTAGTAGGAGAGTTTCTAATGTGTCTCATCCTAAATTATGTAATTTAGATTTTTTGATATTATAAGTGAATATCCCCACTAAATCTTCTAGGCTTTCATCCTCTTTTTGGTTCATCTTAAAGACTTCATTTATAAGTTCATGGTGTATGCAATAACCTTTTTATTTTTCTAAAAATACTCTTTTCATATCATCCCATGTCCTTATAGAATGCATTCCTAAATTCATGAACCATCAAAGAGCTCTATCCTTCAATGTTTCTAGAAAAGAATTCAATTTTTGAATATGTAATGAGTATCAATAATATCTACAAACTATTTAAATTCAAAAAGAAAGGTTTTCAGGTCTTCTGATCTCATACCTTTGAAATTAGGAAGTACAGATGGAGGGATGGTCTTGATATGACCATTGACATTAGTTTATTGAATGGGAAATCCAAAAGGATCTTCCTCATTTTCATCATCTCCATTTCTTCAACCTCCTTTATCACATCTTCTTCTACCTGCAAAAATAAGAATTCATGTTGTGGATGTGTGGCTCTTATTGCACCACGTGATATAGTGGGTGTGGTAGGTGATTAAAGTATTGTTTTTTTTTTTTTTTTAATGAAACGAAAAAGGCTCCTATTTACACTTCCTAGGAAACGACGCCAAAATGTTTAGTCAATTTAATTTTCTTAAATTTCTATCATAAATTATCGATTGGAGTTGGTAAACTTGTGAAGTGCAAGTGCACAATATATGCTAGAAGCCTCTTTTATTCATTTAGTTTATTAGTGTGATGATTGGATTTGTACATATTACTTCTAAGGATGTTTATATTCTCATGTTCCTAATGAAATTGATAAATTTAAAGTACAAATAAGTTCTAAAAATCAACATGCTTTCTAGTTTGTAAAAACAGAAAAAAACTTTTTCTATCTTAAGAAGAAATCTTAACTAATTTTTTTGTTAGTCTCTAAAAGTTCTTATTCTCTAACAATCTTGTGCATGAAGATAAAATCAAATTCTAGAAAAGAGAATGTATACAATTTTATGTCTTTGAAATGGAATGTTATGGAAATGAAACTTGTAAATAAATAACTATAGCTCTTGAAAAGAAATCACTCATAAACTGAAAAGAACGCACTCATATGCTGAAAGGAAATCACTCAATCACTCAATCACTAATTTTTTGAAAATAAATTACTCATGCTCTTGAAATAAACCACTCATGAACTTGTAAAACTTCTCTAAAATAAAACATTGTTGCTCTAGAAGTAAAACTATGAATCCTCTCCTATTTCACAATTCGAAAGGAAAGATTGATAAATCTACATAAAATGATAAAAGAAGAATTATGAAAGCATCTACATCAAATAAAAAAATGAAATTCTAGAAGTAAATACAACAAATGAAAAATTGAAATTATGAAAACAACTACGACAAATGACAAATTGGAATTCTGAAAATAACTACATCAAATGATAAAGTGAAAACATGAAAACAACTACATTAAAAACATAAAATGCATAACCTTCACTATTTGTAGGGGCCCTCCACAAACAGGAAGCCAAATATTTACTCCAATAGTTAGTTGTGCATCAAGTCTTTGAGGTACTTCTTCATTAAAAAGGAATGAAAAATAGAGTTTTAAAACTTCACAATATGCTTCAAAAAATTAACCTCTTCTCTTTGTTTCAATGGAGTGTTTATATAGGGGTTGCAATGTAACTTCATGGAGATTCATATGGCTAAATATAAAAACTAAATGGACACCTATTTTCCATGAATTTGATGAAGCACAGTCCATTCCAATCTCCATTTGCTTGACTTGGCATTTATTGACACACGGGTGCAATGTTTACTCATGCAACTGCAAAATAGGGTTCGAAAGAACCTAGGATATCTCCCAAATGGTAACAAAATCGGGAAAAATAATTATTAAGAACTTAATTTGGCCCATGCTGAACAAAACCCATGTTTTTGTTTTGTGCGATTCCTTTTCATTTGCTCAGAAAACGTGTTTGAAGTTGACTGGTCAAAACTGCTGCAATTTTCCCTTGATCTTCGCCTAGAGGTCCACATGTGCGAGCTGGATGGAATTTGACCAACAATAATCCATATTGGAGCTTCTAGAAACAATGTATATGTGTTGGATTTCATTCTAGAGTGATGCTACTACCTCAATCATGGAGACAGTTGCAGAAACTGTAGAAACTTGAACTGTCAAACTATCATTAGTAAAACCATGCATAATTCTCTTTAATTCATTAAAAATAATAGAAATAATAATAATAACCCATATGAACATGTATTCAGGAATTTGGTGCGTTATGAAGAAATATGATTAAAAATGATGACAATGGGCTTATGGAATGATGTGAAAATGGATGGTTTCATCAACAAAATTATGACAAATTGGAGGCTCAACATCAAGTATTTATTCGTCACTTCTGTAACATCTCTTATAGCCTACATAATAATCCTGTTATCGTAATGTTAACACCTTTACCAATTATGTTGCCCTCAAGGACAAAACTTTAGTCATAATGCCAACAATCCCTCCCTTTGGACCTGATGGCAACCAATTTGGTGTTTGTTCACCATTAGATCATCTGCAAACTCCTACAAACACACCTGCAAATATCAAGGCTTCCAAGCTCCTCCAAGCATTCTTCTCCCAAACACCAAGCTTCTCTCCCCCTTTGAAATCAAGGGAAAACAACTGACCAAGGCTAAATAAAGATCCCCTTTGTAGAAACTGCATACTGGCCATGTTCCCCTGAGCATGTGCTGAAGATATTCAAAAATCACCTTTGACTTATTAATACATCATATACCCAAAAATTTGGGTTTACATGTGTCACTCATCATTACAAAAATTTTCCAAAATAATGGGATTGCATACAAAGCATGATTTGATCCCAATAGACCATAAATGATTGAATATTACAATGATTACATCAAGGGTCTTCACATGAACTCTACATCAAGGGATAAATACGACATATATAACCAATAACCAAGACCTCGAAAATTAGGATGTAATATCATGACAGTAATCAACAAAATCCATATATCATATAAGAACTCGGACCATGAATATTTGATAACAGTAATATAAAAACAACATGTGCATTTCCAACAACAATAGTAGAAGTATCCAGGCATGAGAAAATATATGCAACAAGACATACTTATGGAACCATAATGTCAACAAGGAGCTTTAGAGTTATAATAGATGTTCCTGCTAGAACAAAAGATTGCAAAAAACCAATGTCGGGAATAGAAACCCATAATGATGAAGGAATATAGGACAATCCCTCTTGAATCTGTGCCATTTTTACCAATCACCGATATTTATATGCGTCTGTCTAATTCAGAAACCACTTACATACACAACTGTACTCCACATCATCTGCATACATAAATTAAACTATAGTAATTTACAATCTCATCTCTCCCTAAACATGAAATACCAGATAGAATAATTAGTATATTGATGAAGCAGAAATCATTCCTAATTTATGTCTGAGATATTCAAAGGAATCACGTGGAAGTTGTAAATATATCTACAAATTGTTCCTTTGAAGGAACATATTCTAGTTTGAATTTTATTCAAGCATCCATTCTCTCAAAAAATGATATTTTATAGGAATATGCTTGGTTTTTGAGTGCATGATAGGATTTTAGAGATACTTATGGCATTATTATTGTCACAAAGAATAGGCACATGATGAGAAAAAGTGATTTGAATGTCTTACAATGTTTGCATCGTCCATAGAAGTTGAGTACAACAAGATGAAAGATCAAGATATTCTACCTCAGCAGTAGATAAAGAAATGGAGTTTTATTTCTTGCCGAACCATGATACCAAGCAGGGTCCCAATCAAAATTTTCCTTCACTAGTACTTTTACAATCATCAATATTACCTACCCAATCTGCGTTTGTGTAAGCATGAAGTGTATAGTTTTCATTTTTTGGATACCATATACCAAAATCTTGATTTCCTTGTAGATATTTGAATATTATTTTAAATGCTTGGAGATGAGTTTCCTTAGGATTGGCTTGAAATTGTCCAAAAATTCCAACTACGTGCATAATGTTTGGTCTGGTACATATAAGGTAGAGTAGGCTGCCAATCTTATATCTATATTATGGTTGATTGACTGAAGGAGAGCCATCATTTTGACTAAGGTTGCATCATGTTACCATTGGTGTGCATATCGGCTTGCTGTCTTCCATCCCATATTTCTTCAAAATATGTTTGAGGTACTTGGTTTGAGAAATAAAGATACCATTCTCAGTTTTTGGAACTTGAATCCCAAGGAAGTATGTTAGTTCATCAAGTAGAGACATTTCAAATTCTTTCCGCATAACTAAAGTGCATCCTTGAATCATAGATTATACATTGCTTCCAAATATGATGTCATCTACATAAACAACAACTATTAAAAGTTTATCTTTATCCATTTTAATATATAGGTTTCCATCTATAGACCCATTTTTTAACCCTTGTTGTTGAAGGTAGCTGTCAAGATGATACTACTGATGCACAATGAGCTTATTTCAATCCATACAATTCCTTTTTAAGTTTGCACACAATATTTTTATCATTTCCAAGAATGAACCCTTCAGGTTGTTATATATAGATCTCTTATTCTAGATCCCCATTTAAGAATGCATATTTTATGTCCATTTGATATACTTTGAAGTTATGAAAACTTGAAAATGAAATAAAAATTCTTATGGATTCAAGTCTATCCATGGGTGTAAATGTTTCTTCAAAGTATATCCCTTCTTGTTGAGCATAGCCTTTGCATACAAGTCTTGCTTTGTTTCGAATTACTTCTCAATTTGGCATTCAGTTTTTTTTTTTAACACCCATTTTGTCCCAATGACATTTTTACGATGAATCCTTGGTACTAATTCCCATGTATGGTTATTTTCTATTTGATCAAGTTATTCATTCATTGCCTTAACCCAACATTCATATTTTCTTACTTGATTCACATTTTCAGGTTTAATTGTGGATAGTAAGGCCAGGTAACAAGAAGTTCCAACAATATTTATTATAGTTTGTATTCCTGCATCCATTTCACCTATAATTTGAGATTCATAATGACTTTTTTGAACATACCTTGAAGGAGTCTTCTCTAATGTATCAATATATTCACTTCTTTCTTCTAACGCTTATCTATTTCCATCTCCTACAACCTTTTGGCTTGTAGTAGGGATAGGTTCATCATCTACTGGTTCTTCCCTTTTGGTACCTTTGGATGCTTCATCAATTAAAACATCTAAGCATTCAAAAAATTTTGAAGCCTTTTATTATAGCATTTATATCCCTTACTTCTAGAAGATTATCCAAGAAGGATTCCTTCATCAAATCTAGATTCAAATTTTCCAAGCTTATCATTGTTGTTCTTTATGTATAATTTTCTTCCAAAAATTCTAAAGTGTTTGACATTTGCAAGATTACCATACCATAGTTCATATGGAGTTTTATCACTGTTTACTCGAAGATGAGATTTTTTAAGAATATTCACGGTTGTATGTGTTCCTCCCCCCCCCAGAAGGTAGGCAGAGTTCCTGGCTCATCAAGCATGGCACATGTCATTTGATGGATTGTTTTTTTCATTCTTTCTGCTACTCCATTTTGTTGAGGAGTATTTGTTATAGAAAATTGTCATGTTGTTCAAAAAAAATCAAAAACTCATATGATATAAATTTTCCTCCCCTATCATATCTAAGACATTTGATTTTCAAATCTAACTCATTTTCTACAAGATCCTTGAATACTTTAAATTTGTCAAATGCTTCATATTTATAATTTAGTAAGCTAATCCAACACATTCTTGTAAAATCATCAGTGAATAATATGAATTATTGTTCACCACTAAGAGACTTATTTCTCATAGGACCACACAAATCAGTATGAATAAGTTCAAGTGGCTTACTTGAGGTACCTGCTTTAGCATTAAACTGAACTCTGGTTTGCTTACCAAATTGACATGATTTTCAGATGATATTTTCAGGTGAAGAGATGTTGGGAGAGTCACGAACTTCTCCCATTCTACTCGATTTGTATAATTGTGAAAAGCTGAGGTGTCCCAACCTTTTGTGCCAAAGTCAACTTTATTTAGATTTTCTTAAGTAACAATATTCTTAGCATATACGTTTCCTAGAGTTCTTGTTCCTTTTATTATGATATTGCATGTATCCAGATTTATTACCATGCAATTTTTTGTTTTGAAAACAACTTCATGCCCTTGGTCACATATTTGACTAACACCCAACAAGTTATGTCTTATTCCATCAACAAATAAAACATTTCCAGCCTTCACCATTTTCTTTAACAACACGGTTCCTTTCCCTTTGATAGCAACAGGTGAGTTATTACCAAAATTTAGATACTTTTATTTCTTTATTTCATTGAAAGACATAAAATTAACTTTGTCACCATTCATATGCTTCGAACATACGCTGTCAATGTATTGCAAATTTTCTTGGTCTCCTGCATACAAATGTAGACCACAATTTTTAGAGTCTGTAGTTTTCTTTTTCCAAACCTTGGGTGTTATTGTCCTCTGCTCATGTTGTAAGATGATCCCATTCTTCTTTTGCATTTAGTTTCTTTATGACCAAAGTTATTGCATATAGAAAATTCAAGTTCATCTTGAAGAGGTGAGAAAATATTATAAGAATATTTCCTTTCCCCGATCTCATTCTTTTGTTTTCTTGCTTCTCTAGTAATAATAGTTTTATAAGAAACACACTGAACAACTTTGTGACCAAAATTATGACAAGTGAAGAATTGACCATTGAAATAGGAGTACTTGGGAGTATAATACCTTCTTGAGTAACTTCCCCTTTGATTTTGGTAAGTTTTTTTTACCTGACATATATTTGATCCTTCATTATTTCGCTGAGAGATAAAATTTTAATGACTGCTTCCTTTTACTGCATTGAGATAACTTCATGCACCTATTTTAGAATATTTCATATTTTTTTATTATTTACCATTTGAATTGTATCCAAAACCTGTCTCATTATCGATTTTGAATTGGTAGAGGAGAGTGTTGTACTTTGATTATTTCATCTAAAGTCTCATTTCCTTTAGCAAATCTAAGATTTAGATCCCTTTTTTTCTCAAGTTCCTTCCTTAGACCCACTATTTCAAGTTCTAAACTTTCACTATGTCTTTAAAATTATAGAACTTGTTTCTTCAAAACTTCTTCAACTATTTTAGCTTCCTCTAGATGGATTTGTAACTGAGCTATTTCTTCAACAAGAGTATTTTCTTTACAAATATTCTATCCTTCTAGAGCATCCATAAAAACATCATCAAATTCATCTACACACTTTTCTTCAAATGCCATAAGCAATTGACAATGTTGATTAGATTCAACTTCCTCATTATTGGAATAATATTCACTATCTTCATGCGTATAAAATATTTTGTTGTTATCAATCCTTCTTTTAACATTCCCTTTTGAAAAATTCTTCTCTATCTCACGATTTTATTTATAAGGAAATTTAGCAGCGTAGTGACCAACCCTTCCATAGGCAAAGAATTTGAAAGGAAGCTTACCTCTAAACTTGTCAGTTCCTACTTAGAGTTTCTTCACGAAGTTTGCTTCTTCTTCGCCTGAAATGTAACTTGTTTCCTGAAGCTCTTCCTTTCCCTTTCCTTTATATGTAGTTTTGAATGTTTTTTCTCTAATATATGATGGACCCCATTTTCTCATTTCATAAGCTGTTAAGATCCCATGGAGTTGTTCAATAGTGAGGTTCTTCAAATCTTGCATCTCTTCAATGGTAGAGACTTTGGAATCGAAATTTGGGGTTAAAGATCTTAGAATTTTCTCAATAAAAATAGAATATTTTATTTCAACACCAAAATTTATCATTGATATAATGATCCCACCTACCCTAAGGAAAAATCTTGCAATACTTTCATCATTGTGAATTCTGAGAGTCTCATATTGAATTCTAAACGTTTGAAGTTTAGTGCTTTTTACCTTAGTGTTACCTTCATAGCTCTAGATAATCTTGTCCAATATATATTTTGCGGTATTCAACTACATAACCTTCACAAATTATGATTTTTCCAAGCTTCCTAGGAGATCATTGACTTCCTTTGCATGGTCTCATATTGCTTCTTCCCTGCATCATCTGTGGGAACAAATGATGGATATTGATATCCTCCCTCAATGTTGATTTCCCAAACATAAGCTCCAAGTGACTGAAAATATGCTCTCATTATGAATTTCCAAAAAAACAAGTTAGTTCCATTAAACAAGGGTGTCTGGATAGAAGATACCCTTTCTTGATTTCTCATCTTGAGGGATCTCCCTTTAGGCAATCAAGATTCTTCTAAGGGACTTTCTCTAATACTGATTGTTAGGAAAGATAATGAGGGGGGGGGGGGGGTGAATCAGCGTTTTACATGCTTCAATTTTTAATTTATTTATTATGATTTATGTATGCTACTGTAATTAAGGAAACAAGTGTATGTATGTGACTGTGATCAATGCAATTCACGTACGTTCATATAACTAGTTTATAATTAATTTCATTAATTGTTCATATTTAACTAGTGCATCATTACTTCATTATTCATTCATTAATCAGTAGTAAATATCAGATAAATCATTAACACATATGAACACTAGGATTTCTAGGTGGAAACCCAATGTGGGAGAAAATCACCATTTTCATCATCTCTATCTTTTTAAAGGAAAACTTCCTAAAATCTCGTATTGGCGCAAACTTTAACCAATACACAAGCACCCACCTGCAAAAGGCTGCAACCTTCTCTCATTTTCCAACACCTACTAGAAGGGATATAAAACCCCCCGAACTTGTTACCGACTCCTGCCATAAGGGAGTTCCTACCCTATTTCTAAAGGTTGCTACCCTCAACTCCTGTGGACCACTTTTCAGAAATTTTCAAACTAGATCCACCTGTCAAAAAATCATGAAACAAACCTATATGCCACCTTTCATCAAATTTTCAAACTGGACCCATATCAACCATAAACCCAAAAAAACTAAGGCATTGAATCTGAGACACTCACACTGTAAACCAAATTGAAATCTGAATCATCAAATCACTAAATGAAAAAATTAACCAAAAAAAATATATATCAAATTTTGTACGCGTCTTTACCGTATAAGACTTGCATATGTACACACTTTCTTTGTGTCACACCTGCACACATATCTCAGATTACTAAGCACAAAATCATTAAACACTAAACTATACTTAGACCATTCCATCAGTCATAGATCACTTGTACCAATACTTAATCAAATATAGATCACCATACTTTAGCATCATTACCACTTCATACACTATTCATCATTTAACCTAGTTAATATTGTTAGATACAGATCATTATAATAAAGACATCATCAAAAAATAACATCAATTAGAACAAAATTGATCAAATAAATCATCATTAAGGCAAACTTCAAAACCCTAGAATATATATATGACTTTCTTGAAGCAGACCCGCTTATGTATGTGTTTACACACTAGCATATAGATCCACACATGCTGATATTATTTCGCAGAAAATATACGTGACCCTTCATAGACGGATCCACGTATGTACGCGATTATATTGAGACAATACTCAATATAGATCTTGAAATTTATGAGTCAAAAATTCGCTACAATCACAACACATACTTCACTGACACATTTTCACATCAGATCATTACTATCATCACATATTTATCAATATTATCCAAATAGATCAGGAAATTATATTCATAATTCTTTACTATATTTAAGATCCATCAGATCTCAGTCTTCTCCTTGCTCCCTCGTGCACACTTGTTTCAGATCAAAACATTCATAGACAACTCAATACATGCACACATAACACTTTGATCCCCATCTCCTTATATAGCTTTAGATTTAACCAATACCTTAGGCCAATCCCTTAGTAATGTCATTGGTATTCTTTGACGAGATCAAATAATTTTTTTCACACTCACTACTGTGAGTCAATACCATGGTAAAGACCCCTGATATTCAAGTTACCATGGTACGGATTCTGTATGTGAATTTTCTTCACAATACCCCCGTATGTATGTGACCCTTCTGCATAGGATCCACATAATTTCCCAAACTTCATATTCAACATCCATTTGTCTCTGATTTTTCATGTCTTTGTTCATCACTTATGTAGCATCTGTTCTAGCCTGCATAATCATCATGTTATCGTAATGTTTACATCTTTATCAAGTGGGTTTCCATCAAGGACAACACATTAGCCATAATGCCAACAGTCAAATTTCAAATTTTTATTATTTAAAATGTCTTTTTCAATGTATAAATGGGTTCAACACTTTGAAAAATTTTTAAGGCACTTGAATTGTGCAGATCACATAGTCATTCCAAAAATTACCTGCCATATTTAGGGAAAACCCTTGATGAGAATATTATGTCAACTTTATAATTATTAGAGATTTTTTAAATAAAATTTAGTTATTGCGCTAGAGGCGCTATCCAACCCAATATGGTAGAGATGTCTTTTTGACTTAGTAAAACATAAAATAAAATAAAATAAAAAGCATAAAAGTAATAAGCATATTTATAGTTATATGTATAATTAATTATTAAACCTATTTAGATACATCTTAACTCCAAATCTACAAAGCCCTAATAAAGATCAAATCTCTTGAGGTATAAACCTCTTCTAGAGTGAAAAAAAAATTGATCACTCTCATACTAGGTAAATCTCAAACTAAAATAAAATAAAATAAAGTTTAAATAAATATTTTTAAATGAATTTTATTTATTCATAATAAAATACATGCAAAAATCAAATATTAAAAACTATATTAACCAGGGACAACAATAATCTTATTTAAAATATAAAAAATGTTTTTAAAATATACTTTTTATAGCAAAAAAAATTAGAAAGTAAAATATTAATAAAGGTTTAGTGTATTTTTCAACTTTTTGTAATTGGAGTGGTTTCTTCAGGAAGGAAGATCCACAAAGAGTTTTGTTGTTGACAATGGGCTTATTAGGCTTATTAGTACCAAAACGTCTATAACAAAACTCTCATTTCTAGATATTCATTTCTCAACAAACACAAGTTTTATGATTTATGATCATAATTAAAGATGATGATTATTAATGACTATTTATATTAAGATACAATCGATATAAAACTTAAATATAAAAATTTTATTTGTAAAGATTAAAATGTGATTAATAAATATTAATGTGAAATTTCAATTTTTGAATCTTACATTCTGTGTAAGGATAATATTTATTCAAATTTTATTTGAGGTATGAGTCGATGTATTATTTACTTTTTCTTAATATTTATTCAAATTTTATTTGAGGTATGAATCGATGTATTATTTACTTTTTCTTGTAATTAAACATTTAGAGATGGTTTTTTTTTAATATTCATAAACATTTAGTTTAATTAATTTGAATATTTTTTTATTTTGACATTTTTGTATTTTGTTTAGGCATATTCTAATTTATAGATAAAATGGGTTTGCTAAGGGCTTTTTTTCTGGTTATTTTTAACTAAAATTTTTCAAATCTTGAATTTAGGTTGTTTAATCTATTTAATTTTACCGTCTTGGGGTGCTTTAGGGTGTTGAACCTATTTATACATTAGAAAATATA
The DNA here is from genome assembly GCA_034641835.2 of Pinus albicaulis. Lineage (NCBI taxonomy): Eukaryota > Viridiplantae > Streptophyta > Pinopsida > Pinales > Pinaceae > Pinus > Pinus albicaulis. Next base: position 1,424,013,786 of record CM076572.1, read on the forward strand.
TTTTAAACAAAAAAAAATCACAATATTGCTTGAAATTGTATCGTTATTTCGTCTATAAGTCAGACTACACCTTTTGTTTATAGGTTATGCTATAAATATTAGTTTTATCATAAAATTTTAATTTATTTATATTAGAATTTGATAATAGAATTGTTGGTGAGTGAATAATGAAATCAACTCAAAGAAATTACAGAAAACACACATACAAAACCAGACACAAAGTAATGGCGGAAAAGAGCCTTCAGCCTCATGCTATTCTCATCATTCTCTCTTATTAAAAGAATTTAGTGTTACAATTTAAATAGATGAGAGACAATGTCTTAAGATAGTCCGTGCTATCTTAGACTCCTTTTGTTGAGATAATTTCTCACCAAACACCCACCAAGATAGGAGTTACTAAACAAACTCCAATATTTGAGGAACAACCCAAGAGTTAGGCACATATTCCTAACTTGGAATATTTAATTAATTAATTTATGTTTGGATTTATCATTGTTTTGTGAGAGAGGCTAACATTCCCCCCTTCAATGATAAATACAAAATAAGAACGATGAACCATTTTCCAAGTTCTCATGTTGATCCTCAAAAACATTGCCTGAACAAACCGCCAAAGCTGGATGCTGAAAAAATGCAATCTGAAGAGACCATGAGTTAGCTGCATGTCTGATTCATCTCTGAATTTCGCTTGACAACTCCATCATGTGCTGAGTTGCAAAAGGATCCATCTGTCCTTTGCATGAAATCATCATCCTTTGTACACTGAATTTTTTTTTTCAAAGCCTACTGGCTGACGATGTCAAAAACAACTCATTGTTGCGTTTGCTGTGTTGAAAATTGTTCACTGCTTCTTTGCTGCCGACTGCCCACTGGCAAATTTGTTGATGCCCACTGGCTGCTTTTGCTGGTTTTTTCAAGACTTTCAGTCTGAAAACCACTGTCAATTTCATTGATATTTTCCCCCCTTTGTCAACTGACAAGAGAGACACTTCTCTGGAAAGTATTCCTGAACTCCCCCCTTCAGGTGTAGGAGTGTTGCACTGGTGTACTCCCTCGTTCAACTGCATGAGAGTACCATCATCTTTGTACTGTTGGCTGCACTATGTGTGATCGTATTCGATTGTAGAACTGAGACAATATTTTGACTGTGGATGACCATTTCCAAGGGTTGATCCATTCATAATGTATCTTCAATCTTGCTGATTGTTGTTGGTTGCGACATTTCTCTGAGGAATGACTGGGCTTACCAAAATGGCGACAAGGATGGAGATCAAAACACTGATCTTCAATATGACCAGTTCTTTGACAATGAGAACATTTTGGTTTGACTTCAACTTCAGGTTGCTTGAAATTATGTTTATCTGCAACTTTGGGTTGCGTGCATTGTTGGGTGTCTGCAACTTTCTCAGAACTTGCTGAGGTGAGTTGTGCAAGAAATCCTGCACTGACGAACTTAATTGGCTTGGAATAATATGGGATATGCAGGTTGGTGTCATTGTTGACATATCCTAAGCCTCGTCAATTCTTGTTATTTTGAATTTCTTCCCATGGCTTGATGATGAGCTTGGAAGAAATTTGAACTGGAACAACTTCGACACTTGAAGTTGTTTGGATGAATGAATTATCATTTGGATGGTTCAAAGACTTGAAAGTATCACTCTTTTCTTGCAATTCATTCCATTGAAGTTGCGACTCGAGTTGAAGAAATTCAATGGTTTCATGTGTTTGTCGTAGATGCCATGAAATATTAGTGAGAGTTTCTTTGCTAATATGCACCATGTCTTCATCACTGGAGATGATCAAACTGTGAAGAATGTTTAACAACTGAATATGTTGTGCCATTTGAACTTGTGCTCTTGAAATCAGGCTCTCTTGTCGTAGATGTCATACTTTGAACTGTTTCACTTGAATGATAGGCTCACTTGAATGTGGCTTGAATGGCACACTCGCTTGATTGGTTTCTTATTGCACTTGTTGGGAACACTTGCTAGATTTGTAGAACTTTCTTGCTTAAACTATCGAATTCACACTCGCTTGATGACGATCGCGTTTGCTTGAACGCTCACTTGACTTACTTGATGACTTCATGCTTACTTGAATGAATAGCCGCGCTCGCTTGATGTCGATATCAACTTGCTTGATTGGTGTTAGAGTTGAACTTTTTTGGTTGCTTTGATGGTTGCTGCAATGAACTTCACTCTGGCTTGCTTGAAGGTTTGAACTTTGTACTGTCTTGACGCAAATTTCTTGAATGAATACTCACGCTTGCTTGCAGGAGATGTGAATTTGTTGTTTGCTTTAGAGTTAAAACTCGTGCACTCACTTAATTTTTCTTTAAAGAAAGGGTGTTGAAAACTGTCGAAAATGCACCTAAGAAAGCTTACAATGATTTTAATGATTCACTTTAAAACAATGAATTCACTTGTCCTCTTAAAAATTCATTAACAATGAATTTCTAATGATTCACTTAAAACAATGAATTTGATTACAAGTTCTTAAATGTATTTGCAAGAATGTTGATGTAGACTTTGCTTTGAAACGCTGGAGTGTCCATATTCATGAACTTTATTATATTGAGTGAATTTTCTTCTTGAAGTAAAATGCCAATGTTGAAAACTTTGATTATTTGTTGTAGGTGCGTAGATGCATGTGTTGAGTTTATTATCCTTCCTTGTAGCTTCTTCGTTACATGTGTTGTGCTTGCTTGTATTGAACTTTATGTACGTGTTAAATGAAAACATTCATGTGTCAAAACTAGACACAGATCAAAAGCAACAACATGAAGCCATAAAAATACATGCCATCACAAACACACATGGTGTACCTAAGATCCCCTTATTCAATTTCGGGCAGATCTTGGACACAATCACCAAAAAATGATATCTTTATTAAATATTGAGTACATAAGAAATCTCCACCTTCAAGTAATGAATATGCCAAGCTCACAACCCTTGGAAGCAATTTGTCTTCAAAATCTAGATATTCACCGACTCAATCTCTCTCAAAGAAAAATGGTACTTGGAATCCCAACAAATACTTTCCCTTATCACTCCAAATTTACAAAATATGCACCTTATTACTCCAAAAATTACAAAAATAATTTCACTCCATCACTTCAAAAGCCTTCACTCCGCTTTTAAAAAAAAAGTCTATGATCACGCATGTCTCCCAAAAATTACATATTCCTTATTTCTCCATGACAAATATTTCACTTTACTAACCCTTTTAAATTTCAAAAAAAAAAAAAAATTATGAAATAAAAAACCACACCTTATCTCTTCAAATTACATAACCCACCTCATTTCTCTTAAATAATAAAAAAAAAAAAAAAAAAAAAACCTTTATGATCACTCTTTAAAAGTTTATTTACATATTTTCCTTAAAATAATTTTAAAAACTTAAAGTCACTTAAAAGTTACGTGCCCTTTTTAAAAAAGTATCTAACGAAGGAGATGAGGAATGCCGTTGACCTTTGAGTGGAGAGAAATATTGGATGCTTCCTCCAACGCTTTAGAACATGGGATTTCTTTGCAGCGTGCATCTAAATTCTTTGTTGGATCGTTAGCGAAGGCTTTTCTTGGCGAAGGTTATAGTGCTGGAGAAGTTTTTTTATGCAATTTTTCACGCAGATATACACATCAACTTAATAAGCTCAAACCAAAAGCATTGCAAGTATGTTCTCAATGTCTCGAACATCGCCCTCTTCGGCTAATATTTTCAAAACCTCCTCAACAAGCTTCTGGTTGTGCTGAGCATCAATAACAGAATACACCTGTGAAAACTAAACATGCACAGTATATAAAAAATTTGTTGAAGAACTTACTGCAGCAAAATATTTGAAAGCTTTAACATAGTCCTCCACGCAAATGTCTTCCACATTTCAAATAGAATCCACACTTCTTCCACTTCTCCTCATGCATAATCGTTCCAATTGGCTTCGTATACACATTCCACAATGGTGTTTACTCAATTTTGTGTATTGATGGTATCGCTGGAATTGAATGAGTGTCCAGATGGCATACATCGCATACACAGTCATCATCTTCTCCGGAAACAGGGAAGAGGCATCCTTTATGATCCCACTGTAGGCATTTTATTACCCCTTCTGGTTGGTATCCTCCTCTGTACTTTTTTTCATGTACTGTTATATGGGATCTCTACAAATAGTTCCTGTTTCTGGCCATATACATTACGGGGAAGAACTCTCGGAAACAGCCTCGGGAACACATCATTGATCAGGGACTCTGTCTGCGGGATGCTGGTATCTTATCGGCTGTATGTGATAGTGGAGGCTACATCAGGATGTAATGACTTTGATATGGACACCTTCGCCCTTTTGGGATGCTGCTCTGGTTTGCTTATGGGCGTGGTTGCTTTGTATTTGTTACTCTACCTACTGTTTCCCTGCTCGGCTGCGGGTATATTTGGATGATCTTTTGTTTTGCTTTTGCTGGTCTGTGTATTGTGGGCGGATTTTTTACCCCTCTGGACATTGAACATGGTGGACGCTCTGTCGCCCCTGTTCCATATTTTGCTCCATGTCGTGGCTCACTATTTTGCTCCATGATGTGCATCCACAGGGGCCATGGATATCGATCACTGCTTTTGGGCTATGGCTGAACCCTTGCTGTAGCTGTTCTCTGTTTTATCAATGAAGGCTCTCCCCTTCAGTTGCAGATGTATGAACGATGGACTGTTTTTATTCTGATATAATATCAAAAACAGCGTTTTTTCTTGCATTGAAAAAAAGTTTTTAATGTTGGTCACACAATAGTTTCATGCAACAATTTCCACCCAGGCTAGTCTTTCTCTCTATCATGGAATTGTTCAAACAATGGCGCTTTCTGCAATTTTCAAACATAATAGCGATTTCTTTCTTGTCTGATCAACTACCTTCCCCAACACAACAACATAAGAAACATGCAATTTTCAAACATAATAGCGATCATATCAGATCTCTGCCTTTTGTTGATAGCTACAGAACGCTGTTGGAGCCACTGTAATTGGTGGTTTGTGTTGGGTTTTAATCAAAACATTTATTTGTTGAGTCCACACATGAAAAACACAGCAGTGAAGATAAATACAAATAAGAATTACGAATTAACTACAGATCCAAATTATGGTACCAGCAACAGGTTTGTATCGGTGAATCTAAATAACTATTATGGGTAGCATACGAGTAGTTCAGGTTCCAGCTAGTCAAACATTGGGAGACCACGACCGTCTGGCCATAGCCATGGGCATAGGGAATGCGCATTCTTTCCAGGATGAGAGCACAGGTTACTAGAAAGATTCAATGCAATGCAATACACTGCAATCGAGCGGGACATAAAGCCAGGGTTCAAGAAATAAACATTGACTCAATGCAAAAACCCACCAGAAAGCGGTCTTCGACACCTGTAATTATTTGCGATGTGATCCAATTCTTGCAGGATTTGTATCAAGGCTTTTCCTGAATCCGCAACAAATTATAAACAGTCTTTTGCATCAACTTACCTGTACGTGACTTTTCAGTGATCCATCAATCGATCCACATCCCAAATCGGTTTTAATCGTCCTCTTACGCAACTTCAAATTAACACTCCTGCTAGTTACGCTGCTTCACACAGACATTCCAAATTGTAGACTCCGTGGCATGGGAATGATACCGAGGTGCCACACTCATTTGAGATAAGTTTCTCATGGCCAGAAGAAATCGATGCTCTCCAACACAATCTTCACGCACTCCATAGTGCAAATATGATCAGTCAAACCAGACAGCAGGAAATGAGGCCAAGCCATCTTACACACATGGAAAACAGCCGACGGAAGAGGTCTCAGGATCCTTTTTCTCTACGCCGAGCCACCACGAAGTTGGAGCAACATTCAAATTGTGGCATAAAACATTAGCAGGGGCATGCAACGCGTGTGTGGGATAACTATTTTCCCGACAGGTTGGCTTTACGCAGGTCCAACAACTTCATAGACTCTCAAACTTGGATCCCAAAGGAATAGGCCAAAAGCCAGAAGTGAACGCTCTAGATATACTCTTCGGCTCTTACACCAGGGAGCTCCACGTCCTATATTATTTGGAATCACTTAGGCCCTAAGAACCAAAATTTCTTTGATACCACTTATTGAATAATGAAATCAACTTAGACAAATTATAGAAAACACACATACAAAACCAGACACAAAGTAATGGCGGAAAAGAGGCTTCAGCCTCATGCTATTCTCATCATTCTCTCTTATTAAAAGAATTTAGTGTTACAATTTAAATAGATGAGAGACAATTTCTTAAGATAGTCCATGCTATCTTAGACTCCTTTTGTTGAGATAAGTTCTCACCAAACACCCACCAAGATAGGAGTTACTAAACAAACTCCAATATTTGAGGAACAACCCAAGAGTTAGGCACATAATCTTAACTTGGAATATTTAATTAATTAATTTATGTTTGGATTTATCATTGTTTTGTGAGAGAGGCTAACAGTGAGATAATGCTTTTTTTTATTTAAAATGTGTTTTCTAATATATAAATGAATCTAGCTTTCTGAAAAGAAATTGAAGCACTTGAAGTATGGAATTCACGCAACTCGAACTTATGATTTCAAAAATTCTCTATCAAATCTTGAGCAAACCCAACGCTAAATAACTAAACTACACCTAGTATAAATATATATAGAAGTACCAAAACCATGTGAACTTTAAGAAGCATCATGGATTCATTGAAATCAAACAATGGTTTGTGTGATGCTGAAACATTTCTACCATGAGCTCGTGATCACATTATTAATGAAAAATGATGCAGTGTACAATAATGGACATAAAAAAATATTAGGTTAAATTTAGAGACTAATTTTTGGTAGTTTTTGTTGTAAATAGAACCATGTTCACTTGTTTATCTACTTGTAGATATATTGTTTAATAAATTGACCCAACAATTTTATAAATGATAGGAAATGACCTTCTTTCTGTCAAAAATGATTGCCTATGATCAACAACTATGATCTACAATGATAGGCTCCTTGTAATAATGATCATCTATTGGCTATGACTTCTGTCAATGACGAGAAAAATTCAAATATGGAAGGAGGTGAAAGGAGGTATTTATTCCATTATTTTCACTTGTCTAATTCTTATGATGGTTGTTTTTTGTTTTGATTGTTTGATTCTTATGGTTTTTTGTTTTGTTTTGATTGTCATGCTATGATTGTTCTAGGAATTTTTGGGCTCCTAGATCTCATGCATATTGATGAGCACCATCATTAGGTACATTCTAAGGGGTTAACTGTCACCTTTTTAGCCTAATTAATCTCTCTCACACACATTTAATTTCATTTTTTCATATTTTGCTAAGTGAGAATAGTGTATTAAGGGTTGTCATGATTTAGGCCTAATGTGGTTTAAATGCAGGAAAATCAAGGGAATAATGTCATTTTTGAGAAAGATTTCATGATCAGGGCTCAGAGTAGACAACAAGGAGTGATTGTAGAGGGTTGACCACCTTATTAACTCCTAAATGCAGTCAATATCTCCTCAAGGTTCTCCTCCAACAACACGAAATAAGAGGTATCCAAGCAACTGAAAGATAAAAGTGAGACAAGATCCACTTCTCTCGAGTTCCAAGGGAAAAAATACCTACTTATTACGGAGTTGTTGGTAGCTGCCCTTTAGCATAAATGGGTCAGAGCAAGATCTCACTAGGATTCAAATTTTGGATGTAGCTAGAGCACTCTTGGCTTTTGTATTAGACATTTATGACTTTCATGTTTTATGTAAAAGACTAGCTATGAAATAAAATGAGCATTCTGTTTCTTCTCCAGATAATTATTTTTAGGGAGTTGAGCTTGTGGGTTAGGGCCCAATCCATTAGACTCAGTCTCTCTTATGTACTTGTGTTTTCTTTTATGTTGAAGTAGTTAAGATTTTTCATTTCATGTTTGGTAGCACATAAAACCTCAAAAATTGTGTGCTAAGCCTCCCTCTCTCATCTCTTCCATTGGAGCTTGAGGAGGAAGGTATTCCACCACAAACCAAATATCTTTTTAGTTTATGATTTATTGGACACGTTGGATAGTTTTGCTTTTCTTATCATGAACATGTTGTAGGTGAAGAGGTATATTTATGTTTTAGTTGGATAAGTAGGTTTATTTAAATTCAGGTCATCATTTCCACCATTTTTATGATAATTTTGTAAATGATGAATGCATGAACATGTAATTTGATTGCAGGTTTGAATAGAGAAATAGAGGAGGACCCCTTCAACACCATCATCTTTAGTCTTCACCCTTCATCAACCACCTTACATCCAAGTCACCTAAAACCCTGTTTTTGAGGTCACTACCACATAACCGAGAGCCACCTTGAGGGTGCAAGACATGCTTTGTGAAGAGTTATGAGCTTGGAAAAGGGGTTGACTACCATTCATCTACCAGGATACACCTTCACCCCACCTCGCCTGACCTTTTCCTCACCATTTCTACCCTCAAACTCCACTCGTCTTGTTTCCGGTAGCTTTTCAAGACATCCTATAGCACTACAAGAAGTCCTATAGCAACTTCTTGTAGAACTTAGATGAGGATGGCATGACTAGAACTCATATGTTGTGCATATAACACTATCACCTTCAATTTTTTATGAACCCCAGGTTGATAAAGTAAAGTTTAGTAGCCTTTGGGAGTTGCATCACTCTTGGTGCGATATTAGGGCTCACCACATTTTGGTGTCGTTGTCGGGGAGGTGTCTAAGTAGATGTTTGTTTATGATTTAGTATTATTTTATGCTTTCTATTTTAAACTCAGTTCCAAAATATTGAAAAATACAAAAATAGTTTTACTTTCATGCCTCATAGGAGTAGGGATAACCAAGGAAAATTCTTACCAAAAACCTCCACATCCCCACACAATCACCCTTCACTCTTCTTTAGTGATTGTGAGGTAGAACACCCCATATGTGAACCACTTGAGAACTTTGAAGAGTCTATTGGAGAAGAAGAGAAACTTGCTTCACCTGAGGAACCTGCTTCACCAATTCAAGCCATGGCTAGAACTAGGGCCCGAGCAGTCTTTCCCATTAGAGAAAATGAAGAAACTAGAATGAAGGACATTAGTCCCTATTCCCTTCCACATTTCCATGGCCTTACTTCTGTGGATCCTGACACCTTCATGTTTGAGTTTGTTGTTGTTTGTGGGACTTATGACCATGCCTCAAATGAACAAAAGATAAAAATTTTCCCATCCACCCTCAAGGATGCAACCTTGTGTTGGTTCATGGGTTTTCCTGGAAACAATATCGCTACCTAGGAACATATGCAAGAGTCCTTAAACAAAAAATATAAGGAATATTGTAGGTCCAAAGAGTCCAAATAAGAGATATTTAAGATGACTCTAGGACCTGATGAATCCCTGGAAGATTATGAAGTAAGATTCCAGCTGAACTATAAAAGAGCCAACTGTACCCTTGATACCGGATCACTCAAATTGGTACTTCTTCAAGGGATCAGGGAAGACTAGGTGATAGAAACCATAATAGGTTGTCTCGAGGAGATATCTACCAGCCACCTTATGAGGACATCAAAAATATCTTTAGGAACCTCTCTAGGGTAGCTAAGAAGAAAGGTAGAGCTAGCCAAAGCATGACCAACACCCCTTCCTCTTCCACCTCCATCAAGCATGAGATTGGAAATATGTTGGAGGACTTCAAAAGTGGGATTAGGCATGCCTCTTTGCAAATGGAAATAATGCAGACCAAGAGGTAACAAGAGGAAGCAGAAAGGAACTTAATTAGCTATATTTTTCCCTAGATGTACTAGAAAATACCCTCGAAATGAATGTCCACTAAATGTCATAGAGGTTTTCTTAGTCTATGAAGAGAATCATGCCACAAATAAGTGTCCCTCCTTACATGGTCTCAAGGTTATATATCAGGGTGGGGAAGGAGGACCAGAGAAACTATGTTTCATAAATCAGAGAAGGCCTCAAGGACCTAGTTCATATCAATAGGGCATTCAAGGTGAACCTCAATCCTACTACCATGCAAACCAAAATGCACCTATGCAGTATTGGCATACCTCCACTCCTCCATCATGGCCTACACCTTCTACTTGGCCTTATGCCCCTCCATATCACCCTCATCCTGTGAACCAACACTTCCAGCAATATGTTCCTCAACCGCCTTAGTGGAGCCACCCATCACAAGTGTGGATGCCCCAACACAACCAGCCACCTGCTTTGCTACCTCCACCCCAACGTCAACCTTATCTCACTCATTCTGCTCCACCTGAGTTGCCTCAGATGCCTACCCAACCCAATCCGAACCCGCATAACAAGTAGGTACATCAGGATTTAGTGGGGAAATATCCTATCCAGCTTATGTTATGGAGATATATGAAATTAACCTCAGGTCTGGAAGGGTACTCCTAGACAATCATACTCCATATCCACCTGCAGAGGTTGAGGACAAAAAGGAAGAGAGCAACCCTTAGATCATGTTGGATCCTTTGTTAAACTGAGAGGGGGGTGGGTGAATCAGTTTAATCAATTCATTACCTTGTAATACTTTCATTTACACTTATTTACATCTTCATTTCATGATTAACTTAATTTACATTGAAACCAAAATCTTAATTAGTGAGCAGCAGGTATTAAGCAGATTAAATATAGAGTATCAACACATAATCATCATGAACATAGACACCAGATATAAGTGGAAACCCATAAGGGAGAAAACCACATCTTATTATTGTTGTGATACAAAGGAAAGCTCCTACTCCCTCTCACCACTAATTTTTTGTAGGCTCCAACCTACAGGAGGCTCCTACCTCAATTCTCCAAGCTACAACTTGCAAGGAAGCTCCAACTCCCATCTATTTTCTATAGGCTCCAACCTACCAAAGGCTCCTACCTCAGTCAGCTACAACTGACATCTATCAAGCTACAACTTGATATGGAAGCACCAAATTCCTCACTCTTTCAAAAAAACATATGTTGATTTACCTTGGATATCGGCTCTGTTCTGTTCCTTCTTCACTGTTGTCCACCAGCCTTCATATCTGCTTTAAATCATCTCTGAATCTTCACAAATTATCTATCTGCTCCTCCTTCTTCTTACCCTCTCTGCCTCACTTCACCATTCTCTAACCTCTTTATGCATATCTATGTGATATCATTTATAGGGTTCACCTTGTTGGCCACCTATAAAATTTTCTCTGTCAAAAGGTGGCCAAAACATTTTGGAGCCTTCAAGGAAGAGTTTTATTGCAAAAATGTTATCTCTTGAAGCCTCTTGAAGACATCCTGCCCCTGTTTCAATCTTCATTGTTGTTTCCATTTCATAGCTCAGAAATTCTTCTGATTTCAAAGAGAAATACTGCTGCAAAAATCCATTTTTCCTTTCCCTCCACCTCAAAACCAACCTTCATTTTTCCTCCTCTTTTTTTCATAAGATTCCTCTATTTTTCCCTTGTTCCATTTCCCCCTTCATAAATCTCCTTTGCAGAGTTTAAAACTCCTTTTTTGAACTCTGCCGAAAACCTCAAATCCTTTTAAAATCCATGGAAAACTCATAAAAAATGCCTTTGTTGTATTACAGACTTAAGTCCCCTTGGGCTAAGTCTAAACCACTTCCCCTCCACATGCCCAAACCCTAGAACCAAGTGCTAGACCCGAAGTGCAATCGCATCGGAGAAATTTAAAATGGGTTGATTGAAATACTGCATCAAAAATTCTGATGCGATTGAGTCCCTTTATTGAAAATCTACCCTCTCCGCTTTCATCCCATATAAATTTCACCTGGGACCAAGTGTTAAGAGTCTGGAGGCGCTAATCGCATCGCAAGTTTTAAGTGGTTAGATTGAAAAGCCCAAGCCCGAAGCTCTGATTGCGATCGGCCCTTTATTGTATATGCCCCAGGCATATTATCATTCCATATAGACCAAGGCCCTGTAATCGGGCACCAAACATTTCATAAATATATATTCTACCCCCGAAGCATTAAAACCTTTGTTTATATTAAGTTTTGGTTTTCATAAAGTATAAAGGGTTTCCGCCGGTGCATAAGCTGAAACGATATTGACCGTTGATCTGATCCTCAGACCAATGGCACGCGCTACATCACATCGCATTTTTCATTTGGTGCGTTTGTTTGTTCCTCCGATTAGCCATCCCTCCAATTAATTCCCCACCGTTGATCTGATTCTCAGATCAATGGTTATTGTGCAATTGCATCGCCCTCTCCGATCGCACAATCGCATCGCCCTCCCCGATCGCGCAATCGCACCCTTATTCTCTCCCCACCGATTGCGATCCTCCGATTGAATCTGGACTGTCCATGTGTCCAGATCGGATGTCCCAGATCTTTCCCGCATGCTTTCATCACCTTTCGCCCTTCCACATTATGTTTTTTGATTAATCCCCACCGTCGATCTCCGCGCGATCGACGGATCTGATTTATTCTCTTCCTCCATTCTCGTTTGACCTCTTCTAAATGAATCCCAACCGTTGGATGATGCCATCCAACGACTCTGCTCTCTTCCCACAACCTATGAATCATTTTAACCCAAAAACGCAGTATTTCTTAATTAGTTTTGTGTTTTGCAAGTAATCGATGGATTTTCCATTATATTTACAGAAAATCTGAAAGCTGGGAATGACAATTCCCGCGCCTTTGATTCATAAAAGGAAACCATTTGCTGGGCTCAAACTCCATGACTCGTCAATGTTTCATGAGGCATTGATGCCATCTGAGCCCTGCGTGACTTGCACATCAACAAGACACAACAATACATAAAAGAAACAAAGAGTGTCAGTGTTTGAAGATTATCTAGCGCGGTTTGAAGGATTAAGGCATACATTCACCAAATCAAAGCCTAAATCCACGAATAAAGACGTCATAAAGACCAGGAGACACATGATAAGCCTGATCAGACCTAAAACACAGTTCTCAGGTAAATTAAAGGTGTTTTAGGAAGAGACGAAGACATCTGTCGATCCGAGAAAGCCTCCATTGCCTGAATTAGAGGCCAATCGAACCCTCTCCAACTCCTAAAGGCACCTGCAGCCTCACAAAAATCAAAGAAGGCTTAGTCATTACCTGAACAAGAGGTGTTTGCCTAAAGACAGCCGAACAATTAATAAAAATCAAATATCTTATCTCTAATTGTCGGCAGAACTATTTTAAAGATTAAGAACATCCCAGAAGCAAATCTCTTCGATCATTAGACCTCGGGGAGCAGCAACAAAGTTACTTCAACATGAAACAAAGCCTCAAAGGTCAAAAAAAGCTCCCACCGAGCTTAATCATAAATGTAAATCAATTAATGCAGATAAACATCTGTAAATTCCTTCATCGAGCCCCTCAAAGGCCGAGGAATCATTAGTCTGTATTAATTGACCCAAGAGATCGTTTATCAGATCCCACCTCCTAATTCTTCTATAAATACTTCTGTAGAAGATGAGAAAATTTTGGTCTCTGGACATCTGATTGCATGTAATAGTTTTCTGAAGCTACTGATGCCCTGTGTGCAACTTGAAGATACATAAGCCGATATGAGAAGTTTGAAGTTGTAGAGACCCACCGGGCTTGCTGATTGTAACTGGTTTGAACATCAAATACAAGTTGCTGATTTATGGGATCCTGATTTATGTCAATGGTGATGTGTTCCTCACTGTCAATTGTTATTTTATTTAATGTTTTCACTCTGTCCACTTTCTCTGATAAAGAGCAGAAAACATATAGCTAGGATTTACTCTCAACAGTACCCTACTCTTACTGAAAGCTTTATTTATATGTTTTCTTCATTCGAGCGTTCCCTTTGAAGAGTATATTAAAGCAGGTCGGTTTAAAAGCACTTGCCTGATCTAGATTGCTCTTTAAAATGACTATTTTCTGTGTTTTCCTTTAGAGTATATTAAAGCAGGTTTGTTTAAAAGCACTTGCCTGATCTAGATTGCTCTTTGTGATTATAATATGTGTTTTCCTTTAGAATATGCTGAAAGTAGGATAGTTTAGAAGCATTTACCTGATCTTAAGATTTTCGAACTGTTTTTAAATGTTTTCTAACTGAAAGTACTTCAATGCAGGCTAGTTTAAAAGCACTTACCTGATCTCATAATACTTTTATGTTTTTCCTTAAGTAAATGCCGAAGCAAGATAGTTTGAAAGAACTTACTTGATCTTAGGTTGTTCACTATTCTTAATTTGTTTTATTCTCCATTTCCTATCTGTTTCATTCCATAAAATCAGCTTAAGAGATCCTTGACATAAGTGACTTGCCCCATAGATCCTTCTTGAACCTTGCTGTCCAATTAAAATCCTCCTATGACTCCATATCCCAATGGGTTAAAGTTTTTTTTGTCTTTTCTGTCAGTCGAATCATTCCTTTGTTTGCATACATCTTCACCCTTTATTTTGAACTGCCGTCACCTTCATCATGTCTTTGCCCAACCAAAAAACAACAAACAAACCCATGCTCCTCATAACTAGCCTAATATCATAACCCAAAAACCTTAAAGATAAATCCAATCTTTGCACTTATCAGAGAGATCCCTCTTCGGATTCAGGAGGGCTAGATCCTTGAATCCCAAAGTGGTTTGATGTTCTCCCAGCAGTTGGACTTTTTCCAGTCTTGCTAATTACAGGGTGCTAACATAATGGTGACCATACTGGGGAGTTCTGAGTAAGTTACATCTATACATCTCTAAGACCTTAGAGGACCCAAAACAATTTAGATTGGTACATGGTGGTGGACCATAAAATGTTTTACCTCCAAAAGAGCTAAAAACTTCCACCTGGTGACTCCACTGGCCTCTAGTAGGCCTATTACTCTTCCAGTCCTAATAAGACTCCCTTGGTAATGCTTTAAAGAAAACCCAATTATAATGATGGTGGACAACAGCCTGCTTCAAACAGTTAATTCATCCACCTGGCGACTCCACAATCCATAACTCTCAAAGAATCCACTGGAGGAAGAACCTGAAAGATGGCCAGGCCTTGTAGAAGGGTAGAACATATGGGTTGGATCTGGTTTAAAGAATTCATTGTTTTTGTCTATCATTATGTTTTGTCCTGCTTTAAGCCTAATCAAGTGTACAAAGATGAAACCCACATTGAGTATGGGAAGGAACTCAGACCTCAGTCTTCAGACCATGAGAAGACCCATACTCCTGTGAAAAACCTGGTGGAACAAGAGCCTCATGTTGTATCTCCCACTCCTAAAGAAGTTTCAATTAGTAGCCATGAGCCTCCTGTCACACTACCCACACCCACAAAGGTCATAGAAAGATATAAACCCCTGGTTTTACCTCTTATCTTCTAGCCCCTTCCTGCAGAAATTATAAACAACCTGCCCCTTTTTAATGGAGAAAATTCAAAAATCACTACTGAGCAGCATGTCCAAAATCTCGAGGATGCACTTGACTTATATGAAATAGAGGAAAATCATGTGCATATTAGAATGTTTGCCTTGTCATTACAAGGAAATGAAAAGAGTTGGTTTAAAAACCTTCCGGCTGCAAGCATCTTCAGCTTTCATCAATTTGCTCGAGTTTTCCTTGATAGATGGGCAGTCCCGATAAATTTTTTCCTCATCCTAGAAGAATATCAGAATTTGAGAAGATAGCCGGCAGAGACAGTACAAGAGTTTTCATCCAAGTTCAATAAGGTGTACAATACGATACCTTCTGATGTAAAACCACCTTTGGGATGGGCTCTACTGCACTATCCTAGTTCTTTTGAACCCAAGGTGGAATTCCATATAAGAGAAAGAGAGCCTTCGAGCCTGTAGAAAATGCAGAGCATAGCTGTTACTGTCGAATACAACATAAAGTGCAGGGAGGAAAGATTGAAAGTAGAAAATAAATACCAGGCAGAGGAAATAGCGCAGATCTCTTTAGAGAACAAGTTGAAAAGATTGATAGAGACTGCTAACGCCCTGCTCAACATAGAAGAAGAAGAACACTAGTTTGAAACTAGAAATGATGATAAGAAGAGACCTGCACCTTGTCCTCAGGAAAAACAAACCGGACCGCTGCAAGATATGTATTACATGCAAAGCATGTATGATGAACAATATGTTAAACTAGAAGATGAACTTGCAGATTATGTTGAATAAGGACTGGTTGAGTTTCCAGTAGGTTTGATGGATAACATTGCTTATAATTATGATTTATCTAATGATGACTTGTTTGATGATGATTTTTTCCAAGGGGAAGCTGAGCTTACAGGGCCATCATTAGTCGATTCAGGGAAGGAAGATCGTGACCATCAACTTCAAGAAAATGATGAGCTAATGCAGGCCATCTATGATACTGATGAAGAAAGCATTGAAAGCATGATAGAAAATGAAGATTCATTGAGGATTCACTCTGTTATATATCAAATCATCAGTAATAATTTCAAAAAAGATGGAAACCAGCAGCTCTTCAGCGCAGAGGGAAAGGCAGAAAATCTTGAGCAAGATGAATATACGGAGCCTTCGCCCGAAGGGGTCAAGGTAATCAAAGCAATTCCTGCTCAAGATTATGTAAATTTTTTCACAGAGTTCAGTTCACTCCAGCAAAACCGGCCAGGGTCAGAAGAGGACAGCCCTGCCATATATGATGAGCCCTCGAGTTCAGGCTGCAATGAAGATGAGGGAGACCTTCTTTCCTTGATCCAGTGGAGGAAGAGGTTTTCCTGGTTGATGCTCATATGCCAAATACTCCCAGCCAGGAAAGGGAAGAGTGTGATTACAGAGGCCACACTGCAGATGCAGGGATTGAAGCCGCCCAGGATGCAGACAACCTACCAGTCATAGGAGGTTTTGAAGAAGAAAGTTTATATCATGTTCTGATTGATCCTGTGGCAGAATATATGGAGGCCCTGATTGGTTCAGTCCCTCAAGCATTGATCCTTTGCAAGAGCCGTGCGCATCAGAAGTGGTCACCACTGGTGGTGGCTTCAGTTTTGAAGATCCACATGCAGAGCACCTTATGGTTGTCTCTGATAAGCAGTCAGAGTTTCTTCTTCTTCTTGACATTACTCAGTTGGCTGCATTGGCACTTTTGTATCATATAAAGATGTAAATACTCCATATTTAGAATAGCTTAGATATGAATGTCAATAAAGCTCAATTCTGAGCATGTAGTTAGTGGTTGTTTTCTGCTTTGAAAAAAAAATAAAAAAACAAAAAAAATAAAAAAACAATAAAAAATAAGAGAAAAGAGGGCAAATTGTAAAAAACAATAAAGGTATAGCCCCATACCAAAAAGAGAAATAAATTCTGAAAGTGTGCAAGCCTAAATGCCACTCTTGAAAAACACATTTCTAGTTAGTCAAACAGCCTAATCTTGACTAATTAGTTTTAAATTTGCTGCTGATAGGATAGTGAATTCGATTTGCCAAACTGTTTAATCTTGGCTTATCAGTAGATAGATTAGGATAGAAATTAAAGGTTCAAACATGCTCAAAATTTGAACCTAAGATTCCAAAGAGAATGACTCCAATCTGTTTCAAAGTCTGAGTAAAAAAAGATTTCAAACTGGTTCTAATTAGCTCAAAATCTGAACCAGTCAACAAAGAAAGAACAGCTCAAAAAAAAAAGAGGCAAAAAAACAAAGCTGTAAAAGGTGAAGGAAGTGCTTGAAACTTTCAGATCTGAAGCCTTCCATTTTTATTTAAATTTTCTGTAAAATAAATATCTATGTGTAACCTATTTTTTATGCCATAGATCACAGCAAGTCAAAAATCTTAATCTTGACTTGACTGTTTTTAAATTTCTGTTGTAGAATTTAGAGAATAAAATCTGTTGGACAGTTTAATCCCAACATATGGAAGATTAGGTAGAGAATTATATGTACTCAACTGTTTAATCTGACTCCATGGAGAAATAAGGAGTAAAAATAGATTAGATTTCCTATTTTCAAAAGAATAAAATGTTGTAAAAGAGTTTTCCAAATCAAGTGCACTCTAGTGAAGAAAAAATGTTAGATTAGTAGGATTGGGTAGGTAGAAAGCTTTTTCATGTAGATCCATTGTTTTTCAATTCTTCTAACACATTTCAGAGCAAAAGAAGATCATCTAAGGAAAGAAAGGCAACCCAATGGATAAAGAATTGATCAGCCTCCCAGAGAATGCAAGTCTGAAGTTCTTGATGCCTTCAAGAAGGCACCATCCCCAAGTGGAGCCACTTTTGGCCACCGATAAAATTTATTCTATAAAAAGGTGGCCAAAACATTTTGGAGCCTTCAAGGAATATTTTTATTGAAAAAATGTTATCTCTTGAAGCCTCTTGAAGACATCCTGCCCCTGTTTCAATCTTCATTTCTGTTTCCATTTCATAGCTCAGAAATTCTGTTGATTTCAAAGAGAAATACTGCTGCAAAAATCCAATTTTCCTTTCCCTCCACCTCAAAACCAACCTTCATTTTTCCTCCTCTTTTTTTCATAAGATTCCTCTATTTTTCCCTTGTTCCATTTCCCCCTTCATAAATCTCCTTTGCAGATTTTAAAACTCCTTTTTTGAACTCTGCCGAAAACCTCAAATCCTTTTAAAATCCATGGAAAACCCATAAAAAATGCCTTTGTTGTATTACAGACTTAAGCCCCCTTGGGCTAAGTCTAAACCACTTCCCCTCCACGTGCCCACACCCTAGAACCAGGTGCTAGACCCGAAGTGAAATCGCATCTGAGAAATTCAAAATGGGTTGATTGAAAGACCGCATCAAAAGTTCCGATGCAATTGAGTCCCTTTACTGAAACTCCGCCCCCTTCGCTTTCATCCCATATAAATTTCACCCAGGACCAAGTGTTAAGAGTTCGGAGGCGCTAATCGCATCGCAAGTTTTAAATGGTTAGATTGAAAAGCCCAAGCCCGAAGCTCCGATTGCGATCGACCCTTTATTGTATACGCCTCGGGCCTATTATCATTCCATATAGACCAAGGCCCCGCAATTGGGCGCCAAACATTTCATAAATATATATTCCGCCCCCGAAGCATTAAAACCTTTTTTTATATTAAGTTTTGGTTTTCATAAAGTATAAAGGGTTTCCGTCGGTGCATAAGCTGAAACGATATTGACCGTTGATCTGATCCTAAGACCAACGGCCCACGCTACATCGCATCGCATTTTTCATTTGGTGCGTTTGTTTATTCCTCTGATTAGCCATCCCTCCGATTCATTCCCCACCATTGATCTGATTCTCAGATCAAAGGTTAACACGCAATCGCATCGCCCTCTCCGATCACGAAATCGCATCGCCCTCCCCGATTGCACAATCGCATCAGCGATTTCCATCGCACCCTTATTCTCTCCCCGCCAATTGCAATCCTCCGATTGAATCTGGACCGTCCACGTGTCCAGATCGGACGGCCCAGATCTTTCCTGCATGCTTTCGTTGCCTTTCGCCCTTCCACATTATGTTTTTTGATTAATCCCCACCATCAATCTCTGCACGATTGATGTATCTGATTTATTCTCTTCCTCCATTCTCGTTTGACCTCTTCTAAATGAATCCCAATTGTTGGATGATGCCATCCAACGGCCCTGCTCTCTTCCCACAACCTCTGAAGCATTTTAACCCAAAAATGCAGGATTTCTTAATTATTTTTGTGTTTTGCAGGTAATCGATGGATTTTCCATTATATTTAAAGAAAAGACGAAGGCTGGGAATGATGATTCTCGTGCCTTTGATTCATAAAAGGAAACCATTTGCTGGGCTCAAACTCCATGACTCGTCAATGTTTCATGAGGCATTGATGCCATCTGAGCCTTGTGCGGCTTGCACATCAACAAGACACAGAAATACATAAAGGAAACAAAGAGTATCAGTGTTTGAATATTTCCTAGTGTAGTTTGAAGGATTAAGGCATACATTCACCAAATCAAAGCCTAAATCCACGGATAAAGACGTCATAAAGACTGGGAGACACATGATAAGCCTGATCAGACCTAAAACACATTTCTCAAGTAAATTAAAGGTGTTTTAGGAAGAGACGAAGACATCTGTTGATTCGAGAAAGCCTCCACCGCTTGAAGCAGAGGCCAGTCGAACCCTCTCCAGCTCCTAAAGGCACCTACAGCCTCACAGAAATCAAAGAAGGCTTAGTCATTACCTGAAAAAGAGGTGTTTGCCTAAAGACAGCCAAACAATTAATACAAATCAAAGATCTTATCTCTAATTGTCGACAGAACTATTTTAAAGATTAAGAATAGCCCAAAAGCAAATCTCTTCGATCATTAGACCTCAGGGAGCAGCAACAAAGTTACTTCAACATGACACAAAGCCTCAAAGGTCAACAAAGGCTCCCACCGTGCTTAATCATAAATGTAAATCAATTAATGCAGATAAACATCTATAAATTCCTTCGTTGAGCCCCTCAAAGGCCGAGGAGTCATTAGTCTGTATTAATTGACCCAGGAGATCGTTTATCAGATCCCACCTCCTCATTCTTCTATAAATACTTCTGTAGAAGATGAGCAAATGTTGGTCTCTGGACATCTGATTGCATGTAATAGTCTTCTAAAGCTACTGATGCCTTGTGTGCAACTTGAAGATACATAAGCCGATATGAGAAGTTTGAAGTTGTAGAGACCCACCGGGCTTGTTGATTGTAACTGGTTTGAACATCAAATACAAGCTGCTGATTTATAGGATCCTGATTTATGTCAATGGTGATGTGTTCCTCACTGTCAATTGTTATTTTCTTTAATGTTTTCACTCTATCCACTTTCTCTGATAAAGAGCAGCAAACACATAGCTAAGATTTACTCTCAACAGTACCCTACTCTTACTGAAAGCTTTATTTCTATGTTTTCTTCATTCGAACATTCCCTTTGAAGAGTATATTAAAGCAGGTCGGTTTAAAAGCACTTGCTTGATGTAGATTGCTCTTTAAAATGACTATTTTCTGTGTTTTCCTTTAGAGTATATTAAATTAGGTTGGTTTAAAAGTACTTGCCTGATCTAGATTGCTCTTTGTGATTATCATATGTGTTTTCCTTTAGAATATGCTGAAAGCAGGATAGTTTAGAAGCACTTACCTGATCTTAAGTTGTTCGAACTTTTTTTAAATGTTTTCTAACTGAAATTAATTCAATGCAGGCTAGTTTAAAAGCACTTACCTGATCTCAGAATACTTTTATGTTTTTCCTTAAGTACATGCCGAAGCAAGATAGTTTGGAAGCACTTACTTGATCTTAGGCTGTTCACTGTTCTTCATTTGTTTTATTCTCCATTTCCTATCCGTTTCATTCCATAAAATCAACTTAAGAGATCCTTGACATAAGTGACTTGCCCCATAGATCCTTCTTGAACCTTGCTGTCCAATTAAAATCCTCCTATGAATCCATATCCCAATGGGTTAAAGTTGTTTTTGTCTTTTCTGTCAGCCGAATCATTCCTTTGTTTGCATACATCTTCACCCTTTATTTTGAACTGCCTTCACCTTCATCATGTCTTTGCCCAACCAAAAAACAAACAAAAAAACCCATGCTCCTCATAACTAGCCTAATATCATAACCCAAAAACCTTAAAGATAAATCCAATCTTTGCACTTATCAGAGAGATCCCTCTCCGGATTTAGGAGGGCTAGATCCTTGAATCCCAAAGCGGTTTGATGTTCTCCCTGCAGTTGGACTTTTTCCACTCTTGCTAATTATAGGGTGCTAACACACCTCATGACTATTTGTATTCCACAGGGAATTTGAAGTGATCATCCATGACTCTTTGACTTCTACCTTCTCATTTCTTTCCTAGCAAATTCAGAAAAACATATAACAATAGATATACATTTCAGCATTACAGTGGGATATTTCTTTGCCTCCAGAGACTTGCCTTTGCATCACAAACAATAAAAAATCAATTAAAACATTTACATTTACATTTGCACCTGATATATCTCATTCAACCTTTTCAGTTCTTGGCTCACTGTGTGCTTGTATTTTCTGCTGCTGTAGTGTAACAAACCCACATTTTCATTCCTGTGCATTTCAATTCAGATTATGCAAATCTGAATACCCTCACTGCACACCTCTTCAAATCTGAAATCTCTGTTCACTGCAATTTTGTATCTGCTGCATATATAACTACTTTGCAAGTTTAGCCCCAAATAAATCTCAAAGTCTGGTAATCTTTACATGCGGAAGCATTTCTTATTTTCTGGACTGGGAAAATTAAATTAATGCGGAAGCTTCATTTTTCCATGGTTATGAAAGCCCATATTTGTATGACAGATCTGCATATATAATTTAAACCAAAACTCACCTTCACTCAAGGTCCACCAGGCCTTCAGCCTTTGATTTATGGAAATGCCAACATATATATTGGATCTTGTATTAAACCCCAATACTATAACTTACCACGAAAGTTCTCTTTTGACAATGGTTGAACTATATAATAAAGCCTTCTCATGAGGGTCGCATCAAGGTTCGACTAGCGGTTAGAACTTGAAATATAACTTGCTTTTCCACATATGTTAATATGTGTCAAGACTCTATATTATGCCCAAATATCATATCTCGCCCACTGCACTTTAATTTCAAATCATATATATAAGTCTTGGCGTATAACTCAGGTTTTATAATTTGACCCCAATGGTCAATAAGCCATATTGAAACCCGACTTTAATTTATAACTAAAAACCCGATGAATACTCAAGTTCGTTCAGGCCCCACATGTCAAACCTGTTTAAATAACCATTCATATGCAACTCCAACTCTGATTCAAAACCCAAAAAAAACCTGTGGTCAAAATACACCAATCCACTATACAATTGAACCACGCGGACCATAGTCCATTGAAACATATCAAAACCACCATTATAACATTGACTCCACGCATATAACAATTCTCCTCCATATTCTATCAACAACATTAGGTCCGTCCGGGTCCCACAACTCATTCAACACATATCAACCATTCATCAAGGTTTAATACATACAATTCAACTGCATATCCATTTATATGGTATATTGGTTTTGGCATATATTACAACAGCAATAAATCTTCGGTCTTTACTTATAAATTCTGAATGTATTTAGACTTTGAATTAAACTCAAATTATGATAGGGTCCGGCATCATATATCATAAAATCTTCGACCTTGGCTTAAACCATAACTCAGACTTGGCTTAAAAGCCAAACAACAATATAAATAAAAGTTTGGGTCCCACAACAACATATAAACATGCCTTGTTCAACTTCCCCACTACTTTGCTTGTGATCCAACGGTGGTTGCAACACATCAACCCACCATGCAAAATCCAACGGATATTGCAAAAGTTTTAACCCTGCGATTTAACTCTCCAAAAAAATGCGAAAATCGTGGGTTTTAAAAACCACCTCAGGACACGTGTCACACGCGAACCCTTATAGCATTTTTTTCTTCGATTCCAGTTACCATTTTAAACTTTTCTGAAAACCGCCAGTCTTCGCCTCAAACCCGCTTTTACTATTCATTACTTTACGGTTCTATCTAGCCGCTTGTTCGTAGTTCCGTTCATTCTTCGCTTCTTCTCCCAGTTCTTCACGTTCAACCCTAACGCCTCATATCCACAGGATTTCACATGCTAGGGTTCCGCCCTTGTTCCAAAGCACATCTGCTGCATCTTAATTTCACGATTCTACTTATATTGATTGGTATCACTACTATTCTTGTGCGCCTTCTCTCATTCTATTCTCGATGCAATTTCGAACTTCTGTTGGTAAATAACTCCACACAAGCCAGGTTTCCAGTCTCCAACCCTCTTCGGCACACAGACAATGCATTATTGTTTCTCTGTATTCAGTTACTGTGCATGAAAATGTATGACAGTGCATGACTGTTTCTCTGTATTCAGTTACTGTGCATGACAGTGCACAGATAGTGCATGATTGTTTCTCTGTATTCACTGTATATACACAACCAGGTGTATGACCCTCCTTTGAGATTGAATCTCCTTACATCTTTCTAGACCAGACCCTCGTCAGAGTAGATTATTTCATATATACACTGAATTTGCTTACAAAGCCTCCTTGTTTTTGGTCAGATATTCAAATCAAATGGCCCTTTCAACCTCACTACTCTACCTCTAATTCCTCTACTGCTTATTTTGCCTGGGATGCCTCTTGCCTATCTCCTTTGCCTATTTGCTGGTTCTTCTTTCTTCTCTTTTTCCATAGTGATAGTTCAGGCGCTGCTCCTTTCTTACTTTACTTCTCTCTTTGCCATCAATGAAAATATTTCCAACAGTCTCCCCCTTTGGCATTGATGGCAATACACTTCCTCTGCTTGCCTTTTAGAAGACCCTTTCTTCCATTACTTGCTTTTGCTCACTTTTCCCCCCCCTTTGACATCAATGGAAAAGGGTTGCACATTTCCTCGTGTGGTTTCCAAATCTTGTCCATAATATTCTGATCGTGAGGACCTGTTCCATGCACTGCTCACTTACTCGGGTTCTTTTGTGACAATATTTGTTGACTGATATCCCCCTAGAATGATGCTTTCTTTTCATGTCAGAGAGTAGCATCTGTAGGCACTACCCCTATTTTGTCTCTTAGATATTCGAATGGCTCTTTAGTAAGAGGTTTTGTGAATATGTCTGTTGTTTGTTCCTTTGTTGGTACATATTCCAATTTCACTACTTTCTGTGCTACTTGTTCTCTGAGGAAATGGTACTTAATTGGGATGTGCTTTGTTTTTGAATGAAATACAAGATTTTTTTATATACTTATTGCACTTGTATTGTCACATTTTATTGAAATGGGATCATCTATGCTTACCTTCATGTCTTGGAGAGTTTGTTTCATCCACATTACTTGTGTGCAACATGCTACTGCTGCTATGTATTCTACTTCTATTGTAGATAGAGAGATAGAAGTTTGATTCTTGCTTAGCCATGCCACCAAACTTTTTCCAAAATAGAATGCACCTCCACCTGTGCTTTTTCTGTCATCCACACAGCTCGCCCAATCTGCATTTGTATATGCTGTCAAAGTGAAGATTTTTCTTTTTGGATACCATAGCCTATAATGTGCAGTTCCTTGTAGATATCTAAATATCCTCTTGATTGCTAGTAAGTGATTTTGTTTTGGTGCTACTTGATATCTTGCCACAAGTCCTACTGCCAACACAATGTCTAGTCTAGAGGCAGTTAGGTATAGCAGGCTTCCTACCATGGATCTGTAAAGTTTTTGATCTACATCTGTTGATCCATCATTTGCACATAGTTTGCATCCAGTGATCATGGGAGTTGACACAGGTTTGCAGTCTTCCATTTTGAACCTTTTCAATATCTCTCTTAAGTATTTTTCTTGTGAGATGAATGTTCCTGTGTTCTTTTGTTGAATTTGAAGTCCTAAATAGAATGTGAGCTCCCCAATCATAGACATCTCAAATTCTGATTTCATTTCTTCAGCAAATCCTTTTGCTAACTCATCTTTGTTGCTTCCAAACATGATGTCATCTACATACACTACTACAATTAAGAGTTCATTTTCATTAGCCTTTATGTACAGATTGTTGTCTACTCCTCCTTTCTTGAAACCTTGTTTTTGCAAGTATTTGTCGAGCCTTGAATACCATGCACAAGGAGCTTGTTTCAGCCCATATAAGGCTTTCTTTAATATGCACACATAGTCTAGTTTATCTGTTAAGGAGAATCCTTCAGGTTGTTCCATGTAGACTTCTTCCTCTAGATCTCCATTCAGGAAGGAAGACTTCACATCCATTTGATATACCTTGAAATCATGATAACATGCAAAGGCCAAAAACATTCGGATTGCTTCCATTCTGGCTACAGGGGCAAATGTTTCATCATAATCAAGACCTTTAATTTGTGAATATCCCTTGCATACAAGTATGGCTTTATTTCTGATTACCTGCCCTTGTTCATTCATCTTATTCTTGAATATCCATTTTGTGCCAATGACATTTTTCCCAGTGGGTCTTGGAATTAATTCCCAGGTATTGTTCTTCTCAATTTGGTCTAGTTCTTCATTCATAGCTTTTACCCAACATTTGTCTTTGCTGGCTTCTTCGAACTTCTTTGGCTCTATTTGAGATAGCATGGCTAGGTGTACTTCTTCTGTCTATCTGTTCAGAAAGCTATCTTCTTGCCTATACTCCCACACTCTTGTCCCTAATGATTTGGTCTTCTGGATGATTATTTTGAGTGTGTCCTAAGGGACCTTTTGAGTTTAATTCAATATCTTCTATTGTATGGCTCAGTTCATCATTATCTTGGTTTTCTTCTTCATTAACTTTGGAGGATTGCTGCATCTTGTACTTCTTGTTCTGCTTGGTAGATCTTCATCAAATCTTACATCAATGCTTTCCACAATTTTGTGTAGTGTTTGTTGTAGCACCTGTAACCCTTACTCTTGGATGCATATCCTAGAAATGTTCCTTCATATGCTCTTGCATCAAACTTCCCCAGTTTTTCATCATTATTTTTTATGAAACACTTGCTTCGAAAGACTCTAAAGTGTTTGATTGATGTTGGTTTACCATGCCATAATTCGTAAGGAGTCTTGTCATAGTTTTGTCTTAAATGAGCTTTGTTAATAATGTGAACAGTTGTGTGTACTGCTTCTGCCCAGAAAGTTTGGAGAATGTTACTTTCTTGCATCATTGTTCTAGAAATCTGTTGTACTGACCTGTTTTGTCTCTCTGCCACTCCATTCTGTTGAGGTGTACCTGCAATTGTAAATTGTTGTTTTATCCCATGCTCATTGCATAGGTCTGCAAAATCATAGTCTGTGAATTCACCTCCTCTGTCTGATCTGATGCACTTTAGCTTGCATCCTGTTTGATTTTCTGCCAATGCCTTGAATATCTTGAATTTCTCAAGTGCTTCATATTTATATTTGAGAAATGCTACCCACGTAATTTTGGAAAAATCATCTATTATAAGCATGAAATAATATTCTCCACTTGGTGCTTTAGTTCTTGAAGGTCCACACAGGTCCATGTGTACAAGCTGAAGTGGCCTACTTGTTGATAGTTAATCTTTGGTCTTAAAAGATGTGCAGGTCTGTTTTCCCAATTGGCAAGATTTACATATGGTATTTGAAGGCTTCTTTATTGCTGACATATCTCTGACTACTTTATTCTTGCTCAGACTGATGATATGGTCAAAGTTAAGGTGTCCCAATCTTCTATGCCATAACCATGACTCATCAAGTTTTCTTAGGTGGCAGGCTTCATTCTCTTCTTTCACTATATAGACATTACTTTCTGTTCGAATACCTTTGATCAAGGTCTTTCCCGTGGTGCGTGATCTTACTTCACATTCTTGTGCTCTAAAAATAACTTCACAGCCTTTATCACACATTTGACTGACAGTAAGGATATTTGCCTTCAGCCCATCCACAAATAGTACATCTTGGGCCTTTCCTCTTCCATTATCCAGACTGACTGAGCTTTTTCCTTTGATTTTCCCTGCTTTATCATTGTCGAAAGTTACATTTCCAGATTTCTTTTCATCAAAGGTTATAAACTTGCTTCTATCTCCAGTCATATGCTTTGAGCATCCACTGTCCAAATACCATTGGCTTTTCTGATCTTGGGCTATTAGAGCCAAGTCACACTTATTCAACTTCTTTTTCCACTGCAGGCAGCTATTTGTTTGGCACCTTTTCTGAGAACATGGACCACATTATTTGAGAGGACATTGGGAAGACATATGTCTGATTTTATGGCATACACAACATTCGATCATATTTTTAGCAGAATTATGAGTATGAGTGAACTCTCCATAAGTCATAAATCTCCTTGAGTTATTGAACATCAATCTTCGTCCATATGTTCTGCACTCCTTGGCTTTATGGCCGAATTCCTTACAGTAAAAAAAATACCCATAAAAACAATTAGCGTACCTGATGAAGGGTTGTCTTCTCCATTTGTTTGCTTGAGGTGGTCTTTTCACTTTTTGCATCCTTTGCAGGTTGGAATCAATTCTCCTTTTATAATATTATGCAACAATATGTCCCAGTTTGTGGTAGGCATGACAAGTGACATTTTTCATAGGGGGGAAGAATATCCTTTGATAGCTTCCAAATTTTATATATTCAGGAGTATATGAGCCTTTTTCATTTGATTGTTTATTTATTTCGTTCTTTGTCATTTGAGGTTCCTTCATGTTCCTGTTTACTTCATTGCAGGCTTCTACTTCTGTAGGAACTTTCTGAGCTACTTCATTATCCTTGACAGCTTTTACAAAAATGATATTCTTGTTATCTGTTTCTTTGACTTTACTTGTTTCTCCTTCATAGCCTATCCCAGTTTTTATCAGAGGAGATCTTTGAGCATCGAGTATGTTATTCAACTTATCAGAGCTAGTCATTTGAGAAATGTTTATTGACAATTTCCTTTGGGTGTTTTTTAATTTCTTCCTCAAGCATACTACTTCTTCTTCAAATTTCTCTTGCTTCTGAATTTTATCCTCAATTTTCTTAAGTAAAATGTCTTCTACCTTCTTGGCTTCTTCAAGCTCTACTTTCAACTGAATGAGGTCTTCTGAATTTTGTTCTTCTCTTACATATTTGAGGAGAATGTCTTTCTGTTTTCTGCACTTTAGTTTAAGTCTGTCTATTTCCTCTAGGGCACTTCTTAGCTCCCCCTCAAGATCAACTTCACCTTCTTCCTCAACTTCTAGAAGGAATCCTTCAAGCTCTTCTTTGGCCATCAATACAAATTTAGAGGTTCCTTCTTCATTTGAGGATTCATCCGAGTCTTCAGAAGCACTGCTATCTTGCTGAGCATAAAATGATTTTCTCCTGAATCTCTTCCCTTTCTTCCAGTTATTTGTTTTGGTTTGCTCTGTTTCTTGAGTGTGATTCTTTGTTTTCTTATGGGGACACTTAGAAGCATAGTGCCCAACTCTTCCACAGTTAAAGAATTTAAATGGAAGTTTACCTTTATATTTGCCTGAGCCTCTATCCAATTTTCTGATAAATTTGGCTTCTTCTTCATCAGAGCAAGAGAATATATCTTCTTTTTTATTCTCTGTCATAAAGGTTGCCTCCCTCACATTTGACTTCCTCTATGGCAATCTCATCTCATAGGCTTTTAAGTTTCCAAGTAATTGGTTCATGGTTAAAGTTTCCCAATCAATTGTTTCTTCTATAGCAGAAACCTTGGGATTAAAGCTGGATGGTAAAGATCTTAGAATATTTTGAAAAATTACACATTCTTTTATGGTTTCTCCTAGAGCTTTCATGTTATTCACAATTTCTGAAACCCTTAAAAAGAAGCTGGCAATGTCTTCATCATCATTCATTTTTATATTTTCAAATTGAGCTCTATAGACTTGAAGTTTGGCTATCTTCACCTTTTTGTCTCCATCATGGATGTTTTCTAGAGTATCCCATATTTATTTGACAGTCTTGTTGTGCATTACTTTGATAAATTCTGCCTCACACAGTCCACTTAAGTGTGAATTCATGGCTTTTGCATTAGCTACAAAGTCTTGTTTGGCATCTTTCTCTGAGTCAGTTTCCTTTGGGGCATATCTCAATTCCACAGCAGCCCAAACTTCTATTCCTAGAGACATTATGTACGTCCTGATTCTTATTTTCCAGAAGGCATAATTTGTACCGGTGAAAAAAGGGGCTTTATTTGTTGAGCATCATTCTAGACTAGCCATCCTGGGGACCTAGGATCTCCTTCCAGTTGTTAAACTGATATAGAAGGAACCGGATTTGATACCAATTGTTGGATCCTTTGTTAAACTGAGAGGGGGGGGGGTGAATCAGTTTAATCAATTCATTTCCTTTTAATACTTTCATTTACACTTATTTACATCTTCATTTCATGATTAACTTAATGTACATTGAAACCACAATCTTAATTAGTGAGCAGCAGGTATTAAGCAGATTAAATATAGATTATCAACACATAATCATCATGAACATAGACACCAAATATAAGTGGAAACCCATAAGGGAGAAAACCACATCTTATTATTGTTGTGATGCAAAGGAAAGCTCCTACTCCCTCTCACCACTGATTTTATGTAGGCTCCAACCTACAGGAGGCTCCTACCTCAGTCAGCTACAACTTGATATGGAAGCACCAACTTCCTCACTCTTTCAAAAAAACATATGCTGATTTACCTTGGATATCATCTCTGTTCTGTTCCTTCTTCACTGTTGTCCACCAGCCTTCATATCTGCCTTAAATCATCTCTGAATCTTCACAGCTTCTCTATCTGCTCCTCCTTATTCTTACCCTCTCTGCCTCACTTCTCCATTCTCTAACCTCTTTATGCATATCTATGTGATATCATTTATAGGGTTCACCTCATGACTATTTGTATTCCACAGGGAATTTGAAGTGAACAACCATGACTCTTTAACTTCTACCTTCACATTTCTTTCCTAGCAAATTCAGGAAAAAAAATATAACAATAGATATACATTTCAACATTACAGTGGGATATTTCTTTGCCTCCGGAGACTTGCCTTTGCATCACAAACAATAAAAAATCAATTAAAAAATTTACATTTACATTTGCATCTGATATATCTCATTCAAACTTTTCAGTTCTTGGCTCACTGTGTGCTTGTCTTTTCTGCTACTATAGTGTAACAAACCCACATTTTCATTCTTGTGTATTTCAAATTCAGATTCTGCAAATCTGAATACCTTCACTGCACACCTCTTCAAATCTGCAATCTCTGTTCACTGCAATTTTGTATCTGTTGCATATATAACTGCTTTGCAAGTTTAGCCCCAAATAAATCTCAAAGTCTGGCAATCTTTACATGCGGAAGCATTTCTTATTTTCTAAACTGGGAAAATTAGATTAATGCGGAAGCTTCATTTTTCCATGGTCATGAAACCCCATATCTGTATGACAGATATACATAAATAATTTAAACCAAAACTCACCTTCACTCAAGGTCCACCAGGCCCTCAGCCTTTGATTTAAGGAAATGCCAACATATATGTTGGATCTTGTATTAAACCCCAATACTATAACTTACCACGAAAGTTCTCTTTCGACAATGGTTGAACTATATAATAAGACCTTCTCATGAGGGTTGCATCAAGGTTCGACTAGCGGTTAGAAATTGAAATATAACTTGCTTTTCCACATATTTTAATATGTGTCAAGACTCTATATTACGCCCAAATATCATATCTGGCCCACTGCACTTTCATTTCAAACCATATATATAAGTCTCGGCGTATAAATCAGGTTTTATAATTTGACCCCAATGGTCAATAAGCCATATTGAAACCCAACTTTGATTTATAACTAAAAACCTGATGAATACTCAAGTCTGTTCGGGCCCCACATGTCAAATCTGTTTAAATAACCATTCATATGCGACTCCAACTCTGCTTCAAAACCCAAAAACAACCTGTGGTCAAAATACACCAATCCACTATACAATTGAACCATGCGGACCATAGTCCATTGAAACATATCAAAACCTCCATTATAACATTGAATCCAAGCATATAACAATGCTCCTCCATATTCTATCAACAAAATTAGGTCCGTCCAAGTCCCACAACTCGTTCAATGCATATCAACCATTCTTCAAGGTTTAATACATACAATTCAACTGCATATCCATTTATATGGTATATTGGTTCTGCCATATATTACACCAACAATAAATCTTTGGTCTTTAATTATAAATTCTGAATGTATTTAGACTTTGAATTAAACTCAAATTATGATAGGGTCCGGCATCATATATCATAAAGTCTTCGACCTTGTCTTAAACCATAACTCGGACTTGGCTTAAAAGCCAAACAACAATATAAATAAAAGTTCAAGTCCCACAGCAACATATAAACATACCTTGTTCAACTTCCCCGCTACTTCGCTTCTGATCCAACGGTGGTCGCAACACATCAACCCACCATGCAAAATCCAACGGATATCGCAAAAGTTTTAACCCTATGATTTAACTCTCCAAAAAAATGCAAAACTCGTGGTTTTTAAAAACCACCTCAGGACATGTGTCACACGCAGACCCTTATCGCATTTTTTTCTTCAATTCCGCTTACCATTTTAAAATTTTCCGAAAACCGCCAGTCTTCACCTCAAACCCTCTTTTAATGTTCATTACTTTACGGATCCATCTGCCTGCTTGTTCACAGTTCCGTTCATTCTTCACTTCTTCTCCCAGTTCTTCACATTCAACACTAATGCCTCATATCCACAGGCTTTCACATGCTAGGGTTCTGCCCTTGTTCCAAAGTACATCTGCCGCATCTTAACTTCATGATTTTGATTATATTGATCGATATCACTACTATTCTTGTGCGCCTTCTCTCATTCTATTCTCGATGCAATTGCGAACTTCTGTTGGTAAATAACTCCACACAGGCCAGGTTTCCAGTCTCCAACCCTCTTCGGCACACAGACAGTGCATGACTATTTCTCTGTATTCAGTTACTATTCATGACAGTGTATGACAGTGAATGATTGTTTCTCTGTATTCAGTTACTGTGCATGACAGTGCATGAATGTTTCTCTGCATGACTGTTTCTCTGTATTCACTGTATATACACAACCGGGTGTATGACCCTCCTTTGAGATCGAATCTCCTTACATCTTTCTAGACTTGACCCTCGTAAGAACAGATTCTTTCATATATACACTGAATTTTCTTACAAAGCCTCCTTGTTTTTGGTCTGATCTTCAAATCAAATGGCCCTTTCAACCTCACTACTCTGCCTCTAATTCCTCTGCTGCTTCTGCTGCCTGGGCTGCCTCTTTCCTGTCTCCTTTACCTATTTGTTGGTTCTTCTTTCTTCTCTTTTTCCATAGTGATAGTTTAGGTGCTGCTCCTTTCTTACTTTACTTCTCTCTTTGCCATCAATGACAATATTTCCAACAGACCAATCAACCTCATTTTCTTGAGCACCTGATCCACCCTAGTGAGAACACCCCAGAAGAGAATGAAATTTTGGGAGAACTAAAGAATATCTGTGTGAAAATACCCCTTCTCTAGGACATTAAGGATGTCCTATTTACAAAAGTCTCATCAAAGAAAAATTATTTAAAAATCTAGAGAAAAGGAATAAATACACCCCCACCATCGATGTTATGGGACAACTGTCTCACTTGATGTTGGGAAGGGTGATCGTCTTGAAGTACCTGGACCCTGGAAGTCTAGTAATAGATGTATACATTGATGGTGTCATAGCCCCCCACACGAGTCTGATTGATATTGGGGCTACCATCAAGGTGATGACTAGGAAAACTATTGATCAGATTTGGATCACAGACCTAAGTGGTAGCTCAAATTTCAAAGTGTTTGAAATTGTGCCAAAATTGAGCGACCAGATAGATATCGTCTTCCTAATTCCGGTGCCACTAATGGTTCGAAAAGGCGACACTGTATGAAGAAGTTATCGTGATTTGAAAAGTCCAGTAAACTACAAATTTCGAGAGTTGACCAGGGTTGACTGGGCATTTGAATAGTCAGCAAAAAAAGAATATTCTAGGGAATATTCCTAGAATATTCCTCAAAATATTCCCTAGAATATTCCTCAAAATATTCCCTGGAATATTCCTTCCAACCCAGCCATAGGATGACAAGTGGCAGAATTTCATTGTTGAATGGTGGTATTTTTTTTGTTGGGCCAATGAGAAGGTACCACGTGGGCAGCCCTGAAGCTGCCACATGGCCCTTGAACTGTGTTGTAAAATTTTGGTGGAGTAGATAGAAGTGAACCGCACGACCTACCGCTGAGCGCACGCACAGGTTTACCTTCTTTTCTACGTTGTTTCTTAACCATATTGGTAGATGGGTTTTATTTAAATATTTATGCACGCGGAGTTGGGGGTTGGGGACCGCCGATGGTCCCAACCTGCCAGCAGTCCCGTGGAAGAGTGTTCGCATTACAATGTAACCATGACATAAAACTTAACCGATGGCTTATCGTAACCGCAACCTCCGTCGTTCAAAAATATCACATGTTGCAGTTACAATAAATATCTTCGCGCGGTCAGGTCTTAACTCCGCTTCAAAATTTGGTTTAAAGGTTGATACCCATGATTTAAGCAGAGTTCTTCTTCGACATTTTTCTATAACCGTAGGTTTCGGCGATTGGCATGTTGCCACCCCCTACCCATAACATTAAATTTATGGTTATCCACTGGTGGAAAGTTAAAGCACGCCCTATTTTTGTATGGTTATGGCTAAACCAACTCCAATTAAACTGAAGTCCTCCACATTTAGTGGAGTTGTTTTAGGTGAAACTGGAAAAATGAGTTGGAGACTCATTGTTCGACCATTATGAGAGTGTGAATAGTCATTTTCGACTTTATTAGAAATTCTAGAGCCATTGGTGAGGGTTTTAGAGCTATCAGATAACTTTTGTGTGTGATTTTGCATCAGAGAAGTTCCAAGGGCCACTAGGGCCACCAAGGGCTAGCATCACAATGAGGCCTAGCCAAGGTAGCTAGAGGCCTTAATCAGGAAACCAATAGTCATTTTTAGATTTTTTAGACATTGGGTAGCCATTGGTGAGGTTTTCAGAGCTAGAAGAGGACTTCTAAAGGCCGAGATGCTTCAAATAAGTTCCAAGGGCAACTAGGGCCAGTAGGGGCCAGCAGGAGAATGAGGCCTAACTAGAGCAACTAGATACCATTCTCAGCAAACCAATAGTCTATACTAACTATTTTTAACCTTATGAATCCAATGGAAGGATTTGAATAAGATTTTGAATACTTCTCAAGGCTGAGATGCTTTCGAGAATTTTTCAGTGTGCCTAGAGCCACAGGGTGCCACCAAGTGTTGGGGGCGTAACCAGAGCAGCCAGAGGCTTTTTTCAGCAAGTGAATAGTATATTCTGACTATTTTAGACATTATGAATCCAATTAGGGTTTTTCAGAGCCATTTGGAGACTTCTAGAGCCGAAGAAGCCATAGGGAAGTTTTAATCAGCCCAAGGCCAACAGGAGTTGGAGGCCTAGACTGGGGAGCCAGAGCTCATTTAGAGCAAATGAACAGTATATTTTGGAGGACTGATATATGTTCGAGACAGTAGAAAATGTTTCAGGGATAGAAAATGAATTCTTAGGGAGTTTTTTCCACAGAGAATCTCAGGGAAGCTTAAGGGCACCGACAGAAGAGGTCAAGTCAAAGGGATCCTAGTTCCATCTCCAGAGAGATAAAAACCATTCTAGGGGTATGATGGTATTATAAACCCATTAGTACAAAATAGACAACCATTGGAGTTGAGTAGTTACTTGTAAAAGAAATTTTCCATCATAATCCCAAAGAGCCAAGCCAATGGACAAAGGCTCAAGGAGACGTAGCCTACGACATTCAAGTGAACTCATTTATTAAATTTGCTATTATGTGTTGATGCTTATTTTCTGCACTTTATGTTTGTTGTACATGCTTATTATCATAAAAAACAAATTTTTAATTCCTCACACTTAAATCATTAAAACAATATAAAACACATACACCTGAATCAAGAATTCAATTCTACACAGTCAAGTATAAGCAAGATCTTAATTTGTTTAACTGAGTGGGAGGTGCTTGCATAGCATAACAAGTCAGCCACCCATTTCAGATCAGGTGGTATCAGAGCACTAGGTTTCTTGTTTTTGACTTGAAGGGTGTTTAACAGTGCAAAGAATTTAACTGTTTGCAAATTGACTGATGCTTACAAGTTTGAGTTTGCTAGAGGTGAAGGGGAGATATTGATAGCTAAGTCCAGAAGAGGAAAAGAAGCAAGAAGGCTAAAATCATTCTCCTTACCCAAAGGACCTCAAGGCAACCCTTGAAGCATAAGAGGGATTATTTGCAAAAAAAGGTTGCTTGAAGAAGAGATACAAGTTGTAGAAAAGAGCTTGAATCTACAACCATATTGTTTATAAGCTTTATCAATTATTTTTGAAGCTTTGTGAATTGTTGTTGAAGTTATTTAATTCATTTACATAATGATGACAACTTTATCAAGTGAGGTTTCTAAATCCTCCTTTACAAGACTCTTTGATGAAGAGATGAAGTGGGACTTCTACATCTTGAAGGATATGGTGCAAATTATGTATGAAGATGGAAGGGAAAGCACTAGAATTCATGAGAAATTGGTTGCTATGAAGAAATAAAAAGCAAGACTTCTTCAAATAATGCATGAGATGGAGATGCAGCCCCATCATGCCCAAGGGGACTTAACCAAGCACATGCTTGAATCAGAGGTAAATCACTCAAATTTGTCTTCAATTTTCTCTTCAGATAGATGTGTAGGTTCATTTGAAAAACAAACTAGAGGTATAGGGTCCAAGTTGATGTTAAAAATGGGCTATGAAGGCAAGGGTCTAGGCAAACATGCACAAGGCATGATAGAGCCTATTATGGTTGCAGAAAGTCCTAAGAAGTTTGGTCTAGGTTATGTTCAATCTTATGGCAAAAAATCTAAATCCATGAAGGCACTTGAGACAGTTCCAAAAAGAACTTTTGTTCCAAGTTCAAACCCACCAACATGTCAAATTTTTATGCAAGATGAATGCCATTGTTTGAAGCCTATGTTGCAGAAGGATGTTTGTAGACATGCACCTTATGGGGAGCAAGAGAGTTTTGAAAGCTATCAAGACATGAACACTGATTTTGGTATTCAAAAGAGAGCTGGAACCTCTTTAAGTTCATCTCCTCAAGAAGGTAAAAACTATGGACATGTAAAGCAGCATTTGAGGTATAAATCTTCCTATAGTCAAGTTGATTATGTTTATGTTAAGCATGGAAAATCTGCATGCATGAAGGGGAGAAAGAGTTGATGTTCCTATTATGGTTTGTGTAACCATGAAGTTTCAAAATGCTAGAAGTGGATGAAGGCATACAGGAAACAGTCGAAGCGAAGGAAACTTCCACAGAAGATGCAAAAGTTTTTCACACATTTCTAGAAGAAGGGACATTTCATTGCCCAATATTGGACATTGCATCCAACCAATCATCCCAAGAATTTGAAGCAAGAGAATAAAAATACTGGTGTGAATGGAACCAAATATTCCATCATCGATGTGAGACCAAATGTTTCACAAGAAGAAGATTTTCAGCAGCAAAAACCGCCATGGAAGTGACTCGGTAAGAAGTGGTTTGACTTCTTGACTCAATAAGACATACATTCATTTGTGCATATGCAAATTTCAGTCATGTATGTATGTATTTCTATTGGAAACTTACATTTGTATGAGCTACCTTGGATCAATGATCAAGGAAGCAATGTTTAGCTACCTTCTATTGAATATTTCTCGCCAAAAATTTATGGATGAGCTCAAAGAGGATACAATTCTTAACAGGAGGACAATAGTATCAAAGAAGGGAAGTGTTGACTACCTTCAAGTTGGGGCTCAAAGGCACTAAACCAAGCAAGGAAAAGTGGATGGAGGTTTTAAAGGTGAGGGTGTTGTACTCTCATCTACTGAACAAATAATCAAGTATTTTGGGGTCCAAAAGATTCCCAATGGGGACAAGTGATCAAATTTGGATCAAGGACCTAAGTGATAACTAAAATTTCAAAGTGTTAGAAAGTGTTCCAAACCTGAGCAACTGGATAGATCTCGTCTTCCTGATTCCAGCATCGTGAATGGTTTGAAAAAATGACACCGTATGAATAATTTATTGCGATTTGAAAAGTCCAGTAAACTTCAAATTTCGAGAGTTGACCAGGGTTGACTGGGAATTTGAACAGTCAGCAAAAAAGAATATTCAAGGGAATATTCCTCATAATATTCCCTAAAATATTCCTTTCAAGCCAATCACAGGATGACAAGTGGCAGAATTTCATTTGCTGAATGGTTGTATGTTTTTTGTTGGGCCAATGAGAAGGCGCCACGTAGCCAGCCCTGAGGCCGCCACGTGGCCCTTGAACTGTGTTGTAAAATTTTGGTGGAGCATATAGGAGTCGACCCCATGACCTATAGTCGAGTGCATGCATAGTTTTACCATCTCTGCTATGTTTTTTCTTAATCATATTGGTGGAAGGGTTTTATTTAAAGTTTTATGCATGTGGAGTTGGGGGTTGGGGACTGCTGGCAGTCCCAACCTACCAGCGGTCTCGTGGAAGAGTGTTCACATTGAAATGTACCACGACATAAAAATTAACCAATGGATTATCGTAACCACAACCTACATCGTTCAACAATATCACATGCTGTAGTTACAATAAATATCTCCGTGCAGTCAGGTCTAAACTCTGCTTCAAACTCTGGTTTAAAGGTTGATACCCACGGTTTAAGCAAAGTTTCGCTCCGAAATTTTATATAACCGTGGGTTTCGGGGTTGGCATGTGGCCACCCCCTACCCATAAAATTAAATTTACAGTTAGCCACTGGAGGAAAGTTAGAGCGTGCCCTATTTTTGTGCGGTTTTGGCTAAACTAACTCTAGTTAAACTGAAGTCCTCCACATTTAGTGGAGTTGTTCTAGGTCAAACTCGACAAATGTGAATAATAAATTTTGAATTTCTTCGACATTACAGAGCCATTGGTGAGGGTTGCAAAGCCATCAAAGAAATTCTGAGCAAGATTTTTCTTCAGAGAAGTTCCAAGGGACACTAGGGAAACTAAGGGCCAGCAACAGAATGAGGCCTAGCCAGGGCAGCTAGAGGCCTTACTCAGGAAATAAATAGTCATTTTTGGATGTTTCAGACATTCTAGAGCCATTGGTGAGGTTTTTAGAGCCAAAAAATGACTTTGGAAGGCTGATATGATTTATAGAAGTTCCAAGGGCCACTAGGACCACCTGGGGCCAACAAAAGAACGAGGCCTAATGAGAGTAGCCATATACCATTCTCAGAAAAACGATAGTATATTTTGACTATTTTTAACCTTATGAATCCAATGGAAGGATTTGAAAAATCTTTTGAATACTTCTGAAGGCTGAGATTCTTCATGGGAGTTTTCAGTGTGCCTAGCGCCACAGGGTGCCACCAGGCGTTGGGGGCGTAACCAGAGCAGCTAGAGGCCTGTTTCAGCAAGTAAATAGTCTATTCTAACTATTTTGGACATTCTGAATCCAATGGAGGGATTTTCATAGCCATTTGGAGACTCCTAGAGCCAAAGAATCCACAGGGAAGTTTCAAGCAACCTAGGGCCAACAGGAGTTGGAGGCCTAGATTGGGGAGCCAGAGCTCATTTGGAGCAAATGAACAGTCTATTTTGGAGGAATGATATATGATGGAGATAGTAGAAAAGTTTTTAGGGACAAAAAATGACTTCTTAGGGAGTTTTTGCCACATATAAGCTCAGGGAATCTTAAGGGCACTGACAGAAGAGGTCAAGTCAAAGGGAGCCTAGGTCCATCTCCAGAGATGTAGTAGCCATTCCAAGGGTATGATGGTATTCTAAACCCATTGGTACAACATAAAAAACCATTGGAGTTGAGTAGTTACTTGTAAAAGAAATTTTCCATCATAATCCCAAAGAGCCAAGTCAATTGACAAAGGCTCAAGGAGACGTAGCCCATGACATTCGGGTGAACTCCTTTATTAAATTTTCTGTTATGTGTTCAAGCTTATTTTCTACACTTTATGTTTACTATACATGTTTAATATCAGCAAAAACAAATGTTTAATTCCTCACACTTAAAGCATTAAAATATTTTAAAACACATACACTTAAATCAAGAATTCAATTCCGCACAGTCAAGTATAAGCAACATATTAATTTGTTTAACTGAGTGGGAGGTGCTTGCATAGCATAAGAATTCAACCACACATTTCATATCAACTATTCTTAAACTCAACCTCCAAGGAGCCTTGAGAAATATCACCACTATTATGCAACTTGAAGACATCCACAGTAGCCCTGCAAGGAATTGTTGAGGATGTTATGGTCTCGATTGAATCCTGGGAGTACCCCATAGATCTCTTGGTCCTCCAGCCAAAAACCAAATTTAATGAATATCCTCTCATTTTAGGAATACTTTTGTGGACACTACTGATGCTTATATCAGTTATAGGGTTGGAAACATGACTATCAAGAATGGCCCCTTGTCCAAACAGTTGGTACTATATCCTCCTACCCAACCTTCCATTGACCATGACCTACCCTTGTGGTTGGAGGATGAAGAAGAAGAAGATTAAGTGTACTGTACCATACCCTACACCATTTTTACCATAGATATTGTTCTTAGAGGGGAGCAACCTGATGAGGATGATATCATTGACCACATCATTCAAAGACAACCCCCCACTGCCATTCTACTTGATGACCTAGTGATAGAATCGAAAAGCCACCCTTGGATTGAGTTGCACTCAGTTGATTCAACCTTTGAAGCCACCAAGGTTGTGGAATTTGGCCCATATAAATCCCTAAAGATTAACTCATCCATATTATCCAAAGAAGAAGAGAAATTGTGCGAGCTCCTGAAGGAAAACTTAGATGCTTTTTCTTGGGACTACAAGGACCTGAAAGGGGTGCATCCCTTAGTATGCACACATCATATTTATATTAAAGAGGGATTCAAGCCTGTGTGCTAGCCCCAAAAGAGTATGAACCCAGCCTTAAAATACATAGTGAAGGATGAGCTATAGAAGTTGTTGGATGCAAGTTTCATCTACCCAATATCAGTCTGTGAGTGGGTGTCTCCTCTTGTTCTAGTCCCAAAGAAAAATAGGAAGTGGCGAATCCGTGTTGACTACGGAGAAATAAACAAAGCCACTAAGAAGGACCATTTCCCTTCTCCCTTCATCGATCAAGTCCTAGATGGTGTTGTAGGGAATCAATTTCTCTCTTTCCTAGATGGATTAAGTGGGTATAACCAGATTCATATCATCCTTGAGGACTATGATAATATCACTTTCACATGTCCCTCGGGCACTTTCGCCTATAGATTCCTTCCCTTTTTCCTGTGAAATTCCCATGCTACTTTCCAGAGAGCAGTCTTGGGATTTTTTTCTAAACTAATCCATGATTCTATAGAGATCTGTTGAATGTGGAGCTTGGTTATCTTGTTTATTTTGTATCACAACATTGGAACTCTGTACCTTAATGGGGCGGCAACGCCGCCCGTAA
This sequence comes from Pinus albicaulis, assembly GCA_034641835.2. Taxonomy (NCBI): domain Eukaryota; kingdom Viridiplantae; phylum Streptophyta; class Pinopsida; order Pinales; family Pinaceae; genus Pinus; species Pinus albicaulis. The sequence goes on from CM076572.1 coordinate 1,424,054,714, forward strand.
TTAAACGCTACCTGGGGGGTCCAGGGGGGGGCGGTGACTCCAAAGCTAAAAACAGATGTAACATTGCCTTGTAAAAGTATGGTAATTTCTATTCAATCTAAGCCGTTCATTAGGCGGATGATCTGACGGTAGAAGTTATGTCTAGTTTAGGGTTTTTTTCCCTAGAAGGCAATCCCTCGCTTTTATGAGGGTATTGTATTGCGGCTGTGTATTGTGTGTATATTCTTAAAGCGAGAAACAGATAGGGAGACTATGAGAGAGAACATAGGATATTAGAAAAGATCTATTGTAGGTTGTGTCTCTTCATTTTGCTGGATAATAGAAAGGAAGGATTGGTTGTTCGGGGTGGACGTAGACCAAACTGGGTGAACCACGTATATCTGTGTCTCTCTGGTTTTATGTGTTTTGTGTGTTTGTTTTTTCCGCATATTTTATGTGTTGCATTGCTCTATAAAATATAATTTTCTAACAATATCTACATGGATTATTTCACAGCTTATGGGTATGATTTCTAGGAGGCTCTCTCTAATCTAGGAATAAATGCTAAGGAAGTGCATTGAAATGCATCTCTCCATGGGTCCTGAAAAGTGTGAATTTTTAAAAAGGACAGGGATAGTCGTAGGCCACTCCAAATCAGAAGCAGGAATACAGGTAGATCAAAACAAAATCACCATCATCACAAGGGTTCCTATTCCTTATAAGCATTGAGATGTCAAAAATTTCCTAGGTTTGATTTTCAACTATAGGAGGTTCATTAAGGACTTCGAAAAAGTAGCTTCGCCATTATTTGGATTGTTGGCCAAAGATTCCGAGTTCTTCTGGTCTACGCTTTTTCAGGAGGCTTTTGTTCTCATCAAGGAAAAGCTAACCACTGCCCCTATTCTTCGAGGTCCCAATTGGGCTCTGCCCTTCCACATTCATACATATGCATGAGATCAATATGTGGGAGAAGCCTTGGGGAAATTGGAAAATAAATCACCCTATGCCATTTATTTCATTAGCAATAATCTGTCCAAAGCTCAACTCAACTATACTGTCATTGAAAAGGAGGTCTTAGCTATTGTCCATTCCATAAACAAATTCAGGCACTATATAACTAGTTATCAAACTTTTGTACATACTAACCATGAAACAATAAAGTACTTAATGAATAAACCTAATTTCAATGCTATAATAATTATATGGTTGTTGTTGTTACAATAGTTTGATTTGAAAATTGTTGATAAACCAGGAAAGGAAAATGTTGTTTCAAATTTCTTATCTAGACTAACTTTATCTGCAAATGAGGAAGGGATAGTGAATGATCAGCTTCCAGATGAACATCTATTTTCTATCTCAAAACTCTCTCCATGGGTTGTTGACATAGACAACTAATTGGTTATTGAGAGGTTTCCTCCAATCATTTCATCCAAAGAAAAGAGAAGAATTATAAGGAAAATTTCCCTTTTCACTTGGATTGGTGGCAATCTCTTCAAATTAGGTTTGGATCAAATTATCAGAAGATGTGTGAGGGAAGAGAAGGAATTTTACATCCTCTCATCATGTCATGATGGTCCTTGTGGGATACATTTTTCTGCTAAGAGGAAAACCTTCAAAGCCTTGCAAGCTGGCTATTATTTTCCTACCCTCCACTAGGATGCTAAGAGATACACTAGTAGATGTGATCAGTGTCAAAGGATGGGGAGATCTACATTGAGGGATGAAATTAATTTACAAACTCAAGTGGCTTTAGAGCCATTTGATAAGTGGGGCATGTACTTCATTGGATCCATTGATCCACCATCTAGGAAGAACAAATATATCATAGTCTGTACAAATTACTTGACCAAGTGGGCTGAAACAAGGGTTGTAAAGGAAGTAATAGAAGAGAAGGTAGTTGATTTTTTGAGAGAGAATGTGTTCTATAAGTTTGGATATCCCAGAGAGGTAGTCATCGATCAAGTGCTCAATTTACATCTCATCCCATCGAGAATCTCATGAGGTGGCACAAAATAAAGCAAAGACTCCCATTGCCTATCATCCTTAAGAAAATGGCCAGGTGGAAGTGAAAAATAGAGCCTTGGAGACGATCCTCACTAAATTTGTGAGCACAAATAGGAAATATTGGGTAGATAGATTGGTGAAGGCCAATTGGGCTTACAATACCACATGGAAGACAACTACAACATTTACTCCATATGATATAGTTTATGAGAAGAATGCTTTGATTTCCATTTATTTTGAGTATACCATCCTTATAATGGAAACTCAGTTGGAATTGGACATCACAAAAGCACAACAAGAAAGGTTGCTTCAGCTAAATGGTTTGGATGAATTTAGAATGCAAGATCTCCTTCACACAGAAGTAATCTAGCTGCAAGTAATCTAGATGCTCATTCTTTCTAATATACCCAATCTTTTATTTCCTTCTTTGATGGATGCCACATCCACATGTCCCTCAAATGGATCCTGGTCCTGGAAAAATAACTATTTGTTGGCTCGGTTGGGCTTGACCAAGGTTTGTCTTGTACTTTGCACCAACAAAACCCTCAAATAATGGCCCTTTTAGCAACGACCTGCAAGAAAATCGCAGTCTCACCCGAGGTGGCTATGGATGGTTGCAAAACCAGGTTTGCAACCTTAAGGGACTACACGAGGTGGATTTTACTTCTCCTTTATGTATTTTACTTAGTCTTCTAGCACACATATCACTACTGCATTGTATAACTTAACTACTTACTTCGCCACATTCAGTTTAACATAATCATATTATAGAACAATATAAATTTCACTATCATAACCTTTACTATCAATCCATAATTCACATCCACAGATAGAAAGAAAACATAACAATACACATAAATACAGAATATTGCCCAAAACTTCTTCTTCTTTATTAAAATGAATATTTTCAGTAAATTCAACTTCTCGACATGCACACACAGTTGCGGGTGGTTTGCACCTTAAGCTACAGACTCTTCCAAGGTCTCTGCACACTCAACTTCAGAGCCTTTTCTTTGCTACAAAAGATAGATACAAACTAGACCTTGACGATAGAATTACAATCTAATACTTCATGATCTAACATTACATCGCTTTATATAACATTACATAGACAAACACTAGTAAAAAATGGCTAATTTGTTACTAAAAAAATGACTAAAATTTGCATATAAACGACTATTTTTCGGTCGATGACCAATAGTAGCTAATTTACAGTATCTTATAACGTGACCAACTTTTGGTCGTTTTTAGCTTAGTCATTAATTGGTTATCTCAATTTTGTTATCTAGTTGTATATTTGGTCATTGATTTGGTCATTGATTTAGTCATTGATTTGGTCACTAATTTAGTCATTCATTTGGTCTTTCATTTTGTCATTGATTTAGTCATTCATTTGGTCTTTCATTTTGTCACTGATTTAGTCATTCATTTGGTCACTGATTTGGTTTTTGATTTGGTCATTAAATGTCACAATTAATGACCAAATACACAAAAAAATATATTACTATATGATCACCCAAGAAAACCAATTAATGACCAAAGAACTATGACCAACATGTTGGTCGTGTTATAAGATACTGTAAATTAGCTACTAATAGTCATATATATGCAAATTTTAGTCATTGTTTGAAACCAATTAATGACTGAAGAAATGTGACTAAATTTTAGTCGTGTTATAAGATACTGTAAATTAGCTACTAATAGTCGTATATATGCAAAATATAGTCATCATTTGTAGTCACAAATTTATCATTTGCAGTAGATATTTATTAATTATATAAACGACTAATTTAATAGTTTATATTAATTTCATTAATAATCATTATAAATGACTAATTTAGTCGCATATTCATTTTATTTGTGTTTTTTTATTAATCAACATAAATTAATTTGTATGATTTTAAAAATGTCATACAATGTGCATGTTCATCTAATATGAAAACACAAAGTCGCATATTTTAATTACAATACTAAACAACATCAAGTGCAACTATAAATAATTTCAACCACATAAATTATGTTATATGAAATGTTAAAATATTACAATATGAGTTTCCAACTTTATATTAGTTGGACTACAATTTACACATGAAATGATGTTTCATCACTTCAAAACATTATTGTTGTGTTGTCAAGGCATTACAGGTGAATTCACCAACTCTGAAGACTTGATCATCAGTCTTTATATGTGTGTCTTATGCGAGATATTGGTTCTAAGGGTATCACCAAACCGGTTCTCCTCTCTCTTTTTGCATTTGTCGCTCCAATGTTATTGCTCTTCTCTTTTTTAAATTCATGCTTCTTACCATCAATACTGATTTCATTTTCTGAAAACAAAAGAAAATAAAATGCACTATAAGAAATGAAAGACAATGAACACTATAATATAACATAAATTAGACTATAAATAGTTTATACAACATATACCTTAACATCAACAATGTCAAAGCAATTTTCCTTCAACATCAATTTCTGCAAAATAAATTTCACGTTATTCTTTCCCATTTCTCAACATGCTACATAAGATAAATTGAAAATCACATAAAACCAAGAGAAAAACCTTTTCTAACCAAAATAAACAAACAAACAGTGCCTCTAATAAAACTTCATTACAATATTAGCAAATGAAAAGAGAGCTAGTGGACCATTTGTGTTGTTTGAATTTTCCTATTTTTTTTATAAAGTGGTCGAGCTTCAGGAACCAACAAATGTGAGCACGAGCTAAAAAATAACCAACCATTCACTTGTCAAGATGAGAGATCACAAATAAACCAAAACATTGATCAGGCATTAAAATTGTGAGCAGACTACCTCGAAATTTTCTTCTTGAGAAATACCTCAAAATCCCCTCGTTTCTAATAAGCTTCCTGGCTATGTACCTCCATCCTTGATTTCCCTTGCTATATCTTGAATAAATAATATCCCTTCAACAACCAATTTTGCAAGAATCCTACCAAGTAACTCAAGAGCCTTGTGCGAATCAATAGTAGCATCCTCCAATGAAAATAGTACAATCTCCAACCTAGAAACATCAAAATTATATATAGTTATAATGTTGAAGAGTGTAACTAGGTAGGTCTTCCTTATAATGACTATGTAATTATGTACTTATGTAAAGATGAAGTCAATAATAATAAAATGAAATTTTGGTTTACTTGCTTCATGGGTTTCATGAGCAAGATTCTTAGTATAGGTCTATAGACTTCTTCTTGATGTCTATTAGGTACATAAGTGTAATTAAGAGTCATGTAAAAGGCATGAAGAATAACCTCAAAGACGTTGCAGAAGAATGGCTTACAAACGTTGAAGATATGCCTATGAAGTTGGCCTACAAACAAATGTTAAAGTCGGCCTACTTAATGGCTATAAGGTCGGCTTAATTACTTGGCTAGAACTACTATATATACCCTACATATGCTACGGTTAAGAGAACATATCTGCGGATGATACTGAGGTTATACAACATGCAAAAGAAGAAATTTTTGCAGATTCTACTGAGGCAATACAACGTAAAGAAGGGAGCAAAGATTAAGTTAACGTCTGGGGTAGAACACATTAAAAGAAAGAACAGATTTGCAGATCTGTCTCTGAGGTACTGCAGATATTTAAGTAACAATTACAGTCATGTTTGAAGTTAACAAAAGGTGGAAGAAAGAACAAGAATTACGTATTAGTTTGAAGGTATAACAAATCAGATCTAAGGACAAGATTGTCTACGTATAAGTCTGAAGGTGACAACGTTTGAAAGATAGAAAATACAAGAATAGTTTTGATTGCAGACTTATCTAAAGGAAGAACTGAATGATACAACTTCCAAGGTAATTGAAGGACGTATTCTATAGAAGCAGCTAAAGGTTAGTAATTGCTGAAGTAACTGGAAGATTGAGATATTGACTAAAGGATATGATTAAGTTATCTCTGAGGAAAGAATTTTAAAAGTCAAAAACCTCAAGTAAGGAAGGTAAATTAGAGATTTACCTTCCTAACTATATTTCAAAATACTCAGTTACAAGAAAGATCAATTTTGTCTCTACATTTGTATAATCACTTTGATAATTGACTTGATGAAGGATTAACTCATCAAGCTCACAAGTAGTTATCAAGAAGAGAATTTGTATTAATCTATAGCCCTTAAATTCTCAACATGGTATCATAGCTATGGTTATGATCAAAGGTAGTTTGAAAGGACTTGAAACATTCTAAAAGGACCTATGTCAAAAAGGCTCAAATCATAGTAAGACAATCCAATAATTAAACTAGGTGCAAGATCACAAGAAAGGTCAATCTCTGTCACTATGAAAAGAAGGATCTCGGTAACATCTCAATCTCAATGACATAACAGTGTTGAAATTACCTCTGCCTCAATTCAGTACTATTCCTATAAGATTATTTTGATACCACAACAGTGAGGAGAATGAGTTATAAAGGTGTATTTACAGTTAAGGCTCGGTGTTGACAAAAATATATTAGTATAATCCGTATTACAGTGAAGATATTCAGTGTTATAATCACAGGTCAACTACAGTCTCGGTAATCAATCACATGATAAGTATGACACTACAATTTGGAACTACCATAGTAAAAAATCTATCACTGTTTCATGCTACCACAGTGAGAAAGGTCTCATGGGTTCGGTGCCATCATAGCTTGATGAGAAGTATGCCATTTTAGTTTTATGGTATCACATAGGGTCTCACAGAAATGGTCAACAGAAGTCAGAGACATGTACAGTGAAGTATTTACAATCGAAGCACAAAATAAGGTCAAAACAGTAATATGTATACACAGTGAAATAGTACATTCAAGGATCTCGGAATAGCAGCTTACATTGAGTTTGAAAGAATCTGAATTCTTTCCTATGAAGTTGACAGTGCAAGAACCAACTAAAAGAAAGAACTAGTTTGAAGGTATAACAAATCAGATCTAAGGACAATATTGTCTACGTATAAGTCTAAAGGTGACAGCGTTTGAAAGATGGTAAATACAAGAACAGTTTTGATTGCAGACCTATCTAAAGGAAGAACTGAATGATACAACTTCCAAGGTAACTGAAGGACATATTCTACAGAAGCAGCTAAAGGTTAGTAATTGCTGAAGTAACTAAAAGATTGAGATATTGACTAAAGGATATGATTAAGTTATCTCTGAAGAAAAAATTGTAAAAGTCAAAAACCTCAACTAAGGAAGGTAAATCAAAGATTTACCTTCCTAACTATATTGCAAAATACTCATTTACAAGAAAGATAAATTTTGTCTCTACATTTATATAAGCACTTTGATAATTGACTCGATGAAGGATTAACTCAGCAAGCTCACAAGTAGTTATCAAGAAGAGAATTTTTATTATTCTGTATCCCTTAAATTCTCAACATATAATTCATAATCACACATGACCATAGACTGTAGCAGTCTTGAAATAAACTCGAACTTGAATAAGAACAAACACAAAATTTCAATTTTGTGGTTTATATGATAGCCATTTGATAATAGCTCACTCAACATCCATGTTTCAGGCAGTAATTGGTGTCTTTTTATGTGGAATTTTTTCCAATGGGGCTAGATGTTTTGACCTTTTATGTTTGGATCTAAGCTTAATATGAATATGTATTGGATTTTTGTTTTAAATGAAAACATAGGTTCTTTTTTTTCCTTTTATGTTTTTCTCCCTTTACATATATATGTTGTGAATTTGCGTAATTTTAAACAAAATAAACAGTCATGTTAATCTGTTTTAACATATTGCAATTTTAAAATTTATAGCTAGAGTTTTGGAGGAAGCATGAGAATTCTACATGCTTTAGCTAGCATTCTTGATGCTTGTGCTGATATATATATGGAGAATAGAAACCAGGTTCAAATGGATATTAAACCCAAATGTTACACTTCTTTTCACCTTTTTATTGGTCTAAGCAAGCCTGACAACAATCTGCAGCACTTTCTTTATGGTGCGTCAGACCCCATTTAATTGTCGCTCCGTCATAGTCTGTATGTGGTTCTGCATGGAATTCAGAAGGAAGTGACCTGCCAAGTATGATTCCATCTTCTGCAGAAATAATATCAAACTATGCATCAGGCTTTAATTGCACCATTTTAAGGTAGGATTCTCCAAACCCTTGCTGCCCTTGGACAAATTGAACAAAGAAACAATATAACTCATTCAAAAATAACACACCTGGGAAAAGGTGGAAAAGAAAACAGATGTTAAAACAAAATACTTTGAATTTTAACAGCTCTTCACTGAAAAATGATAAATTCCATTCTCCCGCATGTAAGTAATCAAATTGTTAAATTTAGCAACATAAAAATAACCTTAAATATGCTGAAAAAAAGAACCTAGAAAACTTGTCAGGAAACCATAATCCTCAAGTCATAAACTTAAAAATAGATAAGATTGCTATATGAATACTTTGTAAAACACGCTCTCAGGACATAATGCAGTGAATAGGACAAAATAATTTGGTGATTCTAACCTAGTAGTCAAAATCCCAAGAAATGAAAAGTGCAAACACCAAAATAAGATTTCCCATATATTCATTACTGATCTCAGTTCCATCCTCCAACATCTTTCCACTATCCTTGCTTCAATCTTCGGGAGGTAATGAGAATCCAACTTCCTCCAACACAGGGCCCCAGTGAGTCTCCAATACTTTTGCCACCATCTTTGTTCATGGGAACCCCAATACATAATGTATAAACACATGCCCAAATTTGGGAGCTGTGGACCAAAAGGAGCAGGGAGGAAAACAACCTGATGTCACAAAAAAATACTATGCCATTACAACTAACAGACAAGCCATCAGTTGAAGTCACACATAAGCTGAATAGAAAAAATGCATACCAGTATCTTTGGCTTCTGTGAAGGAATTCACACTGGCTTTCATTGCTTCACGTTTCTTAGCTTCTTCAAGCTTTTTCGTCTGCCATTCTTCAAGGGCTATCACTTAAAAAAATGTAAGCATTAACAACATATTGATGTAACTTCCAAATTCTAAAACAGTCAATATTTAACAGTCAATATTTTTCATTGTCACTGAACTAGGTAACACTTTAATTTTACATTATTACTCAACTAGTGGGTTAACAATTTCTAACTTTTGAGGAATCCAGAGCTAAAAAGTCGCTAAGATTTATATAATAAGAAAATGTATGAGCTCCCACATGTCAATTGTTAGAAGCTATGTGAATGGTGGAATATATGCTAGAGCACTCATAACATATGGCAGAGGGCGTTCATGATGTTATATTCCCAAGGGTGAATGATATTGATCCTTTAATTTGATTATGTGAAGTCTCTAAGCGCTTCAATGATTTATAATTCCCTAGTACCTCTGCAGGAATTTCCCCTGATACTTGATTGCCTTGGAATTCAAGGCAAAGCTCTGAAGTCTCTGTTATGAAGCAAAAATGGAGCTATAAATATTCCCTAAAAATTGGTTGTCATTTAATAATAATCCATAAGATGGTTGTTCTTTCATTATCCCTTCATCTATTAGTGGTGGAGAAAGAAAACCAGTGAAGTTGTTACTGTTTGAAATCATGAAGCACCGTCAAACCCTTAGATAGAATGGAAGTGACTGGATTGCTTCCCCAAAGACCACACATAAAGAGATTAGATAGAATGGAAGTATCTGGATTTCTTCCCCAAGACCACACATAAAGAGAGATGAATAAAGAGCAGCAAAGGTGACCTGAGCTTGCGAACTATCGAAAAACTCATTTATTGAAAGCAATGGTTGTTTGATGAAGCTATTATTCGAGCAAGTTGAAATGTTGCTAGATAATTTGTTTCCACTAACATTAAATAAAAGTATAAAATAAATTGGAAATTCAAGAATCATCCCTCTAAGTTGATTTCCTCTCAAGCTAGAAATACAAGTTCTTGCATCTACTTAAAACTATAAGAATTCGATTAGTCAAAATACTTTGACAAAAATTAAACATTCACCCCAACCCTCAAGGAAAGTTTCATTTTGATTTTTCTGTAGAGCCCAAATAATCTTAACACGAGGAAGTGTGATGATATCGGCATGAATATCTCCTTGAAAATAGTTGAGCTCCAATTTTTCACTGTTTGATAAACCACTAGTAGGCTCAGAATCAATATATTTTTTTCCAAGGGTGTAGTCCAGCGGATTTGTGAACACAAGTACATAATGCTCATGGAAACTGCCCAGCTCCTTGTGAATCTCATGAGTGAGGGAGTTCCTTAAAACATCTAGCATTTCAAGCATGGATTGTTTGCCAATCTCTATTGGGATAACTCCATCTAAAATATTTGGAAACAGGGAAATGAAACTAAGTCTAAAACAATTCCCCAACTGTGCAGCTCCAATTTTTCACTGTTTGATAAAGGTGACAACATTTGAAAGATAGCAAATAAAAGAACAGTTTTGATTGCAAACTTATCTAAAGGAAGAACTGAATGATACAACTTCCAAGGTAACTGAAAGATGTATTCTATAGAAGCAGCTAAAGGTTAGTAATTGTTGAAGTAACTGGAAGATTGAGATATTGACTAAAGGGCTCAAATCATAGTAAGACAGTCCAATAATTAAGCTAGGTGCAAGTTCACAAGAAAGGTCAATCTTTGTCACTATGAAAAGAAATATCTCGGTAACATCTCAATCTCAATGAAATCACAGTGTTGAAATTACATCTGCCTCAATTCATTACTACTCTTATAAGATTATTTCGATACCACAGTAGTGAGGAGAATGAGTCATAAAGGTGTATTTACAGTTAAGGCTCGGTGTGAAAAAAATATATCAGTATAATCCGTATTACAGTGAATATATTAAGTGTTATAATCACAGGTCAACTACAGTCTCGGTATAATCAATCATATGATAAGTATGACACTACAATTTGGAAATACCACAATAAAAAATCTATCACTGTTTCGTGCTATCACAGTGAGAAAGGTCTCACTGGTTTGGTGCCATCACAACTTGATGAGAAGTATGCCATTTCAGTTTGATGGTATCACATAGGGTCTCACAGAAATGGTCAACAAAAGTTAGAGACATGTACAATGAAGTTTTTACAATCGAAGCACAAAATAAGGTCAAAAAAATAATATGTATACATAGTGAAATAGTACATTCGAGGATCTTGGAATAGCTGCTTACATTGTGAGAGAGACTTCAATGTAAATCCAAACTTTTAGACACCAAATATGCAAAGTTTTGCACTTGCATATAGCATCAAAGCCTAAAGGCCTTTTTCTCCTATTTTATTGCATATTTTCATTTACTTAGGTATGATGGTGCACCACTATGACTTGGTTCTGAAGGCAATTCCAAATCAGAATTGATGGCCAAACTGGTCGATCCAGCTGGTTTGGGATGGGTCTATCAGTCCTGTTCGCTCTCTCTCTAGTGTGAATTGGTCTAGACTGGCTAGTTCTGATCTGGTTCGTCTGGTTCTAATAACACTGATTGTGACAAGAAGAAATCCTTCTTGCTAGAAAAATGTAACATATCTATGTGACTATAGATATAAATAAGCTTTAGGATTCAAACCCATGAAAGTGCTATGAATTTTGCATGTGCAGATGTTTCTGAACTAATTTTCCATTCATTGGCATGTCTTCCATTCATTGTGAATCTCATGTAAGCATTAAAAACATATTGATGTAACTGCCAAATTCTAAAACAGTCAATATTTAACAATAAATAGTTTTCATTGTTACTGAACTAGGTAATACTTAAATTTTACATTATTACTCAACTAGTGGGTTAACATTTTATAACTTTTGAGGAATCTAGAGCTAAAAAGTCGCTAAGATTTATATAATGAGCAAATGTATGAGATCCCACATGTAAATTGTTAGAAGCTATGTGAATGGTGGAATATATGTTAGAGCACTCATAGCATATGGTAGACGGCGTTCATGATGTTATATTCCCAAGGGTGAATGATATTGATCCTTTAATTTGATTATGTGAGGTCTCTAAGCACTTCAATGATGTATAATTCCCAGTACCTCTACAGGAATTTCCCTGGATATTTGATTGCCCTGGAATTCAAGGAAAAGCTCTGAAATCTCTGTTATGAAGCAAAAAGGGAGCTATAAATATTACCTAAAAACTGGTTTTCATTTAATACAACCATCTGGCTAATCCCATGGCCAAAATGTAGTTTTCTATTTTAGGTGTAGGATACATATAGACTCATATCAACATTCTACAAGGACCTATTTGAGGCGAATTCAACATTCTAAAAGGACCTATGTCAAAAAGGCTCAAATCATAGTAAGACAGTCCAATAATTAAGTTAGGTGCAAGTTCACAAGAAAGGTCAATCTCTGTCACTATGAATAGAAGGATCTCGGTAACATCTCAATCTCAATGACATCACAATGTTGAAATTACCTCTGCCTCAATTCAGTACTACTCTTATAAGATCATTTCAATACCACAGCAGTGAGGAGAATGAGTTATAAAGGTGTATTTACAGTTAAGGCTCGGTGTGACGAAAAGATATCAGTATAATCCGTATTACAGTGAAGATCTTCAGTTTTATAATCACAGGTCAACTACAGTCTCGGTATAATCAAACACATGATAAGTATGACACTAAAATTTGGAACTACCACAGTAAAAAATCTATCACTGTTTCATGCTACCATAGTGAGAAAGGTCTCACTGGTTCAGTGCCATCACAGCTTCATGAGAAGTATGCCATTTCAGTTTGATGGTATCACATAGGGTCTCACAGAAATGGTCAACAGAAGTCAGAGACATGTACAGTGAAGTACTTACAATTGAAGAATAAAATAAGGTCAAAATAGTAATATGTATACATAGTGAAATATTACATTCGAGGATATCGGAATATCTGCTTACATTGTGTTTGAAAGAATCTGAATTCTTTCCTATGAAGTTGACAGTGCAAGAACCAACTAAAAGAAAGAACTAGTTTGAAGGTATAAGAAATCAGATCTAACTATGTAACTAGGTAGGTCTTCATTATAATGACTATGTACTTATGTACTTATGTAAATATGAAGTCAATAATAATAAAATGAATCTTTGGTTTACTTGCTTCATGGGTTTGACACCAGCTTGGAGAGGAATTTATAATATTTTAAATGAGTGCTCATACACATCCTAATTCCTTTTCATTGAATAAAAAACATTTTTTTAAGATCAAACATGAAAGACTACTAACTTACATATGTAGGTATGACATGCCTCTCCAATAATCATTTACCTCCATTTTGGAAGACAAATATATAAGAACCAATGTTCAAATTAAATAAGCATCAATTAATATCATATTATCTTGGTGAAGAGAATCTAAAGAATAGTGTAGGAGAGAAAATAAACGAGACATATTTTTAGACCCCTGGATGGAATTTTTGGACCTATATTTTTTCTAACCCGTAGACCTATAGTAAGCACATTAATCTCTAAATTTACGCCAATGTAGCATCCACAATTTTGGCCTATTTTAGGCCTGAAATTCAGCCGTATGGCCATTGTAATTTTGGCCTATTTTAGGTGTAGGATACATATAGACTCATATCAACATTCTACAAGGACCTATTTGAGGCGAATTCAACATTATAAAAGGACCTATGTCAAAAGGGCTCAAATCATAGTAAGACAGTCCAATAATTAAGCTAGGTTCAAGTTCACAAGAAAGGTCAATCTCTGTCACTATGAAAAGAAGGATCTCGGTAACATCGCAATCTCAATGACATCAGTGTTGGAATTACCTCTGCCTCAATTTAGTACTACTCTTACAAGATTATTTCGATACCATAGCAGTGAGGCGAATGAGTTATAAAGGTGTATTTACAGTTAAGGCTCAGTGTGACAAAAAGATATCAGTATAATCCATATTACAGTGAAGATATTCAGTGTTATAATCACAGGTCAATTACAATCTCGGTATAATCAAACACATGATAAGTATGACACTACAATTTGGAGCTACCACAGTAAAAAATCTATCATTGTTTCGTGCTACCAATTAATATCATATTATCTTGGTGAATAGAAGCTAAAGAATAGTGTAGGAGAGAAAATAAACGAGACATATTTTTAGACCCCTGGATGGAATTTTTGGACCTATATTTTTTATAACCTGTAGACCTGTAGTAAACACATTAATCTCTAAATTTAGGCCAATGTAGCATCCACAATTTTGGCCTATTTCAGGCCTGAAATTCAGCCCTATGGCCATTGTAATTTTGGCCTATTTTAGGTGTAGGATACATATAGACTCGTATCAACATTCTAAAAGGACCTATGTGTAGGATAGACTCCTATCAACATTCTACACGGACCTATTTGAGGAAAATTCAACATTCAAAAAGGACCTATGTCAAAAGGGCTCCATCATGGTAAGACAGTCCAATAATTAAGCTAGGTGCAAGTTCACAAGAAAGGTAAATCTCTGTCACTATGAAAAGAATCTGAATTCTTTCCTATGAAGTTGACAGTGCAAGAACCAACTAAAAGAAAGAACTAGTTTGAAGTTATAACAAATCAGATCTAGCTATGTAACTAGGTAGGTCTTCATTATAATGACTATGTAATTATGTACTTATGTAAAGATGAAGTCAATAATAATAAAATGAATTTTTGGTTTACTTGCTTCATGGGTTTGACACCAGCTTGGAGAGGAATTTATAATATTTTAAATGAGTGCTCATACACATCCTAATTCATTTTCATTGAATAAAAATTATTTTTTTAAGATCAAACATGAAAGACTACTAACTTACATATGTAGGCATGACATGCCTCTCCAATAATCATTTACCTCCATTGTGGAAGACAAATATATAAGAACCAATGTTCAAATCGAATAAGCATGAATTAATATCATATTATCTTGGTGAAGAGAAGCTAAAGAATAGTGTAGGAGAGAAAATAAACGAGACATATTTTTAGACCCCTGGATGGAATTTTTGGACCTATATTTTTTCTAACCTGTAGACCTGTAGTAAGCACATTGATCTCTAAATTTAGGCCAATGTAGCATCCACAATTTTGGCCTATTTCAGGCCTGAAATTTAGCCTTATAGCCATTGTAATTTTGGCCTATTTTAGGTGTAGGATACATATAGACTCATATCAACATTTTACAAGGACCTATTTGAGGCGAATTCAACATTCTAAAAGGACCTATGTAAAAAGGGCTCAAATCATAGTAAGACAGTCCAATAATTAAGCTAGGTGCAAGTTCACAAGAAAGGTCAATCTCTGTCACTATGAAAAGAAGGATATCAGTAACATCGCAATCTCAATGACATCAAAGTGTTGAAATTACCTCTGCCTCAATTCAGTACTACTCTTGTAAGATTATTTCGATACCATAGCAGTGATGAGAATGAGTTATAATGGTGTATTTACAGTTAAGGCTTGGTGTGACAAAAAGATATCAGTATAGTCCGTATTACAGTGAAGATATTTAGTGTTATAATCACAGGTCAACTACAGTCTCGGTATAATCAAACACATGATAAGTATGACAATACAATTTGGAACTACCACAAAAAGAAATCTATCACTGTTTCGTGCTACCATAGTGAGAAAGGTCTCACTGGTTCGGTGCCATCCCAGCTTGATGAGAAGTATGCCATTTCAGTTTGATGGTATCACATAGGGTCTCACAGAAATGGTCAATAGAAGTCAGAGACATGTACAGTGAATTATTTACAATCGACGCACAAAATAAGGTCAAAACACTAATATGTATACATAATGAAATAGTACATTCGAGGATCTCGGAATAGCTGCTTACATTGAGTTTGAAAGAATCTTAATTCTTTCCTATGAAGTTGACAGTGCAAGAACCAACTAAAAGAAAGAACTAGTTTAAAGGTATAATAAATCAGATCTAACTATGTAACTAGGTAGGTCTTCATTATAATGACTATGTAATTATGTACTTATGTAAAGATGAAGTCAATAATAATAAAATGAATTTTTGGTTTACTTGCTTCATGGGTTTGACCCAAGACTTGGGGGAATTGACCCATTTTGCATGTTTCCTGCTAGATTTAATATTTTCAATTTGTGACATATGCCAAGCTCCATAGGAATGCTTCCACTAAGGAAATTATTCATTGTAAAGTAACCTATGTAAACTTTAATAAGGTTGCTTGGAGAATAACTGGAAATGGGGGGCCTGCCTGTAACTCCATGGTTGATTGATTGCAGGGTGGTTTTACTTTGCTCTGTCTTACCCTCCTGTGTGGCCATGCATGCCTGTGTTTAAATAAAACAGAGATAGTAACAGTCGGATAAGCCTATCTTGTGGGGTTTTGGAATTGCTTTAAACACTACAAAAACTCCTCCCCTTCACTTCTTCCTAGTCTTAGTATTAATTACTTTGGAAAACCATTTCTAAACCTCTTAGAACTGTCTTCGAACAAAAAGTAACAAGTAACTGGCATATACCTGTGTCACCAGCTTGCAATTGCATCGATTGAATACATGGTGTCACCCCTTCCAAAGCATACATATTGCTATTATTATTAGGCCAAAATCGAAACTGAAAGATCCACTCCTTGCCTTTGGCATCTTGAATTTTTAGAGGTAGCCCTTCTGGTTGTGATATTGGAGAACATTCTAATTAAAACAATAGAAATCCCTTAGAAATAGGAAAATCAAATTAGGCCTACTCTATTAACAATTCTGCCATGCAAACACACAAAGATTTCACTAGTTCGTATATAATTACACACATATACACATATTCACAAAGTTTCATATAGAAGGGAGAAAGACAACAAGATTAATTAAGCATAGGGCATGAAAAACATTACATAGCCTTCATCTGAATGAATGAGACACAAGTTACATAAAACTTTCAACGCCCAACCACCAACATGTGACTTAATTAATTTTACCCATTGTAGCTTAACTTTATTACATCATAACACAACTCTATAAGATAAAGTACTCCTAACTTAAATTTCCTAAGCTAATCTATGGTACAAAGTATGACCATTATAAAGCCTCTATCCCAACAAATACAGACAACAATATCATCTTCAATTTTTAATAGAAACAGACAACAATGTATTCAAATTCTTTTGTGAAATGCAAGTTGTTTTAATCAACACCAAAAAAGATGCCTACAAGGTCCCTGAAGATATCCATGTTGTAGTGAGGCCGAAGAGGAAATGAACCACCTGCTACTAATCTGTCTATGAACCAAGAATATATGGTAAACAGTGGCAGGTCTTTGCATAGGGTAGGTTCCAATGTTTGGGAAGATAGATTAATTGATATTTTATGTTGGGATTTTTTTTTTCTTTGACTTGATCCAATAAGGTTTGAACCTTGAATCTTATGATAAGTGTGTTTTAACTACGAGGACTTGACCAATTGAGGGTGACTCAACCAATTGAGCTAATCCTCTGGGCTAAGGGTGGGATTTCCATTGTGATGGTGGAAGGGGAAAAAACTTTGCAAAGCTAAGTATTTGGTCCACATATATAATAAGTCATATTTGATGAGATGATGAGCCTCATGTTTTCATATTTATTTTGCAGAATATGGATAACGTAATTATTTTATTTATTTCCTCCAATATAAACATTGAAACTAGTCATAACTCAAATATGTTTAATAGATAAAAGTTTAACAGACTATCTAATGGTAGAGATTGTTTTATTCCATCAAAAATCATGTAAAGGATGGAAATACAGACGTGTATAGGAACAAAGTTGACGGTAAGATTTGTATGCATATTCAGTCAAAGCACGAGCTAAAAACTAACCAACCATTCACTTGTCAACATGAGAGATCACAGATAAACCACAAAATTGATCAGGCATTAAAATTGTACAGACATAATTGAAGAGTTAAAGAGCACCTAAAATAAAATTCATATCTAGAAAACAACATTAACACAAATATGATCACAGAAGACACTGTCTATGAAAATATTACCCATATTTTTCTAACTAATGATCTGAGTAGAAACACCACAAGTTGACTTAATATAATGGGCATTATCTTATTGTTGAAGTGAGACACCTTGTATGTGTCTCAAACAATTGATTTGTCACAATATACTCAAAATTATCCCACATTTCCTTTAATATATGTGTGAATATTCAGTTGGAAAATTTTTCTCCAATTACCATTATGGAAGAATCATATATGAACAAATAGTCATATTATGTAAATGCAAAGAAAATCCCAAACCTTCCTCTCAAATAAGAAACACGGTTTTGTGGAGGATACAAAGTAGATGAGATTGGCAATCATCCAATATTGTCAAATCCATGTTTTTCTGAAAATAATGTGATGACCAAGAAGGCACAAAATAACGTTGATGCTAGTTGGCCCACAACAGCTTGGACTAGAGTTGTAACATCTAGAGATGAGTCATAGACACATTTAACAAATTCAGGCATAGCTCAAGACAGTGTAAGACTAGACAGAGCTTTGTTGTTATAGAGAACACTCATGTATCTCAACTAGACATTTTGAAGTGGATTGATGAACAATGTGTAACAAAGATGGATTTGATGTTTCACTTGTTTTAGCCATGGCCTTCAAGCTTGTTAGCACATGACAGGGAAGCTCTATCTAGATTTTCAAGAATATTATCATGTTCTAACTTCTTTTCTGCCACTAAATTTACCTCCAACATCGCTGCAAAAGAAATTAATGTCCAATGTGCTAGCAGTTTCTATTCTTACAAAGAGGAACGATCAAAGTTGAACTATGTCCGATTTGAATGAAATTAAAACATAAAAATAAGATAATATACTCATTATATATCATTTGGAGAATTGAACTTGTCATAAGTAAAATTTTCTTCTAAGATCTCATGAGTATGCTAGAATATATCTCAATCATTGCCAACTTCTTTGCAAATCCCATATTGGAAAAAAATTTCAATGTGACTAAGGGTATGTATAACGTACAATTCATGGTTCTCTTCTAGTGTTAAATGTGATTATTAGATGAGGAAACTTATTCTAGTAGATGTTAGGGTCCTTTGATTTGGCAGATTGGCAAGCCAAATGATAGGGTAACATCAAACCAACTTTGAAGCCCAAGGACCTAGCCTTCTTGGACTC
Organism: Pinus albicaulis; assembly: GCA_034641835.2. Taxonomy (NCBI): domain Eukaryota; kingdom Viridiplantae; phylum Streptophyta; class Pinopsida; order Pinales; family Pinaceae; genus Pinus; species Pinus albicaulis. The sequence continues at coordinate 1,424,073,756 of CM076572.1, forward strand.
AAAGAGGGCTCTCTCTATTTGTGCAAAGGATGTAAATTTGTTTGCTTTCTATGTTTTTGATTTTAGGCTAGTTGTTAAGTGTGTTTTGGTTTTTTTTAGGTTTTTTGAGGGAAAAACTGATCAAAAGATAAATAGATAACAAGATATCAGATGAACTGGGCTATGGGGTCGATAAGGTTGAGACTGCCTCAAAGGGTGGAGAAGGTATATTCCAGGGCCGATTTGGTCGAGGTAAAATGGATTGTTTTAGGTGAAATGAAATGGGATGGACACTAAGTTTGTGAAATACAAAGAGATTTTAAACATGAATAGTTAATCAGCAAGAATTCATAAGTTAGGGTTAACCATTGGTCTCTATGAATGAAACTAAAACTGATAAATTCATAAAATAAACATTCCAGTGATGCATGGAAGTATAAGACCCTCCAACTTTGGGAAATCACCTTCAGATTTTTGGGAAAACAAATAATATGGAAAAACAACTCAATTTACGAAGAGGGAACTCCTAAACATCATATTTTGAGCTATTGGGAACTTTCAAAATAGAATGCAAAGTTTTTAGGCAAAGGGCAAGATCGAAACAAGACCTCCTTGGTCCAAACTAAGACAATCAATAATTCAAAGAGAGTTTTCAGAGATGGATATTTGACTATCCATGAGTAAGCAGGGCGTACCGTGAATCATACTTAGCATGCATAACAACCACAAATGAAACAAGCAACAAGTTTCTTCAGTGATCAAAGAGCAATTTAGAATTCTTTGATATGACTAAGAAGGAAGAAAAACATAGAAGCTGTAACAAAGTTAGGAAACTTGAGGTGCCTCCATGGGCATGTCTCAAATCTATTCTTTACTGAATTACAGCAAGCAAGAAACATGGAAACATGTATGATAAACTAAAGAAAACATACAGATAGGAAAACCATACCATTTACCAAGCCAAGGAATCCAACAAACAATCCTCTTCCACCATCCAAGACAAACAAGAAATCTTCCACATCATGAGACAAAGTGTTTCTTCAAAGCTTGTAGTATCATGTATTGCTCTATATCATCAATTTCAGCCTCATTTACAATGAAATATTTTGGAATAAATAGGACAAAGAGAAGGAAAACCTCCTAGAGCAACTAGTAAGCCCATTGGCCCATTACAAATATCTGATTTTGTCCTTGAGGCTTTGAAAAGCCCAAGGCACAAAATATCTATGAAAATATCTTCAAAATGATAAAAAAAAAGGAATTAAATTGACTTTTCCCAACTGATAATGGCCAAAAAAGGCTAAACGCACATTTTGAAAGGCCACTTCAAAAAATTGCATTTTTCACCAAAATGCTTCAGAAAATTAGCAACAGAAATTTCCCTGTCTTGTGGGCAACTTTCGAAGGGCCTCCCGATGTCTAAATGGGGCTTGTGATGGCTCGTTGGAAATCCCTGGATGTCTAGTTTCTGAAAATACTTATGTTTCCCTAAACAGATCACTATAAGTATGTGAAAAACTGACTTGAGTGGAAAAAACCAGAAATTAGCCCTTTGCTGATATGTGGGCAGAGTGTCGAAAAAGTGGGTGTTTGTTGCCTCTTTCGGTGACCAAAACATCTTCAATTGATCTGAAATTTTCTGAGTAGATGCCCCTAAATTTAATGCATCCAATGGTACCACTCTCAACAGCTGAGGATTCTCCAAACAAAAATGGCTGCGCCCATGATTTTATGCAATTAGGCCCAAAAATGTCAAAAAAAAAGAACATGTCAAATTTTGTTTAATTTCGGTGAGAAAACCCCTTAAGGGTGTTTAGAAACATGCTTAGAAGCTCAGGCCAAAATTCCCAGTCTAGATGTGTCTTTTCCACTTTTTCTCTCTGGGCGCCCTCTTTGGGTGATTTTGAGTTTGTTTCATTTTTTGGTTGTCTTCCTTGTTGTTTTGGCATTTTTAGTCTTTAGTGAAGAAGTTATGGCCCCTTGCCTAGGAGAGGCAGCTATAACATGCTTTGTAGAGCACCCTTCATGCTCTATGCTTTGTGTTTGCTTGCCCTCATCATTGCTTGCTTGGGGGCTGCCTTGTTTGTCCTTGTCACTGATTTCTTCATGACTGTCATGCTCTTTCCCTTCACTGTTTTGTACTTCATCACCCTCGTGCTTGCTGCTATGTAGGCTTCCATTATGTTACTCTTCATCACTACCTTTCTGCCCATCACTTCGCTTTTCCTTGGAGGCATTGTGCTTTTGAGACTCTTTACTGGCTTAACAAGGCAAACTGATTCAAATGGTCACTGAAAAATGGTCTTCAACCAAAAACACCTTTTCCTCTTTGCAAGACTAAGTTTGTCCTTAGTTGTCAAACATTTGTTTGATAAGTGAAAGCAAACTTACTTCTTCAGCACTATGTTTGAGCAAAGAAGCCTTTTAACAAGATATGTTTGTGATTTTTTAAGAGAAGTATCCTTTTGTTTTTGGCATAAAGACTCTTCCCCTTTAATCACTATTTTTATCCTTTGCTATTCACAGCGAGAAGACCTCCTTTAGACTGTCACTAAGCCCTTATTTTATCACTGTCTCTCTGTGGTTATTTGAAGAAAAAAAGGGTGCTCTTTGAAATCACTGTTTTGATCTTGATAAACCTAGTAGGTTTGAAAACAAGATGTGTTTTTTCCTTTAACCACTTGCAAACTCCTTTCAAATTGTCAACAAGGCCTTGCACCTTTTAATCACTGTCCCTATGAAATCACTGTTAATGGGACTCCTTTAAACTAATCATAAGCAGAACCTTCTCCCTTACTTACCGTTTCTCTGTGATTTTGGAAAAGAGGGCTTTCTTGAAAACAAAAAGGTTCCTCCTTTTCCTTTGGGCACCAAAAATCCTTCTCAATTAAAGACTGCTATTTTTAACCACCCACAGCAATAAGAATCTTTCAAACTGTCAACAAATATTTCCTCCAATCAATTTTTCCTCTGTGTTTTTTAGACAAACAAGCTGCTCTTTGAAAATGGCTATGTCTCTTCTTTTGAAAATCATTGTTTTTCTTTCCTAGGTTGGCAAACAATGTCTTTGATGAAGATCAGTTCTTTAGCACACAATGTTTCTCCATTGTTGGTTTTAGCCCGGAAATATTTTCCAATATTGGGAGAAAAGCTTTGAAACATATGTTGAGCAGTGGAAAAGGTATGAATTTACTATGTGTTTTCCCATTCTTTTACTTTAAACATAATTATTTTTACCTTAGAAATATGGCTTATTACAAGAATTGTGGTAGAACTGTGAAGATTTATGTTTATTGTAAAATATGACTAAAAACTGCCTTTTACTGCTAAAAACAGGAATTAGGGGAGGTGAGAAGCTATACCAGAGGCGTGGCTAAAGTAAATGCAACTGTTGTTCCTCCAGCGTTACACCAAATCCTACCAAAAACAAGGAAATCTGAACGCATCGCTAAGAAAAGGTAGGGGACGGCTCGGCTTCGGTCAAAGTAAATCAAGTGACAGCTAAAATAAGGGAAGCGAATCCCTCAGGATCCTTCGATCCTAAGGGATCACTGTTCAAACCTCATCTCATTCCTTGTCTTGTCCGTCGGAGTTTGATATATAAGGCAACGCCTTTAGTGATTGTGGGGGAGATCCTTTGATTCAAAACATTTCTTTTGTAATATTACGTTTATTGACTCTCGGGTTTAGAGAGAAATCTCTGTAATACTTTTATCTTCGATTAATATAAAGGCGTGTTTAATTTCATCTTTCAAGTCCTGAAGTAACCCAACAATGTTTCACTGGTGCTAAGGGCCTGGCCTTGGTGGAATTACTCTGTTGTTTGTATTTCTATCTGTTGACGGGAAAATCTGTCTCGGCCAACAGCAGGGGATCTCCCCGGTAAAAGGTCCCAATTAGACCTTGAACCGTTTGGAATAGGGATCCTGTCCGGGGTGTGGGTCCGGCTACCACTGATTTCTCCTTTGCTTTGGGTCTTGCTTAAACTCTATAAAACAGTGGGTACACACCTAATCAATTGATACAAGACATATGATTGATGCATTAAATGTACATGCAGCACTATGAGTAGCAAGAGGAAATAATAAAGCATGAAAACTGAAGGAAGTGTCGATAGCAACACTTCATTAGGGTCATGCTTGCAAATTGTTCTGACCTCAAGAGAAATAGTTCCTCACGACGAGAACACCTTTCACTTCCTAAAATTTTAAATGATAACACAAACGCAGATAAACAAAGTCATCAACATTAGCTAAGAAAGTGAAACAAACTCAACCACCATTAACATACTCAGAAAACTGTTATGTAAATCGAAGATATGAATTGAAAATACAATTTCTTTAATTTTAGGATGTTCGTAAACCTAAAATAAAATACCTTGTTGTGTCATTTATACATACATAAATACTGTATCCCATATAAGAATTTTCTAAAATGCTTGTATTACATTGTTTGTTTGGACCTCATACAATATACTCGCTGAGTACTTCAAGTCCCAAACCAAAAGTCCCTTTTCACAAGCTCCCGAAGGAGTATTTATAAAACAAAACCTGCCCTTTGGGCTTCCTGGACCTTTCATCTTCCTGATCGTTGGGCTGCCTTCCGACCTAGTCCTTTTGCGACCTGCGACCTGAGCCGATGTTGTGACCTGCGACCTAGCTGCTGTTGCGACCTGCGACCTGACTGGGTCGCGGGGTCGCAAGTTGTAATAAAATGAGAGAATGCGACCTTGCGACCTTGCGACTAGGTCGCTGGGTCGCGAGGTCGCAAAGGTGAAAAAATCGAAGGTATGCGACCTTGCGACCTTGTGACTAGGTCGCTGGGTCGAGGGGTCGCAAAAGGTGGAAAAATGAAGATATGCGACCTTGCGACCTTGCGACTAGGTCACTGGGTCGCAGGGTCGCAAAAGGCCGAAAACCGAAGGTATGCGACCTTGCGACCTTGCGACTAGGTCGCTGGGTCGTAGGGTCGCAAAAGGTGGAAAAACGAAGATATGCGACCTTGCGAGTAGGTCGCTGGGTCGCAGGGTCGCAAAAGGAAAAAAATCGAAGATATGCGACCTGAAGAAATCTGCGACCTGCGACTTCAAGCAGATCTGCAGATTTTGTAGCAGTATTCTTCATCTCATGTGCTTTGAAAACTGGTCCTTTTGCTTGCTGAGAAAACTCCAACTCATCGTGCGCATCGACAGCCTCCACCCGTGTGTGGTCAATTTTTATGTCGCAGCGTGGTCCTTATCAAGTTCTCTTGGGATCCGAGTGTTTGTAGTGACAACCCATTGATGAGGCAAAGGGCTTTTGCTTGTGCCATCTCCCACTACATGTGATGCGTTTCTAGTTCCCAGCTTTTGATTTTAGTAGGGGGATGGGAATAACTAACACATATGCCATCAGTATATCAATTCTCTCGTTTGCTGGGAAATGCTCTATTTCCTCCCAATGGAACAGAACTGTTGTTTTGGGCAACATGCTGCTTGTGTTCTCCATAATGAAAACTGTGTTGGGCTCCAATGATACTTTCATCATGTCCGAAAGTTTGTGCTAAGATCTTACTGAGGGAACGCCCCTTCGAAATGGGGTTGATGAGTCTGCATGTTGTCATGATAAATAAGGTGAGGGCGCTGCTCCTTAGTGAAGCTGTAAGAAGGAACACACTCCGACAACTCTCTTGTCCTTCGAACAACTTGTCTTCATGGTGGAAAGTCAGGTTATAAGCAGACCAGCGCCATTGCTATGCTATATTCACATGATGTTAACAAATCGAGTCTTCCAAAGGAAATATAATAACATTGATCTGCTGGAATGATTTAACATTGAACCTTAAGCCTCCTTGAATCAGCATTTTCGTCATAATTTTCAAAGTGGGGCTCTTGCGCTTGCAACAGAGCATTTCTCATCTGCTGTATTGAGGGATTTGCCACTGCCGAAAAACGTCTCATAGCTATTACTGCGCTGGTTTGATTGAGCGTTTCCCCTTTCCTGGTGCATCCTACGGCAATGACAGAGCTGACACAGCTGCACCCATGCACATGCAGTCTGGACGAGATTATGTTGTCATTACTATTATCTCATTCACGCTGGATGACAGCAACCGCTGCCTGCCTTCATCGAGACACTGCATTAACAAGACAGTCCACGTGGTGTCATGCGTGGAGAAAAATACATTGATATGGCAGTTACTACATATCGTAAATGCATTCTGGGGAGGCGCTGCTCGGCACTAGGGAAACTTTGTTCACCAACAGCCATTCTATATCAGAACACAAATAAAAGGCCAGAAACAGCTGGACGAGGACGTTGAACCTGCTCCCTCGTCTGGATCGTTTCTATTTCTCTCTCCGAAATATCTGGATAAAATCTCGCCACAGACATATCTGAGCCATTTGTAATGTTTCTATAGTTTGCTCCGCCCTACTATACGACTTTGAAACGGTTACTGATTTTTGATTTAAACATGCCACTATACTCATAGCACTCTGCTCCACGCTTTAGTCGGAGAGTTTGACCACCACGTATATGTATAAACGTTTACATTGGCTCTATACAACGTAACATTTCACGTTCGGTTCTATGCATGTAAACGCGACTTTAGACCATGGCATATTATATATCTGCCCCAAAGCTTTTGCGTAAGTCGATAGCAACCATGTAACGCCTTCTCTTTGTTTAGTTTATATGACTCGCTCCTCCAACACATTATTCTCGCAGCGCTCAAAACATAGATTATCATCATTGCACTATAGTTGTTATAACATGCCACCGCACCTTTGCACCATATTACGTGTCCATGCAACGCTAGAACATGGTTGCAGCACTTCGCTCCATGTATCAACGTTAAAAGGTTTAAGTTTGAAACGTTCACCGCCATGTATAAAACGTTTCCATTTGGTTCCACGCGACGAACATGTCGAATGTATGACTCCATGCAACGTGTCTTCATATCATTCTGCACCGGGTTTCAACGTAAAGTTGACCGAACAATTGCTGAACCTTTGTGCCCGCTCCTTGTTTTGAATATAAAACCTGACTATTATATATTCACCCAAGGCGTTTTAACATAGGTTGAAACGTTCACCGCCACGTATAAACATTTACTTTTGGCTCAATGCAACGTAACTATCGAACATTTTCTCCAAACGCCTTACTATATAATACGATCATCATACATGTATGCTCGGTGCCCATTTTGTAACCTTCTATGGTTTGAAGAATACTGCAATTCGCACCACGACTTTGGATGACCAAAAGTATGTATTTGCTCAAAACCACCGAACTTGACGCCCATGCAACGTGCTATGTTTTAAAAAGAACCTTTGACCATTAATTACGATGTAATGTTTCCCATTTTATATATTTTGGAACCTACATGGTCTTGCACCTTGCATTAATATATACAACATCACCTTGCGCCCTTTATAATGTTATCATTGAGTTTTGCTTCAAGATAACTTATGGTTTTAAAACCATGTGCTTCCAACCCTAGTTTTAATTTGATCATTTACTTTTCCTCATAATTCGAAAGCTTCTCATTTTGAAAGATCGAGAGTCGAACTATACTTCTCAAGCCACATTGATAGCCCTTTTCATATTGACCTTTCTACCCAGCTCCCAAAGGTTTATTTATTTCAACATGACCCTTTAGGTTCAATTTGAAATTCCCCGTTTCTTATGGTCTCGTTTAGACAACTTTCAAAAGAAAAGAAGACTAGGGTTTTAAGGCCTTTTCATTCCTCCACACGTATTCCTTGCAGCCAAAATAATGCCGTCGTATGTATCTCAATATTAACAGATGTTGCTTCCTCAAAGGTGTGTTGCCATATTTGAAACTCTGCCGTCGACTTGCCACACCCATATGAGATTGTCATTCTCTAGGGATATCTCCTGAGTCGGCTATGTTCACCGGGTTATACTTCAGGCTAGATTCTTCGAAGTGGCGAAATATGTTCCTTTGCATACACCCTCAACATTTAGATGATATAATGCAGGATCTATACATTTTCAAACGGAGCGTTTTAAGCATCTGGTGCCCTCTAGTGAAGGAAGCCTTTGCATTAGTGACATAGAGGGTTTTTTTTTTTTTGATCGACGTGCATCACACCATCCGTCTTTTAACAGTACTGATCACTTGCTCCTGATCCTCCCTTGTTCTGTAACTTTGGCCTCGTCTTTGAGCCCAATTTATTACCCTTGATGTCGTGACACGACCGAGGAGTTTTTCACCCGTGGGGTCGACCTGCGTGGAACATTACGACATCATAATTATTCTTTGATAATGGTGACCACAGATAAAAAATATGAAACTAACAAGTTTAAGAGAAGTATTCGAACACATGCTTAATGACCTACATTGGGAAGGCTTTTATTCATCAATACACAAAAGGTTTCCGTTCAAACATATGCATGGAAATCTCATTACACATGGCGCGACTGCAGTAATAATGTTCGAGCGTATGCTAGATGATCCCTCCTACATATGGCGTGATTGCAGCCACAACATCAACTCATGGTGATGAGACAACTCGTGAGGGGTTAGAGATAGGTTGGCGGGATGTCGTTGACTGCAGGTTAGGTGAAAGACTTTAATGCCTAGGCGAGCAGAGGGGGAACCCGAAATTTTAAATATACCCAAAATTTTGGGTGGTGTTGTAGCGGCTACAACAAATGGCAAACCACTGGTAGAATCCAGCATCTCTGTCAATATCATCACAATAGTCTGAGTCTGGATAATGATGCAAGGGAATATTGAACAAGTTCCGTGGGTACCCTTTGTATTACTTTGGTCCTTTACAGGTATGCCTAATCCTTGTGCCTCAACTAAGTCCCGCTAATCAGAAACACCTCAAAGAGAAGGCTCATAGACGCCAGTAGTTTGTTGATGATGTGAAGAGCAAGGCACTGGGTTTATAATTCTCAGGATTTTTAAAGTAAGCTTCTGGTGTTGCTCCGTTGCCAGCAGGCCTGGACAGTACCCTGGCGGAGTCACTTCAAGAAATCACAAACATTGCTCTGCTGCCAGCGAGCCTGGTCAGTACCCCGGCGGAGTCGTTGCATTACCTCTCTGCGCAGGAAGCGTTTCTCGATCCTTTACCCTTATTTGTTTCATGTGCTTACAGCACTTATTTTCGTGTGCTCGTGGCACTTATTTTCATGTGCTCATGGCACTTATTTTTCATGGGCGGATGAGGGATCCCTACTTATTTTACGAGCAAGAGAGGTTGTTTCTCGTGTTACAGAAACCGAAAGATATCTTGATTTGGGTTTTCCCTTGTGCCGAACCTTCACATCCCATTCATCACAATAGGCGAAACACACAGACAGAACATTAAAACGTACAAGACTATGCTGGGCACAAAGCTTAGGCTTACGGGTATGGGCCATTTCAAACTCATTAGGTCTCCCACAATCAACCGGCTCGTATCTCCCCAGATAATAAGTTTAGACTCATAGGCATCTTGTTGAGAATGTGACTTCGATGACTGGTCCTAAGAGAAATCTGCCTCTTGAGATAGCCACCGCAACCTCACGCAAAACAATGGGGTTACTGTTTCAGCAATCGGGGCAAACAAGACCACAAGATGGTAAAGTTTCAATGAGGGCTCATGAAGTGGCAAGTGATATGAAAAATGATGTGAGAAAGAGAGTGTACGACGCAATGTAATGAGCGAGGCTCAAGATGCAATGCAATGCCATGTGGGAAAATGATTAACCAGTTGTAGGTGGGAAAGAGGTGCAATTCAAGCAGTAATTATTTATGCAGCAACAAGCAAACTGAAAAGCAATGAGTGCAAAAAAATTATATATGATGATGCCTAGGCTATTAATCGTAAGAATAGTAAACAAACTTTTAAATCATGAAGTAAAATTTAGCAAGTAAACCTAATTAAACTTTGAACAAAAATTTTATTAACAGGTCCTAGCTAGCCTACGCCTAAACCCTAGTTTAACCAATGATGCGGTCGGGTTATGTAAAATCCGTTTTCCAGTGTAGCCACCGCATTAATTTGCAACCTGCAATGACAACAATGATCAGGATCAGAGCCAGTATCCAAAAAAGTGTAGTAGTAACAAAACTTACCTGAGGAGTAGGTGCAATGGCGAGATGGTCATAGATACTTACCAAAGAACATGCCAGAATAGATTGTGCAAGCTGAATCCCACTCTCATCTTGATACACAGCGATATGCTCTTGAAACTCAACATTTATAAATGACACATAATCATTCATGCACAATCCTAGGTTTGATGGGTGCTGGGTGAGCCATTTCCTATTTTCAAGTACATCAACCGGATAGGGTTGGTCGAGTCGACCGGCAATCTCATCATGGTATTGAGGACCATCAGTTTTATGGAATGGGAACAATAAGCAAGTTCCAGGTGAATCATAGATGCATGCGCATCCAAGCGTAGAAACCCTAGTTCCGAGAACCTTAGCTCGGGGTTGCTCTTGGGTTGGGTCAAGGGTATGAGGATCCGAATCTGCTTTCAGTGTAGTTTGAAAATCCTCACCTCCTTCAACAAACTCTGGACCTTCGAGCAGGGGGCTTCCCAACTTTAATGGTTGGGCGAGATCAACAGGCGAATGGATGTGATCATGCATTGTGGTGAGTTGTAAAATGTCGGTGGGCTTTGTATCAATTTGGTCAAATGTTTGCGCGCTGACAGATTGATAGATCGATATATCGGATTCTTTAGATTCGCTAGGGTAGGGTGGATTTACCACGGTTATGCTGGGAGGAGCGTGGTATTTGGGGATCATCATCTTAGAAACGGTTGGCAGAAGCTGAAGCGCTTCGACTTTCTGATGGGTACTTGAAACTTCCCACAGCGTATCATCGAATTCTGGTGTCTCCACATGGTCCGAAACGAGACGTTAGTGACAATCCTCAATGGTATGATTGAATATGCTTTCAGATAAGGAGTGATCGCTACAACCATCGATGTGGTCGAGTTGGGTACCTGGCATGTCAGGCTCCCCGAGAGCTACCGTCTGGGATGGATCAATAAAGAGGACATCTTGAGGTTTCCTAGACAGACAATCGCTCCTATGGCTGTCTAAAGATTCCAAGTGAGAAAGATCAGATCTGAAAGATTCATCGTTTTTGAACTGTGATCGCGAAACACCATCTGCGTGCTTATGATTGTCCCCAATACCAGTATAAGGAAATTTTGAATGTCTCGAAGAAATTACTGGTGTGGCAGGATCGGGAAACAAACCGGGGAGTAATGAACGAAGGGATTGAGTCATAGGGGCGTTAACCATATGAGGCTTGTCAACAAGCACATCCACGTCATTCAGAGGACACAAATATCTGGCAGGCCTTGCAAGGGAATCAACTTTATGCGGGGTCGGGGTCGATTCATAATCAATATGTGAATCAGATCTAGGTTTGTGTCTAGGGAGACATCGAGTGGGCTCGAGGTAGGTTTCATGAATCAAAAGAGATAATGAGCCACTGGGGTGTTCAGATTCATAATCCGAATGTGAACTAGATTCATAATCCAAATGTGAACCAGATTCATCATCCGAATGTGAACCAGATTCATAATCTAAATGTGAACTAGATTCATAATCTGAATGTGAACCAGATTCATAATCCGAATGTGAACCAGATTCATAATCCGAATGTGAACCAGATTTAGGACTAAGTCCAGGGAGACATCGAGTGGGCTCGGGGTATGTTTGATCAGCAAAAATAGATAATGAGCCACTGGGGTGTTCAAATTCGACATGGTACGTGAAAGACTCAAAGTCAGAACAACCGTTGACTTGCGGGTTGTCATAGGAAACACTAGGCTCAGGTCGGGTTGCTAACTGAAATGGTTCAAGGGAAACGAGAATCACATACGCGAACTGTTCTCTTAACAACGTCCAATTGACATCCTTTTCAGGGAACTCAAAACAATAATGAACGAATCTGATAGAGAACTCATCTAAATATTCCTGAGGTTCCATTCTGATGTCATTTATCTTTAGTAAAACGTTATGAAAATCATACCTGTGAAAAGCTTGTTGTAATTCACTGGCAAGTTGTTCAAATGAATGGATGGAAGCTTCCGGCAAAGTGCAGCACCATTGCTTAGCGCGACCTTCGAGAGTCAGGAAGAAAAGCAAACAAATGAAACCTTCATTTTCAATTTCATAGCACTCACCAATGTCGTCGAAATCTAAAAGGTGCTGGGTTATGGGTATCCCATTTTCACCATCAAATTTTAACTGAGACAAGTGATACATAAGTTTATCAGGGATGAAGTATCCAGGTTCATAAAACTCCGACAAACATCTTGGGAGAATGATTTGAGAACGAGCCATTACAGACATGAGATTAACTGCAGGCTCTAAGGGCTCAGCTTGTCATCTGGCCCCCCCCCTTCTCGTTAACCACAAGGTCGGAGGTTCAAGCCCTCCTTCTAGCGTCAATTATGTTGACGAGAAAATCTGTCCCGGCCAACAACAGGGGATCTCTCCGGTAAAAGGTCCCAATTAGACCTTGAACCGTTTGGAATAGGGATCCCGTCCGGGGTGTGGGTCCGGCTACCACTGATTTCTCCTTTGCTTTGGGTCTCTCTTAAAATCTATAAAACAGTGGGTACACACCTAATCAATTGATACAAGACATATGATTGATGCATTAAATGTACATGCAGTTCTATGAGTAGCAAGAGGAAATAATAAAGCATGAAAACCGAAGGAAGTGTCGATAGCAACACTTCATTAGGGTCATGCTTGCAAACTGTTCTGACCGCAAGAGAAATAGTTCCTCACGACGAGAACACCTTTCACTTCCTAAAAGTTTAAATGATAACACAAACGCAGATAAACAAAGTCATTAACATTAGCTAAGAAAGTGAAACAAACTCAACCACCATTAACATACTCAGAAAACTGTTATGTAACTGTGATATGAATTGAAAATACAGTTCCCTTAATCTTAGGATGTTCAGAAACTGAAAATAAAATACTCGACAGTGCTGATACATAAGACAACACCAGATCCCATAGGAGAATTTTCAAAATGCTTGTATTAATGTTTCAGTGTATAATCCTCTGGTAATACAATATACTCTACTTGAGTCCCAAACCAAAAGTCCCTTTTTACAAGCTCCCGAAGGAGTATTTATAAAACAAAACCTGCCCTTTGGGCTTCCTGGGCCTTTCATCTTCCTGATCGTTGGGCTGCCTTGCGACCCAGTCCTTTTGCGACCTGCGACCTGAGCCGATGTTGTGACCTGCGACCTGGCTGCTGTTGTGACCTGCGACCTGACTGGGTCGCGGGGTCGCAAGTTGTAATAAAATGAGAGAATGCGACCTTGCGACCTTGCGACTAGGTCGCTGGGTCGCGAGGTTGCAAAGGTGAAAAAACCGAAGGTATGCGACCTTGCGACCTTGCAACTAGGTCGCTGGGTCGCGGGGTCGCAAAAGGTGGAAAAACGAAGATATGCAACCTTGCGACCTTGCGACTAGGTCGCTGGGTCGCAGGGTCGCAAAAGGCCAAAAACCGAAGGTATGCGACCTTGCGACCTTGCGACTAGGTCGCTGGGTCGCAGGGTCGCAAAAGGAAAAAAATCGAAGATATGCAACCTGAAGAAATCTGCGACCTGCGACTTCAAGCAGATCTACAGATTTTGTAGCAGTATTCTTCATCTCATGTGCTTTGAAAACTGGTCCTTTTTCTTGTTGAGAAAACTCCAACTCATCATGCGCATCGACAGCCTCCACCCCCGTGTGGTCAAGTTTTATGTCGCAGCGTGGTCCTTATCAAGTTCTCTTGGGATCCGAGTGTTTGTAGTGACAACCCATTGATGAGGCAAAGGGTTTTTGCTTGTGCCATCTCCCACTGCATGTGATGCGTTTCTGGTTCCCAGCATTTGATTTTAGTAGGGGGCTAGGAATAACTAACACATATGCCATCAATATATCAATTCTCTCGTTTGCTGGGAAATTCTCTATTTCCTCCCAATGGAACAGAACTGTTGTTTTGGGGAACATGCTGCTTGTGTTCTCCATAATGAAAACTGTGTTGGGCTCCAATGATACTTTCATCATGTCCGAAAGTTTGTGCTAAGATCTTACTGAGGGAACGCCCCTTCGAAATGGGGTTGATGAGTCTGCATGCTGTCATGATAAATAAGGTGAGGGTGTTGCTCCTTAGTGAAGCTGTAAGAAGGAACACACTCCGACAACTCTCTTGTCCTTCGAACAGCTTGTCTTCGTGGTGGCAAGTCAGGTTATAAGCAGACCAGCGCCATTTCTATGCTATATTCACATGATGTTAACAAATCGAGTCTTCCAAAGGAAATCTAATAACATTGATCTGCTGGACTGATTTAACATCGAACCTTAAGCCTCCTTGAATCAACATTTTCGTCATAATTTTCAAGGTGGGGCTCTTGCGCTTGCAACAGAGCATTTCTCATCTGCTGTATCGAGGGATTTGCCACTGCCAAAAAACATCTCATAGCTATTACTGCGCTGGTTTGATTGAGCGTTTCCCCTTTCTTGGTGCATCCTACGGCAATGACAGAGCTGACACAGCTGCACCCATGCGCATGCAGTCTGGACAAGATTATGTTGCCATTACTATTATCTCATTCACTCTGGATGACAGCAACCGTTGCCTGCCTTCATCGAGACACTGCATTAACGAGACAGTCCACGTGGTGTCATGCGCGGAGAAAAAGACATTGATATGGTAGTTACTACATATCGTAAATGCATTCTGGGGAGGTGCTGCTCGGCACTAGGGAAACTTTCTTCACCAACAGCCATTCTATATCGGAATGCAAATGAAAGGTCGGAAACAGCTGGACGAGGATGTTGAACCTGCTCCCTCGTCTGGATCGTTTCTATTTCTCTCTCTGAAATATCTGGATAAAATCTCGCCACAGACATATCTGAGCCATTTGTAATGTTTCTATAGTTTTCTCCGCCCTGCTATACGACTTTGAAACGGTTACTGATTGTTGATTTAAACATGCCACTATACTCATAGCACTTTGCTCCACGCTTTAGTCGGAGAGTTTGACCACCACGTATATGTATAAAAGTTTACATTGGCTCTATACAACATAACATTGCACGTTCGGTTCTATGCACATAAACGCGACTTTAGACCATGGCATATTATATATCTGCCCCAAAGCATTTGCGTAAGTCGAAAACAGCCATGTAACGCCTTCTCTTTGTTTAGTTTATATGACTCGCTCCTCCAACACATTATTCTCGCAGCGCTCAAAACTTAGATTATCATCATTGCACTATAGTTGTTATAACATGCCACCGCACCTTTGCACCATATTACGTGTCCATGCAGCGCTAGAACATGGCTGCAGCACTTCGCTCCATGTATCAACGTTAAAAGGTTTAATTTTGAAACGTTCACCGCCACGTATAAAATGTTTCCATTTGGTTCCACGCGACGAACATGTCGAATGTATGACTCCATGCAACGTGTCTTCATATCATTCTGCACCGGGTTTCAACGTAAAGTTGACCGAACATTTGCTGAACCTTTGTGCCCGCTCCTCGTTTTGAATATAAAACCTGACTATTATATATTCACCCAAGGCATTTTAACATAGGTTGAAACGTTGACCACCATGTATAAACATTTACTTTTGGCTCAATGCAACGTAACTATCGAACATTTGCTCCAAACACCTTACTATATAATACGATCATCATACATGTATGCTCGGCGCCCATTTTGTAACCTTATATGGTTTGAAGAATAATGCAATCCGCACCACGACTTTGGATGACCAAAAGTATGTATTTGCTCGAAACCACCGAACTTGGTGCCCATGCAACGTGCTATGTTTTAAAAAGAACCTTTGACCATTAATTACGATGTAATGTTTCCCATTTTATATATTTTGGAACCTACATGGTATTTCACCTTGCATTAATATATACAACATCACCTTGCGCCCTTTATAATGTTATCATTGAGTTTTGCTTCAAGATAACTTATGGTTTTAAAACCATGTGCTTCCGACCCTAGTTTTAATTTGATAATTTACTTTTCAAAATAATTTGAAAGCTTCTCATTTTGAAAGATCGAGAGTCGAACTATACTTCTCAAGCCACATTGATAGCCCTTTTCATATTGACCTTTCTACCCATCTCCCAAAGGTGTATGCATTTCAACATGACCCTTTAGGTTCAATTTGAAATTCCCCGTTTCTTATGGTCTCGTTTAGAAAACTTTCAAAAGCAAAGAATACTAGGGTTTTAAGGCCTTTTCATTCCTCCACACGTACTCCTTGCAGCCTAAATAATGCCGTCGTATGTATCTCAAGATTAACAGATGTTGCTTCCTCAAAGGTGCGTTGCCATATTTGAAACTCTGCCGTCGACTTGCCACACCCATATGAGATTGTCATTCTCTAGGGAGATCTCCTGAGTCGGCTATGTTCACCGGGCTATACTTCAGGCTAGATTCGTCGAAGTGGTGAAATATGTTCCTTTGCATACACCCTCAACATTTAGATGATATAATGCAGGATCTATACATTTTCAAACGGAGCGTTTTAAGCATCTGGTGCCCTCTAGTGAAGGAAGCCTTTGCATCAGTGACATAGAGGGGTTTTTTTTTTTATCGACGTGCATCACACCATCCGTCTTTTAACAGTATTGATCACTTGCTCCTGATCCTCCCCTGTTCCGCAACTTTGGCCTCGTCGTTGAGCCTAATTTATTACCCTTGATGTCGTGACACGACTGAGGAGTTTGTCACCCGTGGGGTTGACCTGCGTGGAACATTACGACATCATAATTATTCTTTGATAATGGTGACCACAGATAAAACATATGAAACTAACAAGTTTAAGAGAAGTATTCGAACACATGCTTAATGACCTACATTGGGAAGGCTTTTATTCGTCAATACACAAAAGGTTTCCGTTCAAACATATGCATGGCAATCTCATTACACATGGCGCGACTGCAGTAAGAATGTTCGAGCATACGCTAGATGATCCCTCCCACATATGGCGTGATTGCAGCGACAACATCAAGTCATGGTGATGAGACAACTCGTGAGGGGTTAGAGATAGGTTGGTGGGATGTCGTTGACTGCAGGTCAGGTGAAAGACTTTAACGCCTAGGCAAGCAGAGGGGGAACCCAAAATTTTAAATATACCTAAAATTTTATGTGGTGTTGTAGCGGCTACAACACTATCCTTTGCTTACTATCGTGTGATGATTGCGTTTAGATTCATTACGATTACAGAGTTGTTTGATTGTTGTTGAATTGAATTCGGGTTTGCTGTGAGAGTTAATGAATTGCACTAATATTCTATCTTAGCAAGGATCGTATTTTCCGTCTTATTCATCTTGCTATATTTTATAAAGATTTGTTGTTCTATACCTAGTTCTGGTTGCTGTCCCATTGGTTTATGGTTCATTCCGATTGACTGTTTCATAGTGTTGGCTGTCGACAGGGTTGGAGTTTAAGAAGATTTGTTTCCTGATTGCGTTAAGTTTATATTTGTTGTTCAATTAATGTTTGTTTTTCCATTACTGTTTGTTGTTCATTTCTGATTCGTAGATTCAGATTAGTAGAGAAATTGTTTATAGTAGTTGTGTACACATAGGAATTACAAATTTCTATTCCTTTCCAATTCTTGCTATTAGAAGAAGTTCTTCTTAGTTATTTTCATCAGCAAGCAGTTCAAGCTCGATTTCATTTTGATTTCTTAAAGCACAAGACCATCAATTGTAGAGGACATTGGTTACTGCTTCCAAGTTCCCAGATTGATTTCCTTGTCTCAGTTGTGATTTCAGTTGCATCGATTTCTAAGGGAATGAGTTATTGCTACTGCATCCCTGATTGATGTTTTGCAGAGTGAGTAGTTAAGATTTCAGAGTATTTTCGTTCATGCTACTGTAATTATATTTCTTTACAAGCATCTGTTTACTCTTGTATCTAGAATATTGTACTACATCTTTCATAGCATTACTCTTAGCTAATTGCAGTCTCAAACAGAGTACACTCTTGAAATAAAAAGTCGCTCCTGGATTAATGATTAATGTGAGATAATTAGGTGTTTAAAAGATAACTTTTATGCTTCAACATTTTGGTGCCATTGACGGGGAGAGTGTATGCCATTTTGAAGGAGTGATGCACAATTGATTTTCTTCTACTTGGGAAGAATTGGGTATTAAAGACGAAAGGTAAGAACCTGCGCACTAGGCAAGGAACATACTTGCTCATAGCCTGCTTCACAGTAGAATTAGGTAAGCTTCTTTCTTAGGTAGGAATGAAGGCTTTTTTTCTTGAATGAATAAACCAGCTAAGAAAAACAAAATTCCTCCTAAACCTGAAAATCCTAAGGGACCGGTGACCCTTGGGCGAACAACTTTCATTAATGAAATCCTTAAAAGGACTGAATCTCAACCATCAGTAGGACTTAGGAAAGTTATCTCTAGACAACCTACTAGTTCCCTTCAGGCTACAGAGTCACCATCTGAAGCCTTTGCTGAGATACATAGTCAAACAGTGGGAATTGAGAAAGATTCCCAAGAAATTGAGAATCCCTGCCCAATTTATCCACAAGAAGGGAACTCTAGTAATCTCTATAAAGGAGAAGGGGAAATAGGAGAAGCAGAAGAACCAAAATCTCCTCTTGAAATAGTCCAAACAGTAAGCAGTCCAGATAAGAGAAGTGTTGTCAAACTTATTCAAAACCAAGGACCTGGATCTCCTCAAACAGTAGGCCAGCAAGGAATACTTATTGTTCCAGACCAGGGAAGTGTTATCAAGGCCATTCCTACTCCTTCCAGTCAGCCTGGGAATTCCCTTGAGATCCCAGAAGGATATTGGCACATATTTGATCAAATGGCCCAAAACTATATTCAAAACCAGAACCAGAAAACACCCCAACAAACCTCCACACTGCAATATCCTATAATAGATATTGCAGTTAATGCACCTATGAAAGCCATTCCCCTTCAACATATTCCTACATTTCATGGCTTGACATCAGAAGATCCAGATGCATTTATGTTTGAATTTGATGTGTTATGCAGGGGGTATGACTATACCAGCGATCCCTAAAAATTAAAACTATTTCCTTCCACATTAAAAGGAGCAGCCTTACGATATTTTATGGGGCTAGGTGGGGGTGTCATAACTGATTAGGATCAGATGAAAGCTGCGGGTTTAAAGAAATATCAAGATTATTGCAGGTCTCGGGAACTAAAAGACGAAATATTCCAAATGACAACAAAACTGAATGAAACCCTGGAAGAATATGTGGAACGGTTTGAATACAATCTTCAAAGATCTCCTTATGCATCCTTACCCTTACCTGATAATGTGCTGAAAACTACATTAATTAGGGGAATGAAGGATCAATGAGTTGAAACATTGAATATTATGGGAAAAGGTGATATATATCAGGAAAGTTATGCTAACATCATTGATTTGTGTATGAGGAGTTCGAGGGGCAATACAAGGCTAAAATCAGCAGAGCGTGATATGATTACAAGGGACAATAAGATCTCCAATGAAGGTGTAACTCGTGCAGAGATTGGAAACCTGCTGGAATATTTTAAAACAGATATTCTAGGGACTCTAACAATGCAATTCGACATTATGCAAGCCAAACAAAAGCAAGCAGAAGCAGAGCAAAATTTGGCAGTATTTTGTTCTAGATGCAGGAAGAAACATAGCCACAAAGAGTGCCCGCTGGATGTAATCAAATTTTGTGCAATTTTCATGAAATACCACCCCACAAAAGGATGTCCCTCGCTTCCTGGCCTAAAAGCAGTCTATAAGCAGGCAGAAGAAGAATCAGAAATGGTATGTCTACTTAATAAGCGCCAACAATGGCAGCCACGACAATCAGGTATGCTAACTGATCCATTTTCTTCTTTTCAGCCTCCTCAATACAATGCTTAGAAATATAATGGAATGTGGAAAAATCAACCACCTTTACCCAATTGGTCACAACAACCATTCCCTACATCATTATGGCCAAATCAACCAAATCAAACTAATTGGCCAAATTTTCCTTTCTGCCCACCGTTTTGGCAAAACAATGCTTATCCAACACAATGGTCCCCCTCTACTTCGCAGAGTCAGGCCTGGCAGTCAAACTGGAAAAGACCTATAAATCAGCTAGCTGGAACAATTCCCCTTTCTCAACCTACACTGCCATCTCCCTATACAAACCCCCAGACCAACTTAAGACCACAACTCCAAGCCTAACCCAACCCAAACCCAAACAATAGGCCAGTTCAGTCTGTCCAAATAATGGAACCACCAGAATTAGAAATTGAACTGAGGGAGTGTAATGACCATCAATTAAGGTCCAGGCGTATAGTAGAAACAGAGAGAAACAAAAATGTTCACATTCAAGATCTGTTACCTGTAGAACAAACATTGCAAAAAGAGAAAGAGGTTCAACAAAATCAACAAGCAACAACCTCTTCTCCACCATTCCCAGAACGATTAATCATACCGCGCCCATTAGAACATCCTGATTTTTGTCTTCTGGGAGAATTAAAAAAAAATTGTATAAAAATCCCTCTCCTCCAAGTTGTCCAAGACATCCATATTTATGGAAAAACCATTAAGGAACTGTGTATAAAGAAGCCAAAGAGGAGAACAACCACCAACCCAACTGTCCAAATAGTTGGTACTTTATCTGACTTATTATCAGGAATGGAAACACCTGTAAAATATGAAGACCCCAGAAATCCTATAGTGATGGTGCAAATCAATGGGAAATTGTTCCCAAATGCCTTAGTTGATTTGGGGGCTACAATCAATATTTTAACAAACACCACCTGTCAAAAACTTGGCATTACATCACTAGAACCAACAACAACCTTATTGGAATTAGCCGACCGATCGGTAGTCAAACCAAAGGGTACACTACAATATGTAATGGTATCAATAGATTCCTTGGAATACCCTGCTGACTTCTTGGTGATCAACCCAAAGAACCGGCTAGATGGACACCCGTTAATCCTAGGTAGACCTTTGTTGGCAACTTTCGATGCCTATATTGGATGCCGACAAGGCAACATGACAATAACAAGGGGAAACTATGTCAAGAATTTAGGTTTATATCCCTCAGCCCAACCAAGCCTATCAATAATCAAAAAAAAAAAAAACAACCTGTATCATATCTTATAGAAAATATGAGATCACCTCTAACTTTAGAAGATGCCCTTGATTTTAAAGACCAAACAGAGGATGATATCATTAATAGTTTTATTAATAAACCAAAAATCAAATCCCATCTACAATGTCACATGATCAAGGTAACATTTGATAATAAAGAAGAAGAAGATCCTCTGAAAGACATCCCTGATCAAGTAATACCCACTACTTCTGTGTACAATAGTAGAATTGTATAAATTGAGCCAGGAAAAACTCTAAACATTAACAAAAATCTGACTGCTAAACAAGAAGAGAAGTTGGTCCAATTACTATGGAAATATAAAGCAGCCTTTGCATGGGATTATCCAGACATGAACGGAATTGACCCCCAATTATGCACACACCACATTTATACCGAAAAAGATGCGAGACCCATTCGCCAACCCCAAAGAAGACTAAACCCTCACCTTAAAGATATTGTGAAAGCTTAATTACAAAAACTATTGGATGTCAATTTCATTTACCCAATATCTGATAGCAAGTGGGTCTCTCCATTAGTGATGGTACCAAAGAAGAACGAGAAGTGGAGAATATGTGTAGATTACCGAGAACTTAACAAGGCAACCCAGAAAGACTACTTTCCCCTTCCTTTCATTGACCAAGTATTAGACACATTGGCAGGAAAGAAATTATTTTCTTTCCTCGATGGCTTCAGTGGGTACAATCAAATCTAGATTTCCCCTGAAGACCAAGACAAAACTAATTTTACCTATCCTTGGGGGACATTTTCCTATCGAGTCTTACCTTTTGGCCTATTCAATGCCCCTACTACATTTCAAAGGGCCATTCTCAGCATCTTTTCATATTTAATAAATGAAGGGCTCGAAGTGTATATGGATGACTTCACACCTTACGGAGATGATTTTGAGCCAACATTAGAAAATTTACAAAAGGTGTTGCAAATATGTATTGACACTAAGCTTTGTTTAAGCCATGAAAAGTGTCATATGATGATGACCGAAGGAGTTATCTTAGGGAACTATATTTTAGCAGGTGGAATTCAGGTGGATCCAGTTAAAATTCAGATAATTTTGTTAATACCCACACCCACCACACAAACAGAGGTACGTAGCTTTCTTGGATTTTCTGGTTATTGTAGGAGATTTATAGAACATTATTCTCGAAAAGCTGCACCTTTATATGCACTAACTGGAAATGTTTATTTTATTTGGACAAATAAATGTGACAATGCCTTCAACAATCTGAAAAATCTTGTCTCAACAGCCCTAGTGCTGAGGGGCCCAAATTGTAATTTTCCATTCCAAATTTCATCTGATGCCTCAGACACGGCGATTGGAGCAATGCTTGGGCAGGAGGAAGATAAAAAACCATATGCAATCTATTATATCAGCAAAAATCTATCTCCTGCTGAACTAAATTATACTATGACTGAGAAGGAATTTTTAGCTGTAGTACATGCTATAAATAAATTTAGACATTATATAACTGGGTATCCTGTAGTTCTATATACTGATCACTCTGCCATTAAATTTTTAGCAAATAAACCTGTTACAAATGGAAGAGTGACAAGATGGCTGATTTTATTGCAGGAATTCAACATTACAATTAAAGATCGACCTAGAGAAGAGAACCCTATAGCTGATTTTCTATCAAGAATGCCAAAGCCAACAGATACAGAAGCAGTTGAAGACCACTTCCCAAATGAAAATTTTTTCGTTGTTACTGTTAGAACCCCATGGTATGCTGATATAGCAAATTATTTGGCAATAGGTAAATTACCTAAACATCTAACCCTTAATGAACAAAAGCAGATAATACAGTGTAGTACCCGATTCTCTTGGATTGGGGGCTACCTATTTCATACAGGGTCAAATATGCAAATCAGGAGATGCGTCCGGGAGGATGAGGTATTTGATATTTTGAAAGCATGCCATGATGGGTCGTGTGCCAGACATTTTGCAGATCGTAGAACTGCCCATAAGATTTTACAGATAGGCTATTATTGGCCTACCATTTTTAAATATGCCAAAAAATTTGTGCAGGCCTGTGATAGCTGCCAAAGGGCAGGTCGCCCTGGGCAGTCTGACGAAATTCCTTTGAACCCTCAACTAGTAATGGAACCATTTGAACACTG
Source organism: Pinus albicaulis (assembly GCA_034641835.2). Lineage (NCBI taxonomy): Eukaryota > Viridiplantae > Streptophyta > Pinopsida > Pinales > Pinaceae > Pinus > Pinus albicaulis. Next base: position 1,424,097,002 of record CM076572.1, read on the forward strand.
GGCACTCAATTTTTTTGGCCCTATTAGCCCCCCATCAAACCAAAAAACATATATCCTAGTTGCAACCGAGCATGTCACTAAATGGGTTGAAGCAGAGGCACTTTCAAAAGCTACAGAGGACTCTTTAATACAATTTATTTTCCAAATCTTTGTGCGATATGGCCTCCCGAGGGACATAATCACAAATGGAGGATCGCAGTTTGTAGGTAATAAACTAGCTGAAACATTACAGAATTACCACATTCAGCATAAGATTACAACTCCATACCACCCATAGGCAAACGGCCAAGTAGAGAGCACGAATAAAGTAATTGAGTCGATATTGACAAAAATTGTTGCCTCACACAGACGTGACTGGGCCCACAGATTTCCAGAAGCCTTGTGGGCATACCGAACAACATGGGCTCACTACGAGATATTCACCATATCAATTGGTATTTGGAAAAGAGCCCATCTTTCCAATAGAGTTTAAAATTCAGACACTGAGAACAGCCCAATAGGTGTGTCTAGATTTAAATGAAGCCCAGGCCAAAAGACTGCAACAAATTAATGAGTTAGATGAAATTAGGCTCTCTTCTCTTCAGCACACCGTGTTAATTCAACAACAGAGAGCAAAATGGAACGAAGCCCTTATCAAAGAAAATATCTTCCACGAAGGAGACTGGGCACTCCTATATGATTCCAGGTTTCAGGATTTTCCAGGAAACTCCAGACACGATGGCTCGGACCTTACGAGATACAAAAAGTGCATGATAATGGCACCATTACATTAACCACCATTGATGGATTTGGACATTCCTTCAAAGTAAACAGTCATCGAGTACGATTGTACCATAAATCGCTTACTCGAGAATCCTTCTACCAGCAATTACGGGAAGATTCTACCATGCAAATTCTGGCTGAAGAGGATAACTCCTCCTCGGCACCCATTCATTAAATCATTTCTTTCCTTTGAAATTTGTACATAAATATTGTTCATTTATTTTGTTTGTTTGTTTTATGGAATTCTATTTTTTTCAAACTCTGTTTATTTCGCTTATTTTGAGTTTTTGTTGTTCCTTTCTAAAGGAACAACATTTTTGTTGTTCCTTTCGAAAGGAATAGAAGCCTTGCTGAGAGTGTTTTCGTTGTTCCTTTTGAAAGGAACAACAGTTGTGATGTTTATTTTTGTTGTTTCGCAGATTGTTTTGTTGTTCCTTTTGAAAGGAACATCAGTTTCACAGATTCTTTTTGTTGTTCCTTTTGAAAGGAACAACACTTTTCGCAGATTGTTTTCTTGTTGTTCCCTTCCAAAGGAACAACATTTCCGTAGATTGTTACTGTTGTTCCTTTCCAAAGGAACAACACCTTTTGAGTGGGTTATTTTTCTATTTTAGACCAGCATTTTGAGGATTTCTGATGACTCTTCTAAAGGAAAACATACTATTTATACAAAATCATACAAATTAAAAGCTTACTGGAATCAACAAATCAAAAGAAATTGTCATTTTTTTAAAGAAATTGTTTGGTAATGATAAGAAAAATGAAAAAGGACATAATCAATAACACGACTTTGTTGTTTTACTATCACTAGAATTAATATGATCGATTATCCTTATCATGTTGGTTCTTCCCCAAATCTTTATAAATTTCTTTGATTTTTACTTATGGAGTACGAATAAGGGCATATTCTTTTCTATTGAGATGTTTAGACTTCTTCCACCATCCCTACTCTTAAGGAGTGTTGAGCCATCCTTTATATATAAGTAGGAAAGTGCTATATGAAAAAGAAGAAAAAATATTTATATATATTTCACTAACAATTTTATGAGATGGCAGATGGAGGATAGGGGGTCTCATCAAGAGCCAACCTACCATGATCATAAGGAAGCAAGTGAAGTGACATTCCCATCATGGCCACCACACCAGGGATATGGTCCAATGGACAATTGAAAGAAAAAAACTAAGAAGTCCTTGGAACAAGAGGTCTCATCACAAGTCGGCCTGCCCACCTTTCACTTCTTCCCGGTGAATGGCATTGTGATTCATCTGGTCCCCAAGCCAGCACAATGGTCTCCATTATGACATTTAACAACACTTCCTAGGCATAAATAAAGGACAACGGTTCCAAGGGTGAGAAAGCAACTTTGTCAAGGTTATGGACACCTGTGGGCAACAAAGCTCTGCTGATGGTATTGGAGTCACATTTGTACACATCAATAGTAATATTAAACTCTTTTTCCTATATCCCTATCTAAATATCAAATGAAAGTATGAATCCTAAAGCCTTGATTTCGAACCTATTATACATGAAAATCATCATAAATCAATCACATTAGTTTGAGTGGGTAATAAACGCATTTGTACTTGTGTTCATTTTAGTTGTCCCCTCTCCTTATCTTTAAATCATTACAAATGTTTATATATCTATTGAATATTTAATCACACCCATCGATTTTAGTAAATGCAATAATTTGATTGATTGTATCATAAGTATGCATGCTTTTTCCTGCTGTACAACTGTTGTGCGGTACTTTTCCTCTCTTATTTGATGGTCAAGGATGACCTATCATCCTCTAGGGGGGGCGCGGATGCCTCTTAATCATTGCATGTAGATCAAATCCCTATATTTTTTACTTGTACATGAATCAAATCCCTACATTATAGGGAATAACAAAAACTTAACAATATTATTCCAATTCACCGTGCTGTGCTATTCCATTATATCACTGTGTTTGGAAAGAAGTAACAGTGTGTAGAGAAGATGGGAGGTCGACCAATTCGTAGCGAGCCACAAGTGCTAGTTGTTTCTGATGCTGCACAAGAGATTTGGGAAAAATTGGGGTGGATTACATACTTCACAAGGCTGCAACAACCCCATGAAATAGTGGCCACCGAGTTTTTACAGAATTTGCAGGAAGGATACTCCATGGTTAGAGGAAGACAGATAGCCATAACAGATGAAATAATTGCAGAGGTGTCTGGTATACCAGTGCAAGGAACCATATGGACTCAGAAGAAGGTCAGGCTTCAAGAAGCTATGAATATTTTCCAGGATGACGGACAGATGTTGGTCGTCAAAGGCAAAGGAGTTTAGTCGGCATCATTGGGAGAAGCATGGACAAAATTGGAAAATATAGTGCAGGACTATATAACATGTGATGGAAGGAAAGACATGGTAAGACCTCGCCACCTAAGTTATTAGCAGTATTAAAGAAAAAATGTACTATAAATTTGCCTGCATTTTTAAATTCCTTACTGCATGATCTTTCCCATAGTATAAGAAAAGCTCGGCATACAGACATGGTGGTAAGCCACCATTGCCTAACTAGATTAATAGTAAGTCGTAGCCTCACCCAACAACAGACCAGTTGGGAAGAATTGATATTCTCGATTGATGGAGAATTAGCCTTACCTGCCCCAAAATGAAAGAGAATGGATAGCTCGGTAGCTGAGCCATCAAATTGTAGACAGTCCTCCCATTCAAAAAGAAGTAGGGGAATGATAGAAGGCCTTCCGAGTAGCAGTATCCAACCCTTGGAATTTCCCAGCTCGAAGGATGAAAAGCCTCCACAATTGGAAGGAGGGAGTCCCTGTTCTGATGAGGGTGAAGAAGAAATGAGTCACCACACTAGTGGTGAGAAACAAACTAGTGTAGAAGAAGGAAATAATGAAGAAGAGGAAATTGAGGGAGAAATTCACTACTCTGATGAGGAAAAAGGTAGCTATCATACCTACGAGGAGGACGAATATAATCACATCAGTGAAAGAGAAGGAACAGAGCCTCCCGAAAACACTACTACAAGCTCACCACAAAGCCCTTTGCAAGAAGACCAATTGGCCCAAATTCTGGCCAATATGAGTGAATATGTGCAGCCTCACATCCCACTAGACCTTAATGTTGATATCAATAAATTTCAAGAGCACTCTGTTTCCAATAAAGAAATGACTGAAGAAATGCTGGATGAAACAGAAAACCCTAACGAAACGATAGAATCAGCTGGGGTTGCTTCCCCTGAGAAGTATGGACAAGAAAAGGAGAACACTAAAGTAGTGTCCCAACCTGAAAATTCTCAGGAGATTGCAGAGTAAATTGAGGGTATAACCCCTGCAGAATTTAGCTGAGGGCATATGAATATTGAGGAAGAACCCCAAGAATAAAATAGAGAAGCGAGCCCAACTGAAGGAACGGCTGATGAGGACCAAAACCCCATTGAGCAAGTAGGTCCAGAAAAAAGCAACAGTCGTTCCATCAAGAAAAAGGAAGAAATTAACTGAGATTGAAAAGCTTCGGAGGGAACGAATGAAGCTTTAGAGACTCGTGGAACAACTCAGCAAACCATTAGGGTTCTTAGAATGAAACAAATGCCCAAGCGAACCCCAAAGAGAAGAAGCATAGTCATCAGGAGAGCCTCGAAAAAGAGGAAAGTGGCCACTAAAATAAAACCCCAAGTTGCAGAAACTATGGCTGAGCCTAATCATGAAGATATGGAACAGCAGGAAGCTGTTCCAGAAATAGTTGTTCTAGAGGGAGCCACTTCAAGTGAAAATGTGCAAGCCAGTAGTCAGAATACTTTTAGTGACCCTACATTAGCCAGACTCCAAGAGGAGTTGGCACATGATCGACTGGAAAGGGAGAAACTGGAAGAAGACATTGTCCCTAGGACAAGATATCAAGAGTTGTAGCAGCAGATGAAGATCATCCATGAAGCAGAGGTTGAAACCCATGAGAAGTGTCGAAAGGCAGAGGAAAAGGCTGAAAAGGTAATGAATGAATTAGCCTAGAATTGAATGGACACTCTCTGCTCATTGTACACCGATGTCTTAGCTTGTATATGCCCTGCCAAGAACTATGCTTTATTTTTATTAGAAAGATATTTACAGCTAAAGATTAAGGCAATTAGGGTAGGAAAATATATAGAGCTAAAAACTATAGATGATTTTGTAACATGCTGCAAACTCTATGGGGTAAAGGTACAACGTCTCTTGTGTGAGTTTTATTTGCATAATCTCATATTGTAAAATGATAGTGAGACAAATCCTAGCCCTTTTGTCGGTGACATCCAATACCAAGCGTTTATTTCCTTTGTTGTTAATCAGTTAAAATGGCTTAAAGCCTATAATGTTTTTCAAAGGCAGGAAAATGAATTAGATTTGTGGGTTAGAAGTGAACCTAAGAACCCGTTATAATTATGGGCTAGGAAAAATAATTTGATGACAAGGGAAGGTGTTATCCAAGCATTGGGGCTTGTCCATAAATCAATTGTCTTGAATGGGATAGACTATTTCCTATCGATTAGAAACTAGGCTTACATAGCAGCTAAGGTCCGATGGGGAATTTCCAATCGGAATGTTCAAAATAGAGAACCATTTAACTATAAAAACTTTGGATTAGCTGCAGACCGCTTGGTTTCCTATAGCAACCTCATTTTGAGGGAAGGACCATTCTCGCTAGGGTGTAGGTTTCTAAGCCCCATCGCATGGTATCCTGCTACAGATTACAAAGCCACCTATGAAATACCCGAAGGACAGACATGGCATGTCTTCAAAGCATTCGCTGCAATGCATGGTTTTAGGCCTTTTGATGAAAAACCTTCTCCAGCTTATTCTTTAACTACTCTGCATGTGAACTATAGTTTTCATGAGGACATGAAAAAGGGTAAGCAGGGGGATATGTTGAGTAGTGGAAAAGGTATGAATTTACTATGTGTTTTACCATTCTTTTAATTTAAACATAATTCTTTTTACCTTAGAAATATGGCTTATTACAATAATTTTGGTAGAATTGTGAAGATTTATGTTTATTGTAAAATATGACTAAAAACTGCCTTTTACTGCTAAAAACAAGAATTAGGGGAGGTGAGCAGCTATACCAGAGGCATGGCTAAAGTAAATGCAATTGTTGTTCCTCCAGCGTTAGACCAAATCCTGCCAAAAACAAGGAAATCCGAACGCATCGCTAAGAAAAGGCAGGGGACAGCTCGGCTTCGGTCAAAGTAAATCAAGTGAAAGCTAAAAGAAGGGAAGCGAATCCTTTAGAGTTTGATATATAAGGCAACGCATTTAGTGATTGTGGGGAAGATCCTTTGATTAAAAACATTTCTTTTATAATATTACGTTTATTGACTCTCGGGTTTAGAGAGCAATCTCTATAATACTTTTATGTTCGATTAATATAAAGGCGCATTTTATTTCATCTTTCAAATCCTGAAGTAACCCAGCAGTGTTTCATTGGTGCTATGGGCCCGGCCCTGGTGGAATTACTCTGTTGTTTGTATTTCTATCCTTTGCTTACTGTCGTGTGATAATTGCGTTTAGATTCATTACAATTACAAAGTTTTTTTATTGCTGTTGAATTGAATTCGGGTTTGCTGTGAGCATTAATGAATTGCACTGTTGTTCTATATTAGCAAGAATCGCATTTACCGTCTTATTCATCTTGCTATATTTTATAAATATTTGTTGTTCTATACTTAATTCTGGTTGCTGTTCCATTGGTTTATGGTTCATTCCGATTGACTGTTTCATAGTGTTGGCTGTCGACAGGGTTGGAGTTTAAGAAGATTTGTTGCCTGATTGCGTTAAGTTTATATTTGCTGTTCAATTAATGTTTGTTGTTCCATTATTGTTTGTTGTTCATTTCTGATTCGTAGATTCAGATTAGCAGAGAGATTGTTTACAGTAGCTGTGTACACATAGGAATTACGAATTGTTGTTCCTTTCCAATTCTTGCTATTAGAAGAAGTTCTTCTTGATTATTTTCATCAGCAAGTAGTTCAAGTTTTATTTCATTTTGATTTCTTAAAGCACAAGACCATAAACTATAGAGGACATTGGTTACTACTTCCAAGTTCCCAGATTGATTGCCTTGTCTCAGTTGTGATTTCAGTTGCATCGATTTCTAAGGGCATGAGTTATTGCTACTGCATCCCTGATTGATGTTTTGCAAAGTGAGTAGTTAAGATTTCAGAGTATTTTCATTCATGCTACTGTAATTATATTTCTTTACAAGCATCTGTTTACTCTTGTATCTAGAATATTGTACTACATCTTTCATAGCATTACTCTTAGCTAATTGCAGTCTCAAACAAAGTACACTCTTGAAATAAAAATTCACTCCCGGATTGATGATTAATGTGAGATAATTAGGTGTTTAAAATATACCTTTTATGCTTCAACAACATATTGATGCTCAAACTCTGTTTTTCATTTGAAAACCCTTTTTTTTAAAGTAAAATTCACCCCTTCAGCACTATATCACTTTGAAACTCTAGACAAGGCCCATGTGGTTTGTTTATGAAAAGGGTTCTCTATCTATCTTTTTGAGTAGGTATTTAGATAAATTATAATGGTCTTCTCCAAGGTACCTTTTGAAAGAAGCTCATAAAAACTCTACTATTGCAGCCTTTTGACACCATAAGGTAAATCCAGTATTTTTGATGAGATAAGGGTCTTTTCACCATGATTTGGTCTTCTGCTTTGTATGATGAGGGAGGCCTCCAAACCATGTTTTGATCCCCTGATTGTTTACCAAGGAGGTCATCCTTTTAATACCATTACTGCAGCCTCTTAAAACCCCTATTGCAACCTCTTAAAACCACTATTTAATCCACTGTTTAAGAGGTAGAGGAGGTCCCTTCAGTTTTTTCTTCTAATTTTTCATGAAGGAGGTCTTAAAACATGATTTGACCTTCTGCTAGTTTACATAAAGGAGGTCACCATGAAAAACCACTACTGTAGATTCTCAGCACCATAATGCATCTTTTGTTTTTTATGAAGTGAATGGGATCTTAAAACATGTGCCTTCTCTACCTTTTGAATGATCTGGAAAGGTAACTCATAGTGCTGCACAAGCGTGCCGTGTAAAAACACAGGCACGCAGCGCAATTTTTCAGGCGCGCCGCACACTTTTGCAGCCAGTTTTGGAAGCCTTTCCGGTGTTGGAATTGGGCCTGAGATGGCTCGTTGGAAAGATATGGAAGTCTAATTTCAAAATATTCTTGATTTTTTTCATTTGGTGTCCATTTGGTTGTTCAAAAATTGATTTTCCCAACACTAGTAAAATTGGTGAATCCTGGTGCAGAAATGCATAGTGTTGTTTGCAGGCCACTTTTGGATGCCTTCCTGAAGTCGGAATTGGGCCTGAGATAGCTTGTTGGAAAGCTATGGAAGTATAATTTACAAATATTCTTTATTTTTTTCATTTTGTGTCCATTTGGTTTTTCAAAAATTGACTGTCCCAACACTGGTCAAAAATGGTGAATGCTGGTGCAGAAATACATAATGTTGTTTACAGGCTACTTTTGGATGCCTTCCCGGTGTCAAAATTGGGCCTGAGATGGCTCTATGGAAAGATATGGAAGTATAATTTCCAAATATTCTTGATTTGTTTCATTAGGTCTCCATTTGGTTGTTCAAAATTTGGCTTTCCCAACAATGGTCAAAACTGGTGAATCCTGGTGTAGAAATTCTCCCATGACACCTGTATTTTTTACATTTCTCACAAGCCATGATACCTGTGTAGAAAATGGATTTTTTTCTTATTGAAACTATAATGGACAAACACCTCTCTTAATTTTTTCAATTTCATCTCTTTTTGGTCAGAAACTCATTTTGAAACAAAACTAGCCCTAGGCGCGACTCATGGCTTGTATCGTCTTTTTGCTTATTTTGAAGGAGGAATTTAGGCTATGTTTTGACCTTTTCCACTTGCCATTTTGAATATCATCAAACAATGGCGGGCCCTCTGCTTATTTTTGAAGGAGGCCTATGTTTGAAAAACTGCTTGGGCGCTCCTTAACCTCTGTTTTTGTGAAGTGAAAGAGATGTTTCTTTGACTGAAAGTGAAACATGTTTATCACATTTTTACCCTTTAGAAGATGGCCACTTCAAACTGAAGACTTGAATTAATCCTCTGATTTGGAATAAAAAACAAATTCTTTGCACTCACCAAGGCTTGTTTTCTTATATGTCTGCCTTATCTTTTGGATAAGATGGTCTATGTGAACTGTAACCTCAAGTGATAGCCTTTTAGTTAAACATTCCACCCTCAGTTTACACTTTGAGAGAGGCCTTTATAAACAGAAGAAACAAATGGTTTTCAACCCCATAATGTCACTGCTTTTCTGATGATGTAACACAGGACTTCAACCTATAAACTTTCATTTTCTTCCCACTGATTTCAACCTTGAATTTCCAATAGAAAACTTTCTTAAACATAATTTGAAACTCTGCTAATGCATATACTTTTCATATTTGGAGGAGGTGGCTCATAATAGCTTCTGAAAACACTTAAGAACATGTTGTCCCTCTTCTTTTTTGTGAAGGAGGCCACATCATGTCTTCCTAGCCCTCTGCTTTTTGAAGGAGGCTCTATCACTGTGCTTCTAATCATTTGCATTTTTACTAGAGGGGGTTCTCACTGTAGATATGTCATTTCATCTATATCAAAACTCTATCACCTTTCTGCAAATCATATGTCTCTCCCTTGACTATGTTTGCAGAGGCATGTTGAAATTTCTTTTTGGAGGAGATGCTGAAAACACTGCTGACCAGCATAACATCAGCCTTTTGCATTCATATGACTTGGAGGTTGTTCTATGTTTTTTAGGCTATCACTTGGTAGCCCTTTACTTACTGTATCTCATTTGTTTTACTAATGGAGAACTAACTCATCATGAAGGACCCTTTTGACCTTGTCCTTTTTCTCTTTTGCACATTGACCATCACTGCAATCACACCCCTGCAGAGATGTAAAAACATATGAATTTGAACCTTGGAGAGCTTCCTTGGTGTCTTATGGAGATTTTGCCTGACCTAAGCATATTATTTTAGATAGTGAACATGCTTATCTTCTTCTATTTTGGATCTTTGTTGAACTTCTTCTAGACTGAGATAGAATGACTTCTTAGTGGTGCGCGACCTATGGATGGATCAAGACTTGTTTTGCATATTAGGAACTAATTCAGGGCTGACTCGTACTAAACAAAGGCTTTTGGATCAGGATGTTTTTTCCAAGGAAAGGACTCCCTAAAACACCACTATCTAACTTAGGTGTGATCATGAAATATTCCGAGTGTTTTCTTTGGTATGATTAGATCTTCAGATGATAGATAACCAGGGATAGGGTTGTAGACACTTTTGTCAATAGTTGGATAATGAATGGCTTGAGGAATAAGGGTAAATGACAGTAGATAAATTTCAGCTATGATAGCTATGGACAGGGTTATTTTGCTGAAACCAGATAGGTCTTGACAAATAGGTTTTTTCTCATCATAGGCTGACCGGAAGGGGTAGGAGGACAAAAAATTTCTAGGGTGTTTCTAGATGACAGATTTGATAGTTTGGAGATCAGCTTCTAGAAAACTCAGCTAAGGAAACTAGTCATCAATAACAGGTAAAAATATTGATGACTAATAGTAGATACAGGGGCTTTGGGCCTGTCATATAACTTCAATGGAGTTATGATTATAGCACAAGACTTGATACAGATCACTAAACATTAGCCATCTTGATGCGTAAGATATTAGGAGAGAATGAGAGCTCTATTCTGCTTTTACCAGTGTTTTCTTAACACACTAGAGGAAGATATATTTTTGAGAAGGAACTAAAGGCATAGTATGCTATAAAGAGAATTACTTTCTCAGGCAAGATCTCAAGAACTTGTGAAGTAACATCTTGTATTTAGACAATTAGAAAAAATAATTGTTGACAGACTAGAGGTAGGAAACTTAGAGTTAATACAATCAATGCCCAAATTTAAGCTTTAGTTTCCACCACACTCCTAACCGTAAAGGACGAATGAGGATATCATTGTAAATAGATTAAGAGTACATCCCTGTTATGATCAGATGGTTTTGGTTGGGGGAAAACAATGAGAACAAGACAACTGAAAAATCATACAACAGGAAAGGACAACCTTAAAGTAACTAACCTGTTTCATGCGTTATATTTAATACGCTACCAATAGTTTGGGGAATAAGTATTGGTATAAAATTCCAAGGTAAAATAAAAATAGTTGCATCATTATAAAGGTCTCTTGTGGGCGTTTCACACTTTCTTGTAGTGGTATACAGTAGTAACATATCTGATCTATTAATATTCAATATTCTAGAGTTTTTTGAAATATATTGACTACAGTAGCTGCAGATACTCAACTGAGACCAATGCATATCATGACATGTCATCCTCTTTATGTATTTGAGAAGAGTTTTTTACTCTGCCAATGGTATCCTAAGTGTTGGTTTATATGCCAGAAGTTTGGGAACTCTCTGTTGCACCTATATTTTGTTATGAGAGCATGCTCAACCACTAATGAAGTAAAACTAAGTGAAACTTCAGTGATTCTGTAGGTCATTATTTAAAAGTTTAGTATTGAAGCTCGCGACAACTAGAAAAAGGTGGCAAGGTTAGGATCATAAAACATAGAAAACAAAAATTATTAAATCACAAACAAAAAAAATGTTAAAATCCCATATGTTTGATGTAAATTAGAAAACTCAGAGAAACAAATAAGAACGAAGGTTTCATTACTACTAGTGGACAACGGTAGCCACCAATCATCAGAATCCAAAATTCCATTGGGCCATTGCACTTGCAAACACTGTCAAACAAGAAGGTGTGCTACAACATGAATGTGACCACTCAAGCTTGGAAAGCTGACTAGTTAAGAGAAATTGCACAAGTTCCCATTTCCCATACTATGATGAGGAAAAGTAATGTAAACAAAAAATACAACAAATCAGCCACAATTTATTTGACACCATGGTTACATGAAAATTTATGATGTGCCCATATTGTGGGATTTATATGGTGGCTTATGATAATCTAGTGAAACCTTAGCCACATCATCGTTTCCATGACAATGTATGATGTGCCCAAATTGTGGGATTTATATGGTGGCTTATGATAGTGTGGTCAAACCTTGGCCCAATTGTTGAGGCAAGTGCTAATTATTATCCAAAGTCCCATGCAAGGTAACCATAAGAGAACCTAGCAATGTTGAAAGCCTAGCCTTCTTCAACTTTGAAGTCATTATGGAAAAGAAAGTATTGAATGTAGAAGTGGCTTAAATGAACAGTTGAAATTTAGATATTACTAGGAAGGCACAACAGAGGATGATGCAAATTAGGCTTTGCAGAGTCTCCTCACAAAACAATTTAGAGGGAGGAGTCTCTTTTCACAAAGAAGGCTTCTATTAAATGAGCAACGGGAAACTATGATGTTTAATTCTACAATCATGGAGAACTATTTATGAATAGTGAATGAGTTTGCACCAATGTCGTCAGAATCTAGATTCTATAGTAGTGAAATGGAACTCAGTGTGATACATTGTTTTCAATTGAACCATTCAGTGTACATTGCTGATATAAGGAAATATGAAGATAGTGCCAAGTCATAAACAATCCATTTCTTAGATTGAAATCAACATATACAGTGAGTGAATAAGGGCAATAGAACCTAGTTTGGAGGCTTATAAATAAGTGACAATTATCAGTTCTGAAGGCAGAAGTGGACCAACTTTGACCCATTGAATTATGAGCTTAATTTCTGGAGTACAGCCAGCTCTTCCTCATTCTACAAACTCAACAAGATTTATGGCTCCCTTTTTCTCATAAATGACACCCTCTGCACACATGTAATTAAGGCATCTCCATAACCCACACACAAAGATTGTGATAGTAGCCAGAAGAGGTTAAATCAACCCACAATAATGCTATAGCCAGCAAGGAAATTTGACTAGAAACTCGTCCTTCAACACAATGTCACTCTCAGGAGGTATGAAGTTCAAACTTCAACAAATGAGAAAAATATCAATCCTTCCTTCAAGAAACACGCCCACAAGACAAAGACCAGATTCGAGCTCCCTTGTAACTGGTTATTGTACTTCCTTTGTTAAATAATTCGACCAGATGAGTGCAAGAGTGAACACAACCCTCTTGAGTGGCAACTCGACCCCTTGGAAAAACTGAACTTGACCCATGGAACAAAGGATTTCAGCCTCATTCACAATACTAAACTTGTTCTTCCTTGAGATGAACTTGACCAACAATGAATAAGATGAACTCAACCCTAAATGAAATGTTCACTTCATTTCTAAGAATTATTGAGAGGTTGGAGACTTAGAGGTTGATTTCAACAATCCCATCTACATTGATCCACACTTGATGCTAATGCCCAAAGATAGCCTTTATAGCAACAAGGAAGCTCTTTGTACATAGAAATGTCAAATCAAGCACAAACTAGCATATATGGTCATTGATAATGGAAACCAGAATAACCTTCTCTTGCTTTAATTGGAAAAGGAACTCAAGTTACCAAACTCAAATCATCCCAACTCACATTATCTTGGATGGGTAAAAGATGCACATTAGCTTGTGCTAATCACTTGAAAATATATCAGAATGTTTCTAGAAGATGGCAAGATTTTTCCCAATATCTTATATGTTCTTACATACAAAGATGAGAAGACTTACGGAAATAAGCTAATGACAACAAGTGTAACTAATTGCGTAAAGCAGGGGCTTCTAGTTTCAACCTTAAGCATGTGGCCTCTTTCAATCCTAATATTACTTGGAATTATTTCTATTGTGCATGTCAAATTTTGGGTGATTATGTTGCTGGTATTGTCCTTCATTACAATTATGAGCATTAATTCTAACTCAAGATTGGAACAGGTAGTGGTACTAGTGTTCGTGCAAGTTTAGTAGCCCTTTGGGCCCTATTAAAATTTGTTATGGTTAAATGTGTTCAAAATATTTAGGTTGCTGGAGACTCGAAAGTGGTAATGAGAGTTTTAAAGGTTATCTTCTATTCGATAGTTTGGTTCTCTCTCACTGACAACACTTAAGTTAAGGAACTCCAGGAAGCTTTTCATTCGGTTTCTATTCAACATGTTCATAGAGAATTTAATTCTCAGGCAGATCATTTTTCAAAGGATCCCATTGCAATCAGCAAAGGGATTATGCATGGAAAATTAGAGGGAGGGTTTTGGTTTCATATTTCACAGAAATATTGTTTTAAAAGAATTTTACAGGCAGTTTTAAGATATTATTTTGGGTTGTCTGCAATGTTAGCACTATAGGTGGAAATGTCATTTTGATGTTCAACATTTATTAAAAGGATGTTTTGCAAAATCTGATGATAATTAGGAAGTTTTCTGAAAGGAGCTCTTATGTGTAGGCACAGTCAATGTATACTTTAATTTCTACTTGAAATAACAGATGCCAAATATACATTTGTTTTCTTGGAAGAAAAAAGACATAGAAATGAGGAAAATTTTATGTGGAAGAAGATAATAAATTTTCTGTAGGTTTCCATTTTCAAACAACTCTTTTTTCATTTACAAACCTGGCTCCTTTCACCATGGTTCTTTGGATGACTGTAAATATGGACTTTTATAGGCATGCTCTTTTTTCGCTTTAGTTATTATTGGAAGAACAAGAGTGACTAGTCTTCTGGAAGAGCCAAACATGGAATTTATTTTCCAAGAAAAAAGCTTTATATTCAATATTTCAAGTGTGAAATCAACATATACATAGAACCACCCACACATGATCAAAAAATAAATAGTCCTAAGGCTTAACTGTAGAAATATCTATTAATTGAAGTTAGAGAGGAAGGGTTATGCTAAATTTAGCAGTTTGGAAAAAAAAACCCACATCTGAAGCAAAGGGGCAATCTCACTTTCTCTTAGTGTTGACTTAAGAAAATTCTCTAAATGGTCAAAAATAGTAAATATAGCAAATATAATTGAGCATGCATGGAGATTTTATCTCACTAAGACTTAATTTCAGTGAGACAGTTTGACTCGAATTTAAAAGGCCAGTTCACTTGAGTTCTAGATGTCAGTTAGGATTGAGTTCGGCGAGGCAGTTGGACTTGGGTTCAAGGAGCCAGTTTGCTTGACTTGAAGAGTAGATAGATCCTATAAAGAGAAGAGTGCAAACTTGGTGAATACATCATTAGAGCTCTCATTCTCTTCTAATAGCTTACTAGGGAATTCCATGAGGGAATGAGGGAACTCAATTGAGATAATGAGCTTGAATAACTTAACTGAGTAATTGTTTACATTATGAACTGGCTTAACAGAAAAAGGTTTTGGTAGAGTTTCTATAGCAAAAAAGAATCAAAACTAAAGTCTGGAAATTGCAAAAAATAAAAGCAGGGATGCAACAGTTTAAATCACCATTAACTTTTCCAAATGTTCAACAATGAAGACTTCACTGAACTGATAAGTCTGCAAGATGATGCCAAGGCCTCTGAAACCAGGCTACAGCTAGGCCTGCTATTTTCCCCTATTCAGAATTAGTCAAATAAATTCCAAGAATAGATGGATAGTTGATCAGAA
The DNA here is from genome assembly GCA_034641835.2 of Pinus albicaulis. Classification (NCBI taxonomy): domain Eukaryota; kingdom Viridiplantae; phylum Streptophyta; class Pinopsida; order Pinales; family Pinaceae; genus Pinus; species Pinus albicaulis. Next base: position 1,424,112,330 of record CM076572.1, read on the forward strand.
GGGATCACCCATCAAAGGTTACCAGGAAATTGACCTTGCTACTAGATGTCTATTCCCAACACCTGAGGCTAATCTAAATACTAAGTGGATAAGGATGGTTTATTATCATTTAGCCCCAACAACAATCCAACAGTTTAAATCACCATTAATAACCATAGATTGAGCAGTAAGAATTCATTGCAACAAATGTTTTTTTGTATTTCTAAATATGACCATCAACCCATCAACTGCGTTTTTATTTTGTGGAACCACTTGAAATAAATCAATGGTTCCCCTCTGGTCTCGTAAAAATCTCCCAAACATCATTCTATAGGATAGAGTTCTACTCCTCGGTTATAGCCTCCCTCCACTCCTAGTAGGTCTTCTCGAAGTCGCAATAAGAATTCATTACAAATGTGGTGGACTTCACTCTGGTCCAATGGCAACTTGTAATGGGTGGCTGAATGTGGGGAATGGGTGCTACCACCTTAAAAAAAGAGATCTATAGAACTATTAACTTGTTGTTTTATTTCTGATTTCTTAGACACATCATTTCATTCATCTACAGGTCCTACCACTTATTCTATATTTTTCTTCCGATGTGAGCCCGGACACTGGATAGGATGAAATAAATATGGATGAGAACATCAAAGGAATCCTAGCCAGTGACATTAATTACTATTTCCTTATTATACTCCTCAGTTGGACTAGGACCTATTAAAGTCATTTTTTTATCCGATCTTGCGCATGCTGAACCAACTAGAGAGGTTTCAAATGGGAAGGCCTAACCTATGAATGACGGGAAACCTCAACCATAATTTTGGGGTAGATTCAGGACCAAACATATCGTCTGCACCTGGAAATGCTGGAAATGATAGTGATTCGCTTCCTTTAATGATGCGGCTACTTAAGTTGGACTGCTCGATGGAGGATGCAATTCGGTTGAATCCATTGATTAGCTAGTGAGTACTTGAAAAAAAACTCGGAGAACCAACAACATCAAAAACAAAAATCCTAGAACCAACATCATCATAGAACAAATGAAAAAAATTCATTTCCAGTCGATCCTTACCCCAAAAAAATTGTATGAATCAACAACATCTCAAAAAAATCGTATGAATCAACAACATCTTAAAACAAACAGAGCAAATACAAATGCAGGAAATAAAAAAATATAATCTTATAAATCCAACTAACCTGTGACTCCAAGTATGCAAACTTCAATTGTGAATTTGATGCTGCCCACCTCTTCAAAAGCCTACAATTTCTTTTTAATGTGTATTTATATATAAAAATTTGCTAACCCTAAAAAATTTTAATCGCATTATCAATTTCTCTCAAAATATATCAAAACCCTCCCACCAACAGCAAAAATCCTCCCACAAACAGCAAAAATTTGGTGCCACATCCACTTTTCATCCAATTTTTATCTAAATTTTAGAACTATCTACAAAAATTGGGTGCCAAAGACTGAGAACATCGTCTCTGTGAACCAGTTCGGGTAAGAACAACGAGTTTCTCTCTGTTCTTGGGCTTGTTATTTGGCTTCCAGACAAGTGACAACTTTTACTTTCATACGGATTTGATATATTTTGAATGAAATCCACCCATGCCCTCCCCCGACTTCGACTTTGGGCGCAAAAGACTAAGAACATCATCTCCATGAACCTGTAGAAATTATATAACTAATGTGTTATACATCCAAGATTCTCCTTATCACACATTATTTTAACTTCATGCACAATACAGAATCTCTTCTACTATTGATCATCATATGCGGAAATTAAATCAATTGCATGCACACATTGAAACCATAAAAATTCACACATATGAACACAGTGTTTTAACGGGAAAGCCTGAAGCTAAAAACCCCAACTATCTGTATATAATATATGTCATAGAGATCATGTAAAAATCCTCATACAAAGCTTCTCACAAGCTCTCAGTACAATACAATCACTACACACTAATCAGGTCCGATCTAGCAAATCCATGCACCGATCTCTGCCACCTGCTAACCTGCCTCTACTGCGTAATCCCTACTAAAGAATGGCTCTGAATGAACTCAAATTAGTCCAGCCTTGCTCATGCAATCCTCATTGGCATCTCCACTGAGTGTTGGATGCAATCAATGCATCACTATAGTCACAACTGATAGTCAACTTTCCCTTTCACCTATCTCTCCACTTGTCTCCACTGAAACTGTCCATGCACTATAGTTAACTGATGTATTCTTCAGTTGATTAGTGAGTTAATATTTAGTGAATTAATTAATAATTAATTCACACCACTCTCACTAGTGTATCAATCAGTTAGACTAGATACAACTAGCTCAACTGTGTCTAACTGAGTTAAACTGAACACAACTCCACCAACTACTTCTACAACTCCACCAAAATCTGTCACATGAGTTCTAACTAAAGTATCCATGCAATAGCTCCACTAAACCCTTAGGAATAGCGTAATTCCTTCTGTCAGCTCCCATGCCACATCTGTGCACTTAACTGAAGTGCTCCAAGAGAATAATATAATGTTTAGAGTCCAAACATTATTAAGAGCTAATAATATTCGACATATCTATTTTTTGACTGGCAATCTAAAAATAGATTCCGCCCAATATGTCTAAAAATAGAAGTCCAACTATTTTTCCAACTTAGCCAACCATCCAAAAATAGCATCCTGCAACTCATAGAATATGATCGACATGTCTAAAAATATACATAGTCTAAAAATAGACTTGCGCCAAAAATAACCTGCGGGCCCACTTAGTGAAGGCAACTCTTTTCACTAAGCTCATCATCTTGTTGCAATCTTAACACTCCCTTTCAACAAGATAGGGATTATCTACCACCCCGATCCTTCCTCTATGGTATTCGAATTTGCTCCTGGTGAGCGCCTTCGTCAAGATATCAGCATCCTAATCCTCCGTAGGAATGTAAGAAAGTAACATGATCTTCCGCTGCACACAATCTATGATATGATGATACCGGATGTCAATGTGTTTAGATCTATCATGAAATACTGGATTAACCGAGAGTTTAATGCAACTTTGATTATCACAATATATCACAGTAGGATCTAAGTGTGAGCCGAACAACCCAACTAGGGTCTTCCTCATCCATATAGCCTCGCATGGAGCCAAAATTGCTGCCATGTACTCGACCTCTGCTGAAATGAGTGCCACATATCTTTATTTCCTGTTGTACCAAGAAAATGCAGTAGACCCGATACTAAATATCCCTCCAGATATGTTGTTTCTGTCCGTTGGGCTCCTTGCCCAATCTGCATCCGTGAAGCCATGCAGCTTCACCTCATCCGACTGTTTGTACCATAATCCATATCCCGATGTGCCTTTGAGATATCTCAATACATGCTTCCCTGCCTTCCAAAAGAGCTTGGTAGGCTTAACCATAGCTTGTGAAAGCTGGTTAATAGCATAGAATATTTCCGGTCATGTATTGACTAGATACATGAGCGAACCAACCAACTGTCAGTAAACAGTGGCATCCACTACCTCTGCCGATGTAGCATCCTCTTTCCTCCAACCACCAGGAAGAGGAGTGTCGATAGGCTTGCAGCCTTGCATGTTGAACTTCTCCAGTATCTCCCAGGCATACTTGCCTTGAGACAAAAACAATCCATCACTGCACTGCCAAATTTCCAATCCCAGGAAATAATGAAGGAGGCCCAAGTCCTTCATCTCAAACTATTTTTCAAGATTAGCCTTGCATGAGAGTATCAACTGTTCATCACCCGTCAAAATAAAATCATCTACATAAAATACAATGATCAACAACTTACCCTCCACCACAATCTGGTATAGGTTCGGATCCACCTCACTCTTGGTGAATCCAAGACCGGTGAAATAACTGTCTATCCATGTGTACCAAGCACGAGGTGCTTGTTTCAACCCATACAGCGCTCTTTTGAGCCTGCACACATGCGACTCGTTGCTGAAGATCTTGAAACCTTCGGGTTTCTCTATATACACCTCCTCCTCAATGACTCCATTGAGGAATGCAGTCTTCACATCCATCTGATGAATGTGCCAACCCATCTGCGCTGAGAGAGCTAGGATGCTCCGTATGGAAGAATACCTTGCGACAGGTGCAAAGGTTTCTTCATAGTTGATCCCCTCGATCTGTGAGAAGCCCCAGGAAAAAAATCTTGCCTTGTACTTCTAGATGCTCCCGTCAGCAGCTTGCTTCACTTTGTAGATCCATCTCAAACCTACCACTGACTTCCCTTCCGGCCTTGGGACAATCTCCCATGCACTATTTTTGACAATCGAATCATACTCTTCCACCATGGCATCTACCCATGCAGGGTCCTCCATAGCTTCCTCGAAAGAAGATGGTTCTGTCACGATACACTTGCTCATCAAAGCCATGTATCCAGTACATCGGTCAGGTGATTGTCTCTGTCTGTGCTATGATGTAGGTGCTCCTACAATCTTCTCTGCATCAAGATTCAGTCGCTCAGCTTCTGTAGTGCACTTCCACCCTCTGATGTTTGGTGTTGCATGAGTGGTTTCTTCCACTCCATGAACCTCCTCTTGTGGTTGATCCACATCCTGAGGCTCATCCTTAGGAACTGATAGCTCCTCATCTACATGCAAGTGTAGCTCCCTCTCAAGAGAACACTTCATGGCTTTCTCCTCATGAAATTTGATATCCCATCGCACAACAGTCTTCTGAATGTCTGGAAAATACACACGATAGTTGTGGCATGTTTCTATGTACCCCACAAATATCCCAACCTCTGCGCTTAGCTCCAGCTTCTTCCTGGTATCCTTCATCACATGAATGTAAACAGGTGAGCCAAAAATCTTCAAATGAGAAATATCAGGCTTCTTACCAGAAAACGCCTTCTCGAGTGTACTCATGCCAAGTACTCTATGAGGACAACGGTTTGCACATAAATCGCAGTGTTGCAAGCTTTAGCCCAAAAGTGTATGGGAAGGACTTGATCATGCAACATCACCCGTGCAGCACCCACGATCATTATGTTCTTTCACTCCGCGACCCCATTCTGATGTGGGTTATGAGGCGCTATGAGCTCTCTTCGAATTCCTTCTGTGCTGAAAAAGTCTTTGAATTTTCCAAAGATGAATTCACCACCATTATCGCTCCTAAGAGCCTTCACCCTCTTCCCTGACTCTTTCTCAACCAGTGCCTTGAACTCACAGAACTTTGAGTATGTCTCGCTCTTCTTCTGCATGAAGAAGATCTAGCACTTACGAGAAAAATCATCAATAAAGATCACATAATACCTGTGCTTTGCTGTCGAAGCTACTGAGAAAGGTCCACACACGTCTATGTGAATTCTCTCAAGGATCCTCATGGTGAGACTATCCTTCTCATGAAAGGTGGCTTTCACAAATTTTCCCAAATTACATCCCTTTCACTGATCTTACTACGCAAGTGTACCTTTGGGAAGCCCAGTAGAAATCTGCTGCAAAATTTTCAAAGCACCATGGTGAAGATGGCCCAATCTCCTGTGCCATAGCTCGCCCTCATTCCGGCTAACCACTCCTTCTTCTTTGCCTGCCATTTCTGCGCAGCCATCTACCTGCAATTGATAAAGGTTCTTAACTCGAACCCCTATCCTCCAAGTTTCACCAGTTGCCTTACTACGCAGGAAAGCCTTTCCCTCGCTAAATACAACATCATATCCCTTGTCTTCCAACATCGCCACAGAGATAAGATTCTTCTTCAATCCTAGAACATGCATGACATCCTTCAATATGAAGGGTTTACCAGAATCCCTCTCAAAGGAAATGGTCACGATACCGGTCACACTGTATCTACCATCATCGCCCATCTCGATGTGCACTCCAAGATCCTTCTCATCTAGATCAGTAAACAAATTTTTGTCTCCAGTCATATGGAAAGATGCACCACTGTCAAGAAACCACACTGATCCCATCACACTTGAGACCAAGCATGCGATCAGCAAAAAATCTAGCTCAAACTGCGAGGCTAAGGCCTCTCCAGATGCAGATCTAGTACCCTACTTATTTTTCTTCTTATGTGGCCAATTAGTGGCGTAATGTCCGTGTTGGTGACAATGAAAGCACTTCACCTTCGACATGTCCTAATTCTTTCTTTTTGCACCAGATTGAGAAGGATTTTTCTTTCCCTTACCCTTCCTTTCTTTGGCAACCAAAGCGCAATTTTCTTCATCTTCATCCTTCCATGAAGATCCATCCCAGGTACTCCGCCTTATCTCCTCCTGCACAAGATCCAACCAAAGTTGCTCCCATCCTGGCAGTTTCTCCCAACCATTGACAGAGTCCTCATAGGAATGCCAACTCTTTGGAAGCCCAAGGAGAGCCAAGCTCACAAAGTCCTCTTCATCTACAGTAACCCCCACACTTCCTAGCACATCCCTGCACTAGAAAAACTTCGTGAGGTACTTGGGTATACTTTTGCCCTTCTCCATTTTTATTTTCCTGAGTTTATCCTTGAGTGCCAACTTCCTCTGGTCACTCTTGCTTTGGAACAAGTCTGTCAAAGCTTTCCACATCAAGAATGGAGAAGATTTACCATGAATTTTGGACACTATGTGATCCTTCACACCTTCCAACATAATCCTTCGACATTTTGCTATCTTCTTTTTCCATGCGTCAAGTGCGACAGCATCACTAGAAGCAGGTTTTGGAATTTCTGCATCTATGAACTCCTTCAACCCATTATCCTCCAGCACTGCCTCCATCCTATTCTTCCATGCAATATAATTCGAGCTGCCCTCAAGGGCATACTCCAATCGGAATCCGTTGAAAGACATCTCAACTTCGACACCAAGAAAACACTGCTGCAAATTCGAATTCCACGAGCACAAAACTCAACCGCTTCAATGATTTGCAATTGCTCCAATGATCAATATAGCTCCGATACCATGTAGAAATTATATAAATAATGCGTTATACATCCAAGATTCTCCTGATCACACACTTTTTTAACTTCATGCACAATACAGAATCTCTTCTACTATTGATCATCATATGCGGAAATTAAATCAATTGCATGCACACATTGAAACCATAAAAATTCACACATATGAACACAGTGTTTTAACGGGAAAGTCTGAATCTAAAAACCCCAAATATCTATATATAATATATGTCATAGAGATCATGTAACAATCCTCATACAAAGCTTCTCACAAGCTCTCAGTACAATACAATCGCTACACACTAATCAGGTCCTGATCTAGCAAATCCATGCACCGATCTCTGCCACCTGCTAGCCTACCTCTACTTCGCAATCCCTGCTAAAGAATGGCTCTGAATGAACTCAAATCCACCTGGCTTGCACTGCGCAATCCTCATTGGCATCTCCATCAATGTGTGATTCAAACTCATGCAACACTATAGTCAGAACTGATAGTCAACCTCTTCTTTCACCTACCTCTCCACTGGTCTCCACTGAAACTGTCCATGCACTGTAGTTAACTAATGTATTCTTCAGTTAATTAATGAGTTAATATTTAGTGAATTAATTATTAATTAATTCACACCACTCTCACTAGTGTATCAATCAGTTAGACTAGATACAACTAGCTCAACTGTGTCTAATTGAGTTAAACTGAACACAACTCCACCAACTAATTCTACAACTCCACCAAACTCTGTCACATGAGTTCTAACTGAAGTCTCCATGCAATAGCTCCACTAAACCATGAGGAATAGTGTAATTCCTTCTGTCAGCTCCCGTGCCACATCTGTGCACTTAACTGAAGTGCTCCAAGGGAATAAGATAATTTTTATAGTCCAGATATTATTAAGAACTAATAATATTCGACATATCTATTTTTAGACTGGCAATCTAAAAATAGATTCTGCCCAATATGTCTAAAAATAGAAGTCCATCTATTTTTCCAATTTGACCAACCATCCACAAATAGCATCCTGCAACTCATAGAATATGATCGACATGTCTAAAAATAGACATAGTCTAAAAATAGACTTGCGCCAAAAATAGCCTGTGGGCCCACTTAGTGAAGGAAACTCTTTTCACTAAGCTCAAAAAGATTCATCTTGTTGCAATCTCAACAGAACCAGTTCGGGTAAGAACAATGAGTTTCTCTCTATTCTTGGGCTTGTTATTGGGCTTCCAGACGAGTGACAACTTTGACTTTCATACAGATTTGATATATTTTGAACGAAATCCACCCATGTCCTCCACTGACTTCGACTTTGATAGACTTCGAATGTGCCATGTATTTTACAAATCTTCAAATAATTTTTTTTAAATAATTAAAATATTAATATTAATATTTATTATTTTAATTATTAATTAAATATAAAACCACAAAATATTTAAAATTTAATTTCATATAATATAATTAAAACAAATAAAATATAAGTATTGATAATTATTATTTTAATAAATTAATTAAGGTTCATATCAAATAATATATATATTAAATTGGTGTTGCACAATATAACTATGTCAAACATATTATAAATAAATTTTATATGTCTGTAAGTATTCACAGTTTGAGTGGGTCTAATGGTTCAGAGTGTGTGTTTCCTCCTAAGAGGTCATAGGTTCAAAACCAGAGCGGGTAGAGTATGTATGGCTTCGTAGACTTAGCAATCAAATCGCTATGTGGAGATGGGTCCCTCGTCCCACAAACAAGGGGGTATCATACACCAATTTGGTGTCTGGCTTAGCCGTGACCTTAAAATTAGATTATTATTATTATTATTATTATAACAAAGGTTCATACACTCTCCAATGGGAGTGAGGTTTGAGCAACACGTGGAAGGAGTCTTGCATGAGTAAATACAAGTGGAGCGAGGATGAGGGAGTGTCACACCCTCGACTTAGTGTCGCGACGACCGAGTGGTGGGGGAGTGCACCTTGGCGCGACGGGCACCCAACTTGGGTATGTGCAACGACGATGTGCAATAGCCGTGCCATATTAGCGAACGCCCACCTTGGACGCGTTGTGTAGTGGTGGGTGAGTCGTGTGTTCTTGCGGACACAATGAGCGAAAATGTCGAATGGGTGTGTGCCCCATAGCGGGCGGACGAGTTAAAGGCATCAGGCGAAGTCCTGTTGGTGAGCGTGTTCGGTGATACGAGAGTGTTGTGTAGCAATTGGGCGAGCTAGGCGCGACAGGGCGTGGACGGCCGATCAATCGTCAGGGCGGATTAGGAACCCGTGGTGGCAAGGGGAATCATGGGTATGATCACTCTGAGGTAAATGAGGGGCAGGGTATCCAACGTTAATGTTTCTTGGAGAACTGTCATCTAGTACTTATCAAAAACCTAATGGAAAGAGTATTGGACATAGATGAGAGAATTTTAACACTGCAAATGGATTCAGAGAATCTTGTAGTGAAATGTAACACTTCGATAACAAAATTGCAATTTTCCATTTATGGCGTGACACAATTAAAAATTATTGACATAAATGAATAATTCATATACTTTTTGTACTAGTCATATTCTTATTCTTGGACTATAATAGTCATTTACATTAATCATTATTAATTTTGTCAATTATTATCTAGCCATATATTTTAATCCTAGACAAAATTATTCATTTAAGTTAGTCGCTTTTAGTTTAGTCACTTATTATCTAGTCATATATTTTATCCCTGGACTAAATTAGTCTTTTAAGTTAGTCATTTCTATTTTAGTCACTTATTATCTAGTCGTATATTTTATTCCTAGACTAAATTAGTCATTTAAGTTAGTCATTTTTAGTTCCGCTACTTAAAATTTCTCAAATTTAGTAGTAATTCACTTGAAATAATAACGGTAACTTAAGAGGTATCGACACTATGTGTGCAGCATAAAATGTGTCCTTCTTTGGTTGATCTAATGTAATGGAGTGAATGTTATGAAATCAAAGCCTAAAATGATTTCAGAAATGGAACTATTGCTTTGAAAATGAATTAATCCTAGGAAAGAACAACAATTTGTAATTGAAATCCTAAGAACATGAATTCAAATAAAAATACTTAATCTAATTTGCGAAAATGAATTTCCTAGGTGGTGTTTATTCTTCCTCCATCATGGATTTAGATCCTAGGGATCATGATTCAAGCCTAAGAGACAAAAACCAATCCTTGGGAGAAAATATGGTTGAGTTCACATGTGTTACAAGAGTGCTACAAGAAACTCTAGTTTTTCTACAGGCAAGTCTGTTTTGGAAATAACTCATAGAATGACTAAGTAAATAAAATGAAAATGGGATGGGAAAAATAATGTTATTAAGTATGATGTCTTAGGTCTCCATTCCAAGTGGAATCACTCCAAAATGTTCACACGTGCTAAAAAATAACAGAAAATTACTACTCTAAAATATGGAAATTCAAGAACTTATGAGCTAGTTAATCTATCAAATGTCTAACCTAATCAAGTGAAAATGCAATGGGGTAAATTTTTTTATCAAATTAAATGGATCTCATCAACCCCTTCTAAAAAATAGCATAAATTTACTACTATTTCTCTACAAGGCATTTCCAGAAATCTTATATTCGTGAACTAGTAACCAAATCCAAGTAGCTTAATGATTAAGATGACCTTCCAAATTTATTATAAGGATGAATAATCATTTTTAACCTATAAAAAACCTACAAAATAATTCAATTAAACCATCTAACCCAATCCTACAACAAGAAAAAGAAACAATACTAAATACATAAATATGCAAAATAGAAATAAGAGATGCATGTGAATAAGAAGTGAAAAGAACATAAATAAATTGTGCAACAGGGCTCTGAGGCTCCTACGATGGCCAAGCCTAAGGAGGAATCAGAGTACTATGGAAGAAACCAAGCTTTATAAGCTAAATTTGACACCAATATTCATTCTTGAATCAAGCCAAGTACATCCCTGCAAGAAAAGAAAGCGGAGCTGCCAGAAAACAAGTTTTATCCACAATAAGACTAAAAAATACATGCCCCTAGAAGCCAATTCGAATCGGTACTTATAAAAAATGATGAGGAAGCATTCTCATTGAAAGTAGGAAGCTTCCCCCTCCAAAACCCCTCAAATAGTGGATCTGGTTCCCAACGCTAGGAGTTTGTAGTAAATGACAGTGAACACATTCCTAGATTTTCTCAATCATCAGAGTTCCAGAATCTCTTCATAATCTCTCAATTATTTCATGATATTTTGTTCATTTATTCTCGAATCTTGATCCTCCAGTAGTAGGGAGCAAGTCCCTAAATTATCTCCTTCTCCAAATCTTCATAATCTTCCCAATATTCTCACAATATTCTACAAAAATAAATAATATTAGGCACAAATATGAAATTATATTTAAACCTTCCTAAGAACATATTAAAGCATAAAAAAACATTATTAAGTGTAGAAGGAGAGATTTAATATATCTTTTATGTGCCTAAGAAAGGTTAGATGGGCCAAAATTTAGATCGTACCTCCATACTGAAATTGTTGCTCATCCTCTGAGCAACCTATTCATCCTCCTTGCCTTGTGGTTATTCATGTATGTTGGATTATTTCATTCTTTGTTTATTGGTCCATGTGTTGCTCCTCCTGCTAATTTTCTTGATACTCTTCTATTTTAATTTCTTCTTGTAGGTGCTGCATGGAGTTCCTCAGGTGCCTTTGCTGGTATGTTCATCCTCCTGAAGTCTGTTGGTGGTCCTTTGAAGCCATCTTCATCAAATTTTCTTCATCTTTGGGTCTTGTTGTGCCACACACAAATTTTCTACAGGAAACTTTCCAATTCTTGTAGCAGTATTATTCTTGCTTTGTCTTTCTTGTAAATGGAGGGAGATGGTTTGTGGAGGTTATGAATGGAATCATGGGATGAGTGAAGTGTTGGATAGGTGATTGTAGAGGCCTCATGCCAAGTTTTATATGATCTAGCTGCTAATGGTGCAGCATAGGGTTTAGAGGGTGAATCCTTGTGCATGGATTGAAATAAGGGGCTGGGAACGGGAGGTATAGACAAAACATAAATTATCATGCTCTCCTTAAAGTTTAGAAATACTTGAGAGATTTTTTTCCTTCATGAATGAGTTTCCTGTATCATTTACAAGAGTTACCTGTAGTGCTACAGAAATCATGTAGCTATTGGATTTTCCCGTAGAAATTACAGTTAGGAGAAAAAAATGAAATTTTTACCTATTTGAGGGGTGTAATGAATGAATGGGTGTATGATGGAGTGGTTCATGGAGTGTATAAGCAGAGGAGATAGAGAAGAGATGAGGAAATACACCTTTGATCAACAAAATTTGTCCTTTTTTTCCTGTAGAAAATATGTTTTTTCCTATAGCAGCCCTATTTTGCCTGTAGCAATTATATTTCGCCTATAGAAATTGTGTTTCAGATGCCAAGAGGTGGTGGGTCCATCTTTTATTTTATTTTTTATTTTTTTCAATTTTTTCTCTTTTTTTCATTCCATGCAAAATAAACTCAGAGTTCTTTTTCTGTTAACTGAGTTCACCCTCAGCTACCCCTTGGAACTCCTTGTCTTCCATCACAACCAACTTCTTACTACCCACTTTCTCAAGTCCTCTTAACTTTTATCTTGTCCCTCTCCCACATCTGCGTATCTCTTGGTGGAAAAGTGAAGCTGACTACTAGATAATGTTGAGGTTCAACAAGATGATGAGCTTAGTGAAAAGTAAGCACCTTCACTAAGTGGGGCCCACAGGCTATTTTTAGGTGTATGTCTATTTTTAGACATGATGAGCATATTTTATAAGTTGCAGGATGTTATTTGTAGATGGTTGATCAAATGTGAAAAATAGATGAAATTCTATTTTTAGAATTTCGAGCGAAGTCTATTTATAGATCGTCAATCTAAAAATAGGTGCATGTCGATTATTATTAGCCCTTAATAATAATCCGACAATAAATATCAACTTATTCTCTTGGAGCACTTTATTTCAGTGAACAGATTTGGAAAATCAGTGGGCTGAAGGAATTACACAGTTCCTAGGGTGGTTGGTGACTCATGCATGGAGGACTCAGTTAGAATTGAAGTGGCAAAGTTATGACAAAGTTGGAAGAGTAGCTACAGGAGTTGTTATTTAGTTTAACTCAATTAAGTGAGTTAAACTCAGTTGAGCTAGTTGTATCTAGTCTAACTGAAAGATACACTAGTGAGAGTTTAGTGAATTAATTATTTATTAATTCACAACTAATAACTCACTAAAAACTGAAGAAATATAGCAGTTAAGTACTTGCATGTCAGTTCCAGTGGAGAGATAGGTGAAAGGGTGAGATGGACTATCTGTTGTGACTATAGTGATGCATTCAATGCATCTGACACACATTGGAGATGCCAATGAGGATTGCGCAGTCAAGGCAAGGAAAATTTGAATTCACTCAGGGGTCTTCTTCAGCAGGGATTGTGCAGTGGAGGCAGGCTGTCAGGAGGCAAGAAATTGGTGCATAGATATGCAAATTTTTGCATGACAGTGTGTAATGATTGTTGATTGTACTGAGAGCTTGATGTACTAAGCTTTGTATGATATTATTACATGATCCATTGATGTACATAATATATGATAGTTTGGGTTTTCAGCTTTAAGCTTTCCCGTTAAACAACTGTGTTTATGTGCAATTGATTTTCTTCACATGTGTTTGCAATTAGCGATTTAATTTCCACAAGTATAACAGTGGAAGGATTCCATATTTAGCAAGATGATAAATATTATTAGATCAGGAGAATCCAGTAATACATCAGTATTAATAAATTTCTACAGATAAGGCTGAGGTTTCTATGCTACTGATTTTGGCCTTAAAAAACTTTCCTTCTCACACTTTTAATGTTTTCTTTAGCTAGAATAAATTTGAAGAAAGGTTTAGATGATTTCATACCTGAGCCTTACCCTTGATTTGTTTTTTCAGGTGATATTGAAGCTGTTGATTGACTGTTGAAGCTATCTTTGGTGGTTTTGAAGCTGCTACTGAAGCTGCATGTGATAATCTTTTGGAGGTCCTATTGCTAATAGCCATGAACCTGGAGGTCTTCTAGGGTTTTTTGTTGTTGTTGTTGTTGTTGCTGCTTCACATCTCTCACTTAAATTTTGCCACTGAGATGTTCATTATGTGAGTGTTGTAGTTGATGATTTTGTTTATGTATAATTCTTCTTAATGCTGAGTTTTGATGTGACTATACATGCTGCTCAGGAAAACCCTCTTGTACCATACTTGATTTAGGCATAGCTCTCAAACGGTAGATAATATTTACCTGAATGTTTTTGCAAATATTACTATCATCCTTATGCACCTCCCCATACAAAATCTTGGTCATTGGATGCACGAATGTCAAGAAAATTTGAAAATGGTTGTAGGTGATGGAGGTCAATTTCTCAAAAAATGTACACCATAAATTGATAAAATTGTTTGAGCATGTTACTATCATATATATTCATCTCCCCCTCAAACAACTCAGAAAATGGATGCACGATGTTTGAGATATAATAAAAACAATTTTCTGCTAAAAATTATTCTAGGACAACCCGCTTGTAGCAGACGTGTTTTAGGCATAGCTCTCAAATAGTAGATCGGATTGACCTGATTTTTTTTTATCATATTACTATCATCCTTATGCACATCCCCATAAAACATCTCGATCATTGGATGTACAAATCTCGAGAAAAATTAAAAATGGTTGTAAGTGATGGAGGTCGATTTCTCACAAAAAGTGCACCAGAATGTGCTAAAATTTCTTGAGCATATTACTATCATATATATGCATATTCCCATGAAATAGGTCGGAAAATGGATGCACTAATTTAGAGATATAATAAAAACAATTTTCTACTAAAAACTAGGAGTTTCCTGTAGCAAAACAAGGTTTCTTGTAGCATTTTGGGACAACGATGAAAATGAAAAAAAACTTGGAAATTATGGGTGGATGTTGGAAATGGATGAGGGTGATGGATTGACATGACCTGGGTACTTCTGGAGTGTCTGAGCAAAGGAAGAGGAAGTCCAAGTTTGACTTCATTTGACTAGGGTTTTGACCAACTTTTTCTTTTGGTGCCAATTTGTTTTTTGTTGCTTTCAAAGGTTGGAGAGCACCTGCATTCATTAGAGAGAGATACATGAAGCAAATACATTTGTTTTCTTTTCATTTTTTCACTTTTTTTCTTTAGGCCTAGTAGCTGCCTGAATGAGGTTTTCAACTAGTAGGTCTGCCTAGGCGCCTCAAAGGAGGTTTTCACCTAGGATCTTTTATTTTTCTCTTATTTTCTCTTTTTTCCAACCCATTGACTACCTCATGGGGGTTTTCAATAAATGAGCCAATCTCAGGCGCCTCAAAAGAGGTTTTCACCTAAGATTTTATTATTTTTTCCTTTTTTCTCGTTTCCCATTTAAAAAATAAATAAAAATCATCCTACTCTACTTGAAAAAAAAATCTCTTTCAAGTATATGAATACTTTCAATGGAGCCATGTGCACATCAATATAACATATAAAGTCATGTGTACACTTGAAATACATGCTTTGACATGTACTTGAATATGAGATATGAATTTCTTTGACTGAGATTGCATCAAGTACTATTAAAGAAAAGTGTGTTGTTGCAACTTAATGATTGTCTGTAACCATATTTCAATATATATTTGATGCCCTTGGTTTACTTGTGCATTGGGATCATTCTTCATGTCTTCCTGTACCATGGAATTCAAATCTTCCTCTTTTTTTCTTATTATCCTCTTGAACACTTGGAGGATATGATGCTAAACATGAGGGAACTTTCTCAATATATGATTTTGAATTCTTCTCTTCATCAAGTGCAACCCCTGATTCTTTGATCTCCTCACTTGAATCTTCTTCTTCTGGATGTTTTCCTTCAATAGAATCTTTTTTTTGCAATACATTTCTTGAACTAAGATTAATACCATTTAGATCAAGAGGATATGTTTGGTAGTATTGTACCTCGACATTGTAAGTGGGTTGAGATACTTCATTGTGTGGGTTTGGAAATGGTGGTACAGGTAGTTGAGTGGGTGTGAATCTATGATATGGATGTGGTTGTAGTGGATGTCGATGGTAGGGATAGCATCGAGTTGGGTATGGAGGATATTGTGGAAAATATTGAGGATATTGTGGATTTTTTCCATAAGTTCCTTGCCAACCTTATTGCCAAGATTGGTTTTGGGGTTGATATGGCCAAGGTTGCCAAGGAGGAAGTGTGTTCCAATTAGTTTGAGATGGATGTGAATAAGCTTGAAATTGTGAAGTAGGTCCTTGCATCATTTCAAGTTGACTAGGCTGCCATGGTATTCTCGAAGCTACATAACATAACTTCTTTGGTGGATGACTTGCTCCATTTTCCTCTTGGTACAATTCCTTCAGCCTTGGTAATGATGGGCAGTATGATTCTGTAAGGTCAACACACATATCAACACCTACTTTTTGCTCATTTTTCATTCTTAACATTTCTACTTGTTTACTTAGATTGCTAAGAATTTCTGTTTTAAAGTTATCAAGAAAAATTCCAAACTCATCTTGACTTACCAAGGTTGATGTTGATTTACTTACTCGTTCCCTTCCTCTTGATATCCTCTTGCATGTTTCAAATTTTTTTCCAAATGATAATTGGTATGTGTCTCCTTTACTCATGAGATCAAGGAGATCAATCCACTCATCCCTAATTGTTCTAAGTAAGAGGGTTCTTAGTGTGTCAAATCCTAAATGATGCATTTTTTCTCGCTTAACAGTATACATGAACCTCTTTATTAGATCCTCAAGGCTCTCATCTTCTGATTGATTCATTCTAAAGATTTATTCCTTAAGATCATGGTCTTTATATTTTTCTAGAAATATCTTCTACATATCATTCCATGACCTTATTGAATTAGTACCTAGAATCATGAACCATTTAAGAGCTCTATCCTTCATTGCTGTAGGGAAAAATATCAATTTTTAAGTGTGTGATAAGTAGCCATAAGATCTAAAAAGTATTTCAAATTCAAAGAGAAGGTTTATGAATCCTCTAACCTCATACCATGGAAGTTGGGAAAGAAAGATGGAGGGATTCTTTTCATATGCACTGTTAGTGTTAGCCTTTGCAGCTTTCCTTCAGTGATCAAACATGCTCTTACAAAGTTATTTTAAGGTGTCAAGGTCAAATTTTGTCATTTCAATGAGTCTTCAAGCAAAATTTGGTCACTAGGCATTAGGTCTAGGGTTTGTTTTCACTCTTTTCAAAGTTGTCCAAATGTCGGTCCATGTCACCATTCAACTGAGTGTACCATCATTCAGAGGGTTTTCATCATCATGTCAAGTTCCATTGGGTCATTTTACAGCTTGTTCATGCTTCAATTGTGCCTAGGTAAGGTCCATTTCCCTCTCCTAGGGTTTTGGAGGTAATTTCTCTTGGATGGTCAAATAATTAGAAAAACTTGTATCCTGATGTTCATACACCTTCCCTTATCATTAATGTACCTTATTAAACACTTCCCATCACTGAGATCCCCCAAATTCCTCATTTTTGCACAAACCCTAGTTTCTTGCCACAACTTGGCAATTTTCTAGGCTAGGCCTGTGTTTTGCCCTTTTGGACCCCTTCCCCTCACTCAATCTCTGAGATTCCACTTTCCCCTGCTTCCTAACATCCCTCCCTACTTCCCAAAATTTCCCCAAAAATTTAGAAGCCCCTTATCCCCTTCATTTCGCTTCATTTCGACAAATCCCTTGTTCCACACATCGAGATAAGTTTCACTCAAATGCTATTTCAGACCAATAAAAGATGAATTTTGGAAAAATGAGAGAGGTTTTTGTACACAACATGCCAAGGAAGAAAAAAATCCTTCACTTTTTACACAGGTGTAATGATTTTGGAGAAATGTCAAGAATACCGTTGCCTCAGGAGAATTGATGCACCTGTAGGAAGTAGTGTTGGGATATTTGATTTTTGACAGGGTAAATGAACTCCAAATTGAAAAATTTTACCTGGGTTGGAAATTATACTCCAAGAGCTTTCCAACGAGCTATCACACACCCAATTTGGACACCGAGAAGGCCTCCAAAATTCTCCTGCAAAATGCACTATGTAGCGCGCGGCACATACAAAGAGCGCGCGACGCATTGAGCCATCAAGCTAGAAATTCACCCAAACTCTTCAAATTTTCAAAATCAAATCCTTGTGTGATATTTTCAAAGATATATAAACCATTGGAAACAAGTTATATTCACAAGTCTTCAAAGCAAAGATCGAATTGAAGTGTTGAAGGGCGAAAAACTTGTTTTGGAGCCGTGGAAGTGAATTCATAGTGCGCGCGGCACATACAAGTGACGTGCGGCGCATAGGGAGAGCGCGGTGCACTGGGCATCACTGGCCTATGTATTTTTTCACACGCATGATGCACACTGAGTGCACGGCGCATAGAGCCCTGAGGCCAGAAAACAACATTTCATCACCCAAATTCGCATCAAATTGCCTCATTTGCCTGCAAGTAAGTTATTCATGCTTGCTCAGTGATTCATGAACATGTTATGGTGTTGCGAATGAGGAAAAAACAAGTGTTTGATATAGTGAACATTAAAACCTATATTCATTTTCAAATTCGCTCCATAGGGTTTTGAAACAAATGATGGTGATATTGTTGGGTTTCAAATCTTTTGTTATTGACATATATACTCATGCCATCTATTGTCATTAGTGTCACTGTTTATTATTTACCATAGCCTCACGCTCTCTTTGCTATTCCATCATCGCTGTCATTGCTATTACCATATCATTGTCTCATTGTTTATCATTTATGTTATAACACAGTCCCATATTCACTATCCCACATCCTCCATTGACAAAGTCTAATTGTCACTGCAAGGGCTATTTTCACTTTTGTTCCTAATAACTATTTCCGCCAGCATTACACTCCTTCCTACTCACTTATCAAATCCCCATGTAGTCAAGCAGTGGCTATTTTTCATTCAAACTCACCTTTATCATTGTGGTTTTCCTATAACACCTTGATACATATGTGACACATTTGGGATTGGAACATACACTGAACTCTTGTTTTTCACCATACCTATATCAGTATATATTTTTCAAACATCTTGTTTTCAGCACCATGTCAGAGACAGATTCACCTTATGAGCAGGGGTATGAGCAGGACAGTGATTCATCAACCGCAGAGCTAAATGTGTCAAGGAGATATCATAAAAGTGGCTGTTACATATCAGAGAGGCGCCAGAGCCTTGTTTGCAGCATCACGACGAGTACTATCTCCACCTGGGGTGGAAGGGGTCTCGTTAACTTCATCAGTAGCGTGAGTACTATCTCCACATGGTGTGGAAGGGGTCTTGCCTTCGTCATCAACACACGCTCATAGAGTTGCGGCAAATTCGGGAAGACCGTGCATTGGCCCGGAAGAGACCAGGTGACATGACACTGGCTGATCGAGAGACCTGCCTCACGCATGTTAACATTCATCTGGAGAAGTTTTTGGCGAAGGCCAATAGAGACAAAGACATGCTCTGTCACATGAAAAATCATTATTGGGCCCGTAATCACATTGCAAAGCTAAAATGAAGATCCTGAAGGCAAGGTTGAGCAAAGCACTGAAACGGAAAAAAAGGCCTGATCCGCTTAGAATCTTGGCCGAGGCTTCCTTGGCTGAGCATGAGGCATGATGGGGGATCTTCGCTCTGAATTTCAGCAAATTTGGATAATTTTTTGTCATTTTGGAAAATTTTGGTCTCAAAACAGGTTTTTCCGCCCAACGCGTAGCGCGTCACGACACGCGCTTATGATTGGGACACTTGCTGGAGGAACAATTTGTATTTTTGAATTTTTCATGGTAAGTTATGCATGCTCAGAAATGGCCGAATCATTTCATCAAGTTCTAGATTATCAAAAGGGCCAAAAACACCATGAAAATCACCTTTCTGCCACCTTTTGCACCAGCAGGAAGTACTTGTGGGAGAATGAAGTTTTGGAGGGGCAAATGAGCTCCAAATTGGGAAATTCCACTTGGGTTGAATAGAAGACATTCAGAGATTTCCAAAAAGCTATCATGAGCTTGATTTTGATGCTAGGAAGTGCCCCAAAAATAGGCTGAAAGGCGCACCACGCATAGAGCTCAGGCTCGCGGCGCATAGAGAAAATTGGCTAATTTTTCATCTTCCAGCTCAGAATTTCGGCCAGTTGGACCAGTTTTGATTGTGGATGTAATTTTTGAGTTATCTTGATGTAATTTTGTGGTTGTAATGTAACTTTGACTCACTTTTACCTATTCTAGATGATTCACTCACAAAAAAAGTGAAAATCAAGTGAATGAATCAGTTTCCTTCCTTTTAGAGGCAGGTTGTTTGGCTGCCTAGTTTTTAGCTCCTTGTTTAGAATTGGTTGAAACTGCTCCTAGAAGGAGGAATTCGACCCCTAGAGGCATGGGAAGGGGTTAGGATGGTCTATATGATGTATTTTATCAATCATTTTCATGGGTTGGACAGGTTGGACTCTTGGGAAAAGTTTGGCACACTATTGTACATATTTTCTGCATTTTGGCTAAGGAAAGATCAGAGGTTTTGCAGCACCTGTTGGGATTCTTGTGGCTTTCAGTTTTGATGGTGTGTTCTCTCAGTTATTTGTAAGTTTTTTAATTTTTAATGTATTACATTCCCTCCTTTTGCTTCTGAAACTAAATGAATGAGTAAATGAGGTAGAATCCATTGATTCCAGTGCTCTGCCTTTGAATTTGTTTAGTTTTATATGTTTTCGCCAGTTTGGAGAGGATCCTTGTTCTCCCTTGCCCTCTTCAACTCCTTTTCATTCTGATCCATCCATACACATAATCAAAAGCATCAAGACTACTGCCTACCTTGCCCCAATTTTAACTCTGCAAAGATCTGGCCTCATCCCCAAGCCCAAAATTGTTTTTCCCATTTTTCCAACAAAAAACCCAAAAAATTTAAATCAAACCTTCCTATCTATTTACTAGCCTAAAATCAGTATCCATTATAAGTCATCTCAGCCCCTTTGAAGACCTTTTACCGAGATAGACCTGGAGAGAGCCCTCCCCTGTCCTCATAGGGCTAGCTACGAGGCTGAGCGTGGTTTGATGTTGCCTTGAGTTTTACCTTATTTCAGCCTAAGGTAGATTCGAGCGCTAACATAGTGGCGACCATACTAGGGAAGAAAATGGTTTGCTTGTTGGTGTTAATTTTTTTATAAGCTATAGACGGAGTCTGAAGTCATGCCAGGTAGCCTTCGAACTACTCTTGCTCTGCGAGCGCATAGTAGATAAAAGCTGCTTCAGTCAATCTCCGGTTTAGCTTGAATCGTAACAGTTAACTTATAAATTTCCCCAGTACGTATATCAAGTTCAGATCTGATGGTTGATGGTGGACAACGATCAGACATAAGAAGGCTGAAATCATTCACCTGGTGACTCCAACTCAATGTAGAGACTCCACTGGAGGACTGACTCTTTCTCTGAGAAATGGAAGGATCTTACACAAAGTTCAGGTATCTAAAGTGGAATGGTATTCAGGATCTAGTATGCTTTCTTGTAAATTACTTCTTTGTTGGTCTTGAAGTTGTCCTGAAAGTTTTTCAAAAATTTTTGTATGATAAAGGTGATCAAAATCTTCACTCGACCTATTCAAAAAGTGTAAATACTGAGTTTCCCTTCGATCCTGGTCTCCTTACTTTTCCCACATCTTATGTTGACTCTCTTCAGAGTGATGAGCCAGAAAATCAAGCTGATCCCGTAGCTCTTGTACATACCCCTACACCTTGTAAAATTCCAGATCGGTACAAACCTCTTGTTTTACCTTCTATTCTTCATGCTTTTCCTGCAAATTATGACCTATATCTACCAAGATTTGATGGTGAATGTAACAATGTCAACGTTGAGCAACATGTGCAGAATGTTGAGACTTTTCTAGACCTTTTTGAAGTTGATGATGAAGATGTTAGTATTAGGCTTTTTGCTCTTTCTTTCCAAGCCAAAGTCAAGAGTTGGTTCAAAGCCCTGCCTGATGCGAGCATCTCAGATTTCCAGCAGTTTGTCAAAGTTTTCCTTAACAGGTGGGTGATCGAACAGAACATTTTCTTGATTATAGAAGAGTATAATCAGCTGAAAACAATGCCAGGGGAGACAGTACAACAATTTCCTGCTAGATTTAACCAAGTATATTTTTCGATGCCAGTTGATATAAGACCTTCTCCTAGATCTGCTCTCTTGCACTACCCGAGTGCCTTTGATCCGGAAATGGAGTTTCAGCTAAGAGAAAAGAATATTGCAACACTTCACGAGATGCAGAACAAGGCAGTGAATGTAGAGGCTCATTTGCTGATCTGGAGGGCAAGGTTGAAGGAATAAGAGATGAAAAACATGGATCCGGAGAAATCGACATCTCTAGATGTAAAGCTTGACATGTTGGTAAGTGCAGTAGAAGAGATGATGCAAAAGAACACCACAAGGAATGAGTATAATGTTGAAGCCCATGGCTCGCTGATTGAGGAAGAACAAGTTGTTGATCCAAAACATTTTGTTCCTTATCCCAGTTGTCATAGTGATTGCTTTATAGATCATATTGAAGAAGAGAGAGTTGTTGATATGACATGTATGCTTGATGATGTGTTGTATACTGATGATTTGCCTCAGTTTGATCAGTATGATGATGATTATGTTCTCCAAACAAAAGCTAATCTTGCAGACGAATTAGCAACTAGTTTGTGTGAGGAGGAAGTTCACTTTCAGCAGCTCGAGTATAGTGATCAACCGATGCATATCAACTATGACAATGATGAGGAAAGTGCAGAAAATTTTGAAGTAAGTGAAGGACCTTTGCCTTTTTGTTTTGATTCATTTCAGTTCATCGGAGACAACTACCATGCAATCAGAAATCAAATGTCAACAAGTCTTGATCTGGACCATCTTGAGCGCAATGAAAACCTTGTTCAAGACTTCTCATATTCAGGGTTTCAGCCCTCGAAAGCCATTGATTTTCAAGTTGCAGATGAGGACATGGAAGCTGGTACATGTGATCAAATGATACAAGGTGACTCTGTACCATTCTGTTTTGAATCATTCCAATTTTTGAAGGGAAAATTGCATAGTAAATCTTCAAATGAGCAGCCTATAAGAAATCAGCGCTCTCTCAGTGTTAATGTTGAGGATGAGACAGATAACGAAATTATTGAGCAGCCTGTAGCATTAGATTTGCAGCCATCCAATGCAATTGAAGGTTATATTATAGATGAAGGTGTGGAAGCTGAAATATATGAGTTAATGATGCAAGAGAATTATGTACCCTTTTGTTTCGAAGCATTTCAGTTTATAAAGCAGAATCTTCGTAAAATCTCTCAAGAAAAAGATGAAAAGCCAGTAGGATGTCAGACAGTCTCAATGGATACATCGCAGCATTCTTCTCAAGTTTTTGATGATCCTATTGCTCGTGTGTTGGATGATGTTTGCTATAAAAATTTTGCTCCATTAGCTAACCATGTGCCGGAAAATAATGTTGATGATAATCCTATTCAAAGGTCACCTTCATTCTCTTGTTTAACAGATTTTTCATTACAAAGCCCTCATCAAGGTTTGCAGTCATATGAGGAGATTGATGAAGGAGACTTTTGTTCTGTTTGTAGTCAGCAACAGTGTTTGGTTATTCACGAAATTCAGGATCCTTTTGGCAACTTGCTGCAATCACCAAAGAAAGACAACATAGAGGTGAGAAAAATTTTAAGATTAAGGTATGGAGATTATCTGGATCAGAGCAGTGATGTGTTAATGGAAATCAGTAGCTATGTGTATGAAGATCCTTTCACAGTATTCTTGAAGTCATCCAGTCAATTCATGCTTTGCAAGTTTATCAGCAGTCAGCTTGAGTTCAAATTTCCATGGGAGTTGCCTTTCGATTCTTTCCTTTTCCTGCGCATCAGAAAGCATTTGGGAAGAAATAAAATAGCAGCCAGGATGCTTACATGGTTGCATTGGCTATTCCATTTCACTTGATCGCGTAGGGAAAAGTACAATTAGAGTAGGTTTGATGAATAAGCTCTACTTTGAGCATCTTTTCCAGCTTGTCAGTTGTGTTTAAGTATCGAGTCAGTTCTTAGTTGAGTGAGAGTCAGTTTGTGTCATCAAGTCATCAATTTTCAGCCATGCATTTCAGTTTTAGTCTTTGACTCCATTGCCCAATGGATGAAGGCGCTGGTCTGCTCTCCCAAAGATCTGTCGTTCTTGGCACCTCCAAGGAGCTACCATCCCCATTGGAGCGAATGTTAGAGTCAGCCTTTGCAACTTTACTTCAGTGATCAAACATGCTCTTACAAAGTGATTTTAAGGTGTCAAGGTCAAATTTTGTCATTTCAATGAGTCTTCAAGCAAAATTTGGTCACTAGGCATTAGGTCTAGGGTTTGTTTTCACTCTTTTCAAAGTTTTCCAAATGTCGGTCCATGTCACCATTCAGCTAAGTGTACCATCATTCAGACGGTTTTCATCATCATGTCAAGTTCCATTGGGTCATTTTACAGCTTGTTCATGCTTCAGTTGTGCCTAGGTAAGGTCCATTTCCCTCTCCTAGGGTTTTGGAGGTAATTTCTCTTGGATGGTCAAATAATTAGAAAAACTTGTATCCTGATGTTCATACACCTTCCCCTATCATTAATGTACCTTATTAAATACTTCCCATCACTGAGATCCCCCAAATTCCTCATTTTTGCACAAACCCTAGTTTCTTGCCACAACTTGGAAATTTTCTAGGCTACGCCTGTGTTTTTCCCTTTTGGACCCCTTCCCCTCACTCAATATCTAAGATTCAACTTTCCCCTGCTTCCTAACATCCCTCCCTACTTCCCAAAATTTCCCCAAAAATTTAGAAGCCCCTTATCCCCTTCATTTCGCTTCATTTCGACAAATCCCTTGTTCCACTCATCGAGATAATTTTCACTCAAATTCTATTTCAGAGAAATAAAAGATGAATTTTGGAAAAATGAGAGAGGTTTTTTTACAAAACATGCCAAGGAAGAAAAACCTCCTTCACGTTTTACACATGTGTAATGGTTTTGGAGAAATGTCAATAATACCGTTGCCTCAAGAGAATTGATGCACTTGCAAGAAGTAGTGTTGGGCGATTTGATTTTTGACAGGGTAAATGAACTCAAAATTGAAAAATTCCACTTGGATTGGAAATCATACTCCAATATATTTCCAACGAGCTATAACATGCCCAATTTGGACACCGGGAAGGCCTCCAAAATCCTCTTGCAAAATGCACTATGTAGCGCGCGGCGCATTGAGCCATCAAGCTAGAAATTCACCCAAACTCTTCAAATTTTCAAAATCAAATCCTTGTGTGATAATTTCAAAGATATATAAACCATTGGAAACAAGTTATATTCACAATTCTTCAAAGCAAAGATCGAATTGAAGTGTTGAAGGGCGAAAAACTTGTTTTGGAGCCGTGGAAGTGAATTCATAGTGCGCACAGCTCATACAAGTGGCGCGTGGCGCATAGGGAGCGCATGGCGCACTGGGCATCACTGGCCTGTGTATTTTTGCACATGTGCGATGCACACAGAGCGTGCGGTGCATTGGGCATGGCGCGGCGCATAGAGACTTGATGCCAAAAAAAAACATTTCATCCCCCAAATTCGCATCAAATTGCCTCATTTGCCTGCAAGTAAGTTATTCATGCTTGCTCAGTGATTCATGAACATGTTATGGTGTTGCGAATGAGGAAAAAAAAAGTGTTTGATATAGTGAACATTAAAACCTATATTCATTTTCAAATTCGCTCCATAGGGTTTTGAAACAAATGATGGTGATATTGTTGGGTTTCAAATCTTTTGTTATTGACATATATACTCATGCCATCTATTGTCATTAGTGTCACTATTTATTATTTACCATAGCCTCACGCTCTCTTTGCTATTCCATCATCGCTGTCATTGCTATTACCATATCATTGTCTCACTGTTTATCATTTATGTTATAACACAGTCCCATATTCACTATCCCACATCCTCCATTGACAAAGTCTAATTGTCACTGCAAGGGCTATTTTCACTTTTGTTCCTAATAACTATTTCCGCCAGCATTACACTCCTTCCTACTCACTTGTCAAATCCCCATGTAGTCAAGCAGTGGCTGTTTTTCATTCAAACTCACCTTTATCATTGTGGTTTTCCTATAACACCTTGATACATATGTGACACATTTGGGATTGGAACATACACTGAACTCTTGTTTTTCACCATACCTATATCAGCATATATTTTTCAAACATCTTGTTTTCAGCACCATGTCAGAGACAGACTCACCTTATGAGCAGGGGTATGAGCAGGACAGTGATTCATCAACCGCAGAGCTAAATGTGTCAAGGAGATATCATAAAAGTGGTTGTTACATATCAGAGAGGCGCTAGAGCCTTGTTTGCAGCATCACGACGAGTACTATCTCCACCTGGGGTGGAAGGGGTCTCGTTAACTTCATCAGCAGCGTGAGTACTATCTCCACATGGCGTGGAAGGGGTCTCGCCTTCGTCATCAACACACGCTCATAGAGTTGCGGCAAATTCGGGAAGACCGTGCATTGGCCCGGAAGAGACCAGGTGACATGACACCGGCTGATCGAGAGACCTGCCTCACGCATGTTAACATTCATCTGGAGAAGTTGTTGGCGAAGGAAAATAGAGACAAATACATGCTCTGTCACATGAAAAATCATTATTGGGCCCGTAATCACGTTGCAAAGCTAAAATGAAGATCCTGAAGGCAAGGTTGAGCAAAGCACTGAAACGGCGAAAAAGGCCTGATCCGCTTAGAATCTTGGCTGAGGCTTCCTTAGCTGAGCATGAGGCATGATGGGGGATCTTCACTCCGAATTTCAGTAAATTTGGAGAATTTTTTGTCATTTTGGAAAATTTTGGTCTCAAAACAGGTTTTTCTGCCCAACGCGTAGCGCGTCACGACGCGCGCTTATGATTGGGACACTTGTTGGAGGAAAACTTTGTATTTTTGGATTTTTCATGGTAAGTTATGCATGCTCAGAAATGGCCGAAGCATTTCATCAAGTTCTGGATGATCAAAAGGGCCAAAAACACCATGAAAATCACCTTTCTGCCACCTTTTGCACCAGCAGGAAGTACTTGTGGGAGAATGAAGTTTTGGAGGGGCAAATGAGCTCCAAATTGGGAAATTCCACTTGGGTTGAATAGAAAACATCCAGATCTTTCCAACAAGCTATCATGAGCTTGATTTTGATGCTAGGAAGTGCCCCAAAAATAGGCTTAAAAGCGCGCAATGCATAGAGCTCAGGCGCGCGGCGCATAGAAAAAATTGGCTAATTTTTCATCTTCCAGCTCAGAATTTTGGCCAGTTGGACCAGTTTTGATTGCGGATGTAATTTTTAAGTTATCTTGATGTAATTTTGTGGTTGTAATGTAAATTTGACTCACTTTTACCTATTCTAGATGATTCACTCACAAAAAAGTGAAAATCAAGTGAATGAATCAGTTTCCTTCCTTTTAGAGGCAGGTTGTTTGGCTACCTAGTTTTTAGCTCCTTGTGTAGAATTGGTTGAAACTACTCCTAGAAGGAGGAATTCGACCCCTAGAGGCATGGGAAGGGGTTAGGATGGTCTATATGATGTATTTTCTCAATCATTTTCATGGGTTGGACAGGTTGGACTCTTGGGAAAATTTTGGCACACTATTGTACATATTTTCTGCATTTTGGCTAAGGAAAGATCAGAGGTTTTGCAGCACCTGTTGGGATTCTTGTGGCTTTCAGTTTTGATGGTGTGTTCTCTCAGTTATTTGTAATTTTTTTAATGTTTAATGTATGCCATTCCCTCCTTTTGCTTCTGAAACTAAATGAATGAGTAAATGAGGTAGAATCCATTGATTCCAGTGCTCTGCCTTTGAATTTGTTTAGTTTTATATGTTTTCGCCAGTTTGGAGAGGATCCTTGTTCTCCCTTGCCCTCTTCAGCTCCTTGTCATTCTGATCCATCCATACACATAATCAAAAGCATCAATACTACTGCCTACCCTACCCCAATTCGAACTCTGCAAAGATCTGGCCTCATCCCCAAGCCCAAATTTTTTTTTCCCATTTTTCCAACAAAAAACCCAAAAAATTTAAATCAAACCTTCCTATCTATTTACTAGCCTAAAATCAGTATCCATTATAAGTCATCTCAGCCCCTTTGAAGACCTTTTGCTGAGATAGACCCGGTGAGAGCCCTCTCCTGTCCTCGTAGGGCTAGCTATGAGGCTGAGCGTGGTTTGATGTTGCCTTGAGTTTTACCTTATTTCAGCCTAAGGTAGATTCGAGCGCTAACATGCACATTGACATCAGTATCTTGAATGGGAAATCCAAGAGGATCTTCTTCATTGTTATCATCTCCATATATTTCATCTACCTTCTTTGCCACCTCTTCTCCTTCTACCTGCAAAAGTGGAAAGTGATGTGGCTCCTTCTACACCACGTTATCAAGTGGGTGGGTGGGGGGGGGGGTTGGTGTTGGAGAAGTATTTTTATTTTATTTTATTTAATAAGAATGGTAATGCAATTTTACGTTTTGAAATGAATTATGCCTAATGAAATTTTTTTGTTTTTGAAAAAAGAAAAGAAACGAATCAAATAGGGAAGAGAACAATTCATAATTTGACACCTCCCTGGCAACAGTGCCAAAAAGTGACGAGCCTGAGTATTGCAACAAGAATTCTGCAACTACCGATGCTACCAACTTTAATTATCAACCTAGGGTTTGTACAAACTTAGGATGTATCGACACTATGTGTAAAACATAAAATGTGTCCTTCTTTGGTTCATTTGATGTAATGGAATGAATGTTAAGAAATCAAATTCAAAACTAATTTCAGAAATGGAAGTGTTTCTTTGAAAATGAACTAATCCTAGGAAATAACAACAATTTAATTGAAATCCTAAGAGCATGAATTCAAATAAAAGGACTTAATATAATTTGAAACAATGAATGTCCTAAGTGGTGTTTATTATTCCTCAATAATGGATTTAGATCCTATGGGTCATGGTTCAAGCCTAAGAGACAAAAACCAATCCTTGGGAACAAATATGGTCGAGTTCACATGTGTTACAGGAGTGCTACATGCAACTCTAGTTTTGCTACAAGGAAGTTTGTTTTGGAAATAACTCACCGAATGACTAAGTAAATCAAATGAAAATGGGATGGGAATTTTTATTAATTAATTATGATGTCTTAGGTCTCCATTCCAAGTGGAATCACTCCAAAATACCCATGTTCAGATGTGCTAAAAAATAATAGACAAATACTACTCTAAAATCTGAAAATTCAAGAACTAGTGAGCTAGTTAATATATCAAATGCCTAACCTAATCAACTGAAAATGAAATTGGGTAAATTTTGTTATCGAATTAAACATTATTATGACCTAATCCAAGTGGAATCAAGTCAAATGGATCTCATTAACCCCTTGTAAAAATAGCAGAAATTTACTACTATTTCGCTACAAGGAATTTCCGGAAACCTTATATTCGTGAAATAGTAACAAAATCCAAGTAGATTAATGATTAAGATGACCTTCCAAATTTATTATAAGGATGAATAATTATTTTGAACTTGTAAAAAACCTACAAAAGAACTCACTTAAATCATGTAACTCAATCCTACATCAAGAAAAAGAAACAATACTAAATACAGAAATATGCAAAACATAAATAAGAGATGCATCTGAATAAGAAGTGAAAAGAACATATATAAATTGTGAAAGAGGGCTCTGAGGTTCCTAAGATAGACAAGCCCAAGGAGGAATCATATTCCTATAGAAGAAACCAAGCCTTAGAAGCTAAAAATGACACCAATCTTCATTCTTGAATCAATCCAAGTACATCCCTGCAAGAAAAGACAGTGGAGCTACCATAAAACAAGTTTTCTCCACAATAAGGCTAAACAATACATGCCCCTAGAGGCCAATTACTTGGTACTTATAAAAAGTGATGAGGTCTCCTTTAAAGGAGGAAGATTTCCCCTCCAAAATCCCTCAAATAGTGGAACTGGTTCCCAACACTAGGAGTTTGTAGTATATGATAGGGAACACATTCCTAGATTTTCTCAATCATTGGAGTTCCGGAATTTATCAATTATTTCATGATATTTTGTTCATTTATTCTTGAATCTTGATCCTCTAGTAGTAGGGAGCAAGTCCCTAAATTATCTCCTTCTCCAAATCTTCATAATCTTCCCAATATTCTCACAATATTCTACAAAAATAAATAATATTAGGCACAAATATAAAATTATACTTAAACCTTCCTAAGAACGTATTAAAGCATAAAAAAAATTATTACCATACCTATAACAACCATTTGAGATCGATAAAACATTAGGGGAATTTTGAGGTCTAAAATGGGCCTCCTAAGAAAATGTACAACAAAATGAACTTTATAAGTACCAATAGGATTCAATATGATGATGTCAACCATGGGGGGTGATTCACCATTTTTGGAGTAAAAGTGTAAAAATATTAAAAAATAATAAAATAATAAAACTACTTTTTCAACTCATATTTTCAACTTATCTCCCTAAGGTGTTACTCAAATTTCAAGCGGGAGTACTCGTTCAATGAAAAAATTTAATTCCTCATCCAAGGAGTACCCATGTTGCATACTTTTAATGGACCTTGCTACATGAAAAAGTGTGTTTGCAGTCACGTTTTTCATGTATTTATCATTTTTAATATAGCAAGGTCCATCAAAAGTATGCAACATGGGTGCTCCTTGGATGAGGAATCGAATTATGCATCCAACGAGTGTTTCCACTCAAAATTTAAGTAACCCATAGAGAGATAAGGTGA
Source organism: Pinus albicaulis (assembly GCA_034641835.2). NCBI lineage: Eukaryota > Viridiplantae > Streptophyta > Pinopsida > Pinales > Pinaceae > Pinus > Pinus albicaulis. The sequence goes on from CM076572.1 coordinate 1,424,143,079, forward strand.
AAATATGAGTTGAAAAAATAGTTTTTCTTTTTTTCCCTTTAAAATTTGACGATGTAATCAAATCTTATTTTTTTTATTTCCACTATTATTTTATAATTTCCTTAGGAGGCCCATTTTAGACCTCAAAATTGTCCTAATGATGCCTCTAACTATGTTATTAGTGCAGTTCTTACTCAGCAGGGGCATCCAGTGGCATATAAAAGTGAGACACATTTAGACATAGTCCAAAAGTATCCCACCTATGAAAAAAATATGTATTTCATTGTGTAGGCCTGTTGACAATGGAAACGGTCATCAACACAAACCACCAACCTCTGCAATTCATATAGACACAAGGTAATTTTCATATTGTCATCATAAATGGTCCACATACCATCAGTAGTTCCATATGAACATTAAGTACAAGAAAGGAAGCACCAACAATGTTGCAGACTGCTTTAGCTGACCGCTAGTCATAGCGCTAACCACTGTGCTCGACCCTTACAGGAATGAGTCTTCGAGGTGGCCGACTCATTACAATAGTTATCCAGAATTTGACATTACATACCAGATGCTCCTTGAAGGCAAACAAGTTCCAAATTATCACCTCTAGGATGCACTGGTATGCTGCCTGGGACACCTATGTGTTCCTTCAAGCAAGCATGCCAAGATGATTTGGGAAGTGCACTAGAGTCAGGTTGCTAGAAATATTTGGGTAGAGAAAACATTAGAAGTACCTCAAAAGTATTTTTATTGGTCGAACCTTCGACATGAAGTTGGGAAGTACATCAAATCTTGCATTTCTCACACCATTTCCAAACCGACCATCAAGAAGAAAGGCTTATATACTCCTCTGCCTACTCCTAGTTGACATTGGGAATCCATCTCCATCGATTACATGCTAGGCCTTCCTTCTACTAAGCATGGCCATGACTATTTTTTCATGGTCATAGACAAATTATCTAAGATGGCCATTCTGGCAGCCTGCAAGAAGAGTATCACAGTAGAAGTGATGGGCCTCTAAATTAGACATAAAATAAGGCCCATCTAACCTTTCATAGGCCCATATACCTTCCTTATGCACATAAAAGGATATATTAAATCTCTCCTTCTACACTTAATAATTTTTTCTTATGCTTTAATATGTTCTTACGAAGGATTAAAGGTAGTTGCATATTTTTGCCTAATATTGGTTTTTTTTAGAATATTGTGAGAATATTTGGAATATTATATAGATTTGGAGAAGGAGATGATTTAGGGACTTGCTCCCTGCCACTACAAGATCAATATTGGAGAATAAATGAGCACAACATCAGGAAATTAGGGAGAAATATTGGAGAGATTCAAGGGGATTGTCCACCCTCCTTAACTCTCAAAGGCAGCCAAGGGATCCTCATGAGATCCCCCTCCAGTAATTCAAATTCCAAAGGCAACCAAGCAACTCAAGACCAACTGAAATCAAGCCATACTTCACTTGCAGTCTCAAAAAAATTGAATTCCAATAGGTAGCCAAGCAACTCAAGACGAAGGGCACTCAATATATGTTTACTTGGAGTCTAACTAGACTCAATAACCATTTTGAAGGGAGTTGTTAGTAGCTTCCCTGTAGAATAAATAAAGTAGAGCTAGAGCTAGGAAGGAGTTAGTTATATAGCCAGTGGGTTGAATGTAGTAGACTTCCATTCCACCCCACTCCCATTCCATTCCATTCCATTCTAGTCCATTGGATTCGTTTTTTTGCTGTAAAGAAATTAAGATCTATTAAAACTTTTAAGCATATAAAAAACTGTTCTTTTTTATGAAATGAGTAGAGAGTTGCCATTTTATCGATCTATTTCCAGAGATTTGGGCTTGTGGGTTAGGGCCCAACCCATGTGCCTCAGCTTCTCTGTTGTTTTCATTCTTTTTTTCCTGTCATTTAGCTATTTTTGCTTTTGTTATTTAGTTAGATCTGCTTCTGATAGTTTCATTGTAGCTTCGTATTTGCTTTTAGTTTTCTATTATAGTTTTTTATTTTCTTACGAGTAATAGAATAGAGGATAAAACTTTAAAAGTTGTGGATCTAGACTTCCTTTCACATATCTGTCAATAGAGATCGAGGAGGGTAAACCTTCCCATAGACCCAAGAAATGCTTTAAGTTCACAGTTTTATCACACATTTTTTTCTGTTTTCCAGTGCATGAATCCACAGGTTTGTTTACAAGAGTTAATGTTAACACCCTAGAGCAGCTTTTTGGCGCCTTACAGCTTCAATTTCCATCTCTATCTTTACGGCTAAACACTAGTTTTTATGCCTCCATTCCCCTCCTTTTCCTTTTGTTTAAATGTTGCACCTGCATTTTTATTCATAAAAATACTTAAACCATTTAGCCGCCTTATTCCTTTGTTTTTATCGGTCACAGCTGCCACACCCTTTTTAACGCAAAATGCTTGCCCACCTCCGTACATCACAATCACACTTCGCAGAATTTTCCTTTTCCTTTCAACACCTACCGGTCATCTTTATCGATTCCGATATTGCGATATCGCATATCGCAATCACAACGTTTTCCCTTTCCCTTAAGACTTAATGCTTCAACTCCGCGATATTGGGATTGCGATATTGGCCCCACCTCCATTCGCCACATTGCAAATCACTCGTCGAACCTTTTCCCTTTTTCATTAACACTTACCGCTTTCTTCTGCCGATTGCGATATTGTTATCGCACTTCGCCACTCTTCACCATCGCACTCCGCAAGTCTTTTCCTTTTTCTTTTTATACTCACCGCTCTTTCCACTGATTGCGATATCGTATTTCGCATGTTGCCACTTTTACCCCATCGCACTTCGCACTTCACAGGGTTTACCTCATTGCATTTTTCACTTTTCTCCCGCTTCTGAATAACACTTCCGCTATCCCTTTAATATTGCGATATTGCGATTGCGATATTTCACATTGCAAAATTTTCCTCCATCGCATCTCCCCCATCGTAGTTTTCAAATTATTCCACTCCAAATCCTTTTTGCTCTATAATAAAGTTATAATAAGGTTCTAACCCCCAATATTTCCACTTCTAAGCCTTTTTTCATGTGTTAAGCCCTTCATTGACCTCTTTAGGCCTTTTCCTCCCTCCAAGCTGCAAATCAACACCTTTTAAAGTTTATTTAGATCATGAATAGCTGCATGGATAGAAGCATAGTTGATATAAGCATGATAGATAGAGTAGGATATGCTTAGCCAAGTTAAGTGTGGTTTAGGATTAGTTTCCTTTCTGCTATTTGTTTTCTACAAATTAAATTAGTTTCCTTCCTATCATTTCTTTTTAGCAATTTACTTTAGTTTCTTACAATAATTTCCTTCCTGCACATTAAATTAGTTCCATTTCTGTCATTTCCTTTCTGTAATTTATTTTAGTTTCATTGAAGTGTGACAGACTTCACTGAGAACCACTGGAAGTAGCACCCTTTCGTAAAGTAGAAGAGAATGACATGAAAAGATGCATCTGCTGTGTATATAGCACTATCACCTCAAAGTTTGTATGAACCCCGGGTTGATAAAGTAAAGTAGGGAAGCCCATGGGAGTTGCAACACTCTTGGTGCAATACCAGGGCTCACCAAGAAGCCACTGCTAAACTCTTATTTTAATGAGTGTGGGTGAACTTTGGGATACCACAGTCCATTATCTCAGATCGCGACAACAGGTTCCTAATTACATTTTGGTCAAATATCTGGTCGATGTTGGATACCAAGTTCACTAAGTCCATGACTTTCCACCCCCAAACTGATGGCCAAACAAAGGTTGTCAACAGGATGATTGTGCACATTCTACGCATGTACAACTCAAAGCACCCTCATACATGGGATGAAAGCCTTCCATATGTCCAACAAAACTACAACTGAGCTCTCCATAGCTCAACTGACCATATCCCCTTTTAGGTGGGATTGGGATTCTAGTCACTATGCCCCATTGGTGTGGCCATACCATTTGCAGCTACTCAGGCAGATTTTTCTCATGTCCAATATGAAGCTGACAGGGAAAAAAACTTCATTGAGCACATTTAGCACATCCTCCAGCATGTCCATGACATATTAGACAAAGCCAATTCTAAGTACAAGCAGTGACATGATCAACATCGGGTGCCACACAAGTTTGAGATGGGCGACAAAGTTTGACTACATTTATAGAAGGATCGCCTCGCTAGACCCCACTGCAAGCTTCGCCTACTCCGATATGTGCCATACACCATCACCAAGGTTGTAGGAGACAATACCTTCAAGCTAAAAATTCCACCATTCCTTGGCCTGCACCCAATGTTCAATGTGCACCGCCTTCGGCCATACTTTCCACCATTACTGGACACATCTGACATTGCAAAACAACTCACACCGATAGAGCTAAACCTTGAGTGTAAGGAAAAGGCCACAACTAATCGGATGATGGAAACATAGATCAAGAACATTCACCAATAGAAGATCCAAATGTATCAGGTTTTCAAATATGGACAACTCCTGAACCAAGGCAAGTGGCTCAATAGGGAAGAAGTTCTGTATAATTTTCCCCATCTCATGGAGGCACTCAACGCAATGGGGACAATTGCTTCCTAAGGGGGGGGGGGATTTGATCCAGGTGGATATGGGTGGCCGCCTGCCTATTCCACTTGGATCCTCGCCATTATTTATTTCATTTTTTTAGTTTCCTTAATAGTAGCACAATTTACTATTTTTGGCATTTTTTCGAGTCCTAAACTCCTCGAGCCGTTTAAAGGGACTAAAAGACATTTTTAGGAAAAACAGAGAGACTGAAAAAGTCTTAAACCAATCAACCAATTTTTTTTTGGCCACCTCTTTGAGATCTTCAAAACGAGGTATTATTATAGAAAAATGGAGATCGTATGCCAAGTTACAATCCCGGGAAGTTGATCTTCCAACTTACCCCAGTGGGGCCTGTTGAGCAGTGGAAAAGGTATGAATTCAGTATGTGTTTTCCCATTATTTTATTTTAAATATAATTATTTTTACTTTAAAAAGGTGACTTATTATGATAATTGTGGTAGAATTGTGAAGATTTATGTTTATTGTAAAATATAACTAAAAACTTCCTTTTATTTCTAAAAGCAGGCATTAGGCGAGGTGAACAGCTATACTAGAGGCGAGGCTAAAGTAAATGCAACTGCTGTTCCTCCAGCGTTAGACCAAATCCTACCAAAGACAAGGAAATCCGAATGCATCACTAAGAAAAGGCAGGGGACAGCTCGACTTCGGTCAGAGGAAATCAAGTGACAGCTAAAGAAAGAAGAGAAGCGAATCCCTTAGGATCCTTCGATCCTGAGGGATTGTTGTTCAAACCTCATCTCATTCCTTGTCTTGTCCGTCGAGTTTTTTATATAAGGCAACGCCTTTAGCGATTGTAAAGGAGTCAGACCATTTGATTAAAAACGTTCCTTTTGTAATATTACGTTTTCTTGACTCTCGTGTTCAGAGAGTGATCACTGTAACACTTTTATGTTTGATTAATAAAAAGGCACATTTCATTTCATCTTTCAATCTCTGAAGTAACCCAGCAGTGTTTCACTGGTGCTAAGGGCCCGTCCCTGGTGGAATTTCTCTATTGTTTGTATTTCTATCATTTGATTACTGTTGTGTGATAATTGCGTTTAGATTCATTACGATTAAAGAGTTATTTGATTACTGTTGAATTGAGTACTGGATTGCTGTGTGCACTAGTGGATTGCATTGCTATTCTATTTTAGCAGGGATCGTGATTACTGTCTTATTCATCTTGCTATCTCTCATAAATATTTGTTGTTCCATACTTAACTTCGTTTGCTGTTCCATTGGATTATGGTTCATTTCAATTAACTATTTAATAGTGTTTGTTGTCGACAAGGTTGGAATTTAAGAAGACTTTTTATCTGATCTTGTTAAGTTCACATTTGCTGTTCAATTGTTGTTTGTTGTTCAATTACTGTTTTTTGTTCATTTCTAATTCATTAGGTTCAGATTGTAGAGAGATTTTTTACAGTTGTTGTGTACTCATATACATTACGAATTTCTGTTCCTTTCCAATTCTTGCTTTTAAAAGAAGTTCTTCTTAGTTCATTTTCAACAGCAAGTAGTTCAATTTCGATTCCACTTTGATTGCTTAAAGAGCAGGACTGTCAACTGTAAAGAACATTGGTTATTGCCTCCAAGTTCCCAGATTGATTGCCTTGTCTCAGTGTGATTTCAGTTGCATCTATTTCTAAGGGAATGAGTTATTGCTACTGTATCCTTGATTGATGCTTTGTAGAGTGAGTAGTTAATATTTCAGAGTATTTTCATTCATGTTACTGTAATTAGATTTCTTTACGAGCATCCACTTACTCTTGTACTAGAATATTATACTACATCTCTCACAGCATTACTCTTAGCTGAATTGCAGTCTCAAACAGAGTACACTCTTGAAACAAAAAGACGTTCTCAGATTGATAATTAATGTAGGATAAATAGATCTTAAAAAGATACCTTTTATACCTCAACATTTTGGTGTCGTTGCCGGGGAGGGTGTATGCCATTTCAAAGGAGTGATGCATATCTGATTTTTTCTCTACTTGCGAAGAATTGGGTATTAAAGACGGAAGGTAAGAACCTGCGCACCGGGCAACGAACATACTTGCTCACAGCCCGCTTCACAGTAGAATTAGGTAAACTTATTTCTTTAGGTAGGAATGAAGGCTTGTTTTCTTGAATGAATAAACCAGCTAAACAAAACAAAATTCCTCCTAAACCCGAAAAACCTAAGGGACCGGTGACCCTTGGGCGAACAACTTTCATTAACAAAATCCTTAAAAAGACCGAATCTCAGCCATCAATAGGACCTAGGAAATTTATCTCTAGATAGCTTACTAGTTCCCTTCAGGCCACAGAGTCACCATCTGAAGCCTTTGCGGAGATACATAGTCAAACAGTGGGAATTGAGCAAGATTCCCAATAAATTTAGAATCCCTGCCTAATTTCTCCACAAGAAGAGAACTCGAGTAATCTCCATGAAGGAGAAGGGGAAACAGGAGAAGTAGAAGAACCAAAATCTCCTCTTGAAATAGTCCAAACAGTGAGCATTCTAGATAAGGGAAGTGTTGTCAAACTCATTCAAAACAAAGGACCTGAATCTCCTCAAATAGTAGGCCAGCTGTTGCACTAAAAATTGTCATCTTGACATTCTGCTATGTGTATGAGCTCATTATCACTCATACTTCCTCCTTTGAAAGTCTAACACATCAGTTTCTCATGTCAAGCCTTGAAAATAAGAGAAAAGTTCCTAAAAATCTCCTTAACTTTGGTATCGCACTTTCTCTATATCTTGCCTGCGGTCCCGCACCTAATGTTCATGAATCCTGCGTACCTAAATCCAATTTCTCTGTGTTATGGGTGCAGACCCCTGTAAATATTAAAAAGGCGCAAGTAAACTCAAAAAATCTCACTTTCAGTAAATTCTAGAAGCCTCTAGAAAGAATCTTGCGGTGGCAGAACCGCTCTTTTGAGGTTCATGTATCCCTTACCTTATGGAGCTAACCCCTTGATGTGAGGAGCTTATCCCTCTGAAGGAGGATTCTATCTCTTCATAGTTGGAACCGAAACCTCCTCTTTTCCACTATAAAAAGAGGTATTGGGTAGCCTCAAGGGGATTTCAAGCTTTAGATTATCTGAGGTTAAGTGTTGTTGGGATTCAGACTCATTTAACTGAGATTTTGTGAGGAGAGATCATATACCTCTATCTGTCTCGGTTGGAGGAGTGCAGAGCTTATCAGAGTAGAGGAGATTCCTGCTTCAGACCCTGGGAAGGCCTGTTCAACATCAAGGCTAAGGTTGTAAGGTTTTCCTTCTTTTAAAGTTAATACAAATGAATTCATTTTTCTCAATAAGTTGTTAGTTAACTGTTTATTTCATGGATTCCTTGATCACCATGATAATCATGATTTATGATGTTTACTATTCAGGTGCTATTTAATGTTTTCTTGTTTGTGACTGCAGGTTTACAAAGATAACTCCTTCAAGTGCATGAGGGACAACGACTTCAAACGAGCATTGGATCTTCGGTAAGTTCTTAAACATATTTATAGCATTCTTTTATAAATCATATGTGTTTAGAGAAATATAGGTTTATTTGGCTGTTTGTTGCTAGATTACCTTTTGGTACTAGGGAGATCGATCTTGTCCGCAATATTGATTAATCTGCCCAATAAATTTGCGACTCCACTGGGGAAAGAACTTGTTGTTTTTGGTTCTCTTTTATTTTGATTTGAGGAAAAGTTTTTCCTGGTTTTTAATTGATAGATATCTGCCTGGGTAGCTTAGGTTTTCTTTGTTTTTGAAATTTTTTAAATCTTTTATGTTTTTCTTGAACTTTTCTGGGAACCGCACTTTGTTCTTTTGCACAGTGCGGGGAGTTTCGCACTTTCCATAAGTAAACAGTGCGGGACCGCACCTGTTACTTCTGGAAGCCTGCGGACCCTATTAAAATTTTGGAAAAACTCCAGATTTATTTTTTCATTTTATCTTTATTTTGATTTAGAGTTTTTAGTAGCTTCCCAGATTGATGTCGTTTCTGTCAAAGGTTTTTTGTGAATGAGTTCCAATAGTATTTGTGTTTTGATGATTTTCTAGAAGTTTTGCATTTTGGATTTCTTTTCACTTGGTCTTTGTAGTGATTCGAAGCATTGGCAGTTTGAAATACCTCATATTACATTAGTATTTTTTCCTTTTTTCCGAGTCTGACCTGATTGTGAAATCCATCCTTTATTGAGAAATAGATCTATTTGTTTCTTTGCAAATCTTCGATAGGTTTTGAATTTCATTTTTATAAAGAAAAAATATCTGAGTTTTTTTTTATTTGTTTGTTATTATGGACAAAGAGATCCTTAGTTTACTGAACAACTAAGTAAAACATTCTTCAAAAATATTAAAGCTTTTATTCAATTATATTTTTAAAGTTTGTAGATCTCAAAATTAGTTTTTGTAGTTTTGAGTGCTTTTAAAATATGTAGATTTCTTTTGAAGGAAAGTTGTTTTTGTAGTTTCAAGTTTTGAAAGCAAAAGGATTTTATTGTGAGCTTTGATAATTTGTCTCATCTTGAGTTATTGTTGAAAAAGCCAAAAATATTTTCTTTTAGTTATTCTTTATGTTTGAAGAAAGAATTGTTTCTTAAAAGAATTGCATTCTCGAACTCTTTCTTTAGCTAGAATTTCATTGAAAGAAAACTAATTGATTATCATTTTTTAGGTGCATTTTTAGTGTTTTTGGAAGTTGAGTCTTCACACCATCAAAGTTTCATTTTTGTACCTATTGACTTAAAGAACAGCTCATAAAATTAATGCTTAATTAAAATTCATCTACTAATCTTTTTATTTCTAGGGCTGTTATCACCAACATAGCTTAGGCTAGTATCTTGGAGTAGGGAGTAATTAACTCTCCAAGATAGTAAAAACAAACAAGTAGATAGATCTTGCGGTAGGAAATAAATCAAATTGTAATTGGTACAATCTGGGAAGCTTCTCTTAAAGGAGTTAATCACGAGATCATGCCTGAACCTTTGAGACAATCAATTCTGTTTCATTGGGAAAGATAGAAGATTTTGCGTGCATTACAAACGGTAAACCTCGGATTAACCATTGTCAAGGAGCCTGGGGTCACTTGTCGATAAACCTCAGATTAACCATGTCGAGGAGCCTTCAAGGGGATTGAGCTTTGTTACTCTGCCCTTGCGCGTGGGATCGGATCGTAGATTTTTCCCCCAGTTGTATTTGTTACTGTTGGTAACTTTAGTGTCCATAAACTTAAGATTATTTCCTAAGGTGACGGTGAAGGAAAGATCTCACTGTACCTGGAGCAGACGTCGACTAGACTCACTTGGACTCTCTGGGGGGTTCTCTTCACACGAGATGGTTTTGTGAAGAAACTTGTGCCAGTCTGTTTCATTAAGCAGGTTGTCGGGGTAACTGTTACAACTGCCCTTTCTGTATTAAATTTATACTAAGTTGGATTTCATCACCAACTAGTGTTTTTAGTACGGGAAGTTTACTGTTTCTGTGTGGTTTGAACTCTTAGATTTTTAAGCATGTGATTTAGCTGTTTGTTTCTTTAGAGACTTTAGGTGTTTTTATTGAGATTTTCTTTGTTTGCGTGTGATTAGTTAATATTTAATCATGGCGGAATTGTCGAGACAATCTCGGAGACTTCAAGGGAAACCCCCTGAATATACACCAAGTCAGCCTGAAGGGCTACGTGCTCTAGTATCATCTAGTAGCGATAGAATTAGATCAACAGAAATTGGAACTTCATCTATAGTTGTTCATACTAATCATCAAATACCCACAACAGAACATATTTCTGAACCGATTTCAGTTTCTAAAGTTACTGGCAGCATTTCTCCTTCCAGTGAACTAGCTGACGAACCTGAAATTTTGAGCCTGAAACTGAACCTTCTGTTTTGGAAACATCCTCGGGATTTATTACACCAACTTCTAGCGATCTTGGTTAACCTAGGGTAAGAAATATTATTACTGAAGATCTTCCATCTGGCCTCATTTCTATTGAAGAGCTTACTAGTCCAGACGAAGAGTTATCTCTTCCCGAATCCCCTCAGTATTTAAATCTTAGGGAGCGTGAATCTATTTTCTACAGCCCTATTCGAACTGATGCTTGGTATCTATATTTGACAAACTTTTTAGAGAATCCAGGTCTTGCTTTTTCTCCACCTCGAATTCCATTTCATCCTACACCCAAAGGTTACTATCCGTCATCCATTATGGCAGGAGAGTCATCCATGTTTTCCCAGACACCGGAAGCATTTTTATACGGTGGTCCTTATATTCCTTCGGGATATCAGGCTCTGTCTGGTACTTTTTCTGGAGCGGCTCCTCGACTGATAGAACATGTATTATCATCTGGTCTAAATGGAATTAAAACTGAAATGTTGAACGCATAGCAAATCTTTATGATGTTTGGTAATATTCTGAATCCTCAACCTCAAGGAAGTGAGTTAGTGCCTGGAGGAAAATTTTAGGGAAATCAGTTACCGCCTAGGGTGCAACCTCAAGGTAGTCAGTTATCGCCCGGGGGCCAACCTTCAGGTAGTCAGTTACCACCTGGGGGGAAACCTCAAGGTAGATTTTTCCCAGGACAAACTGTTGAATCATATTATTTTGGAGGACAACCTCAAGGACAGTACATACCTCAAGGTTATCAACCTTCAGGATAGTACATACCCCAAGGTCAACCCCAAACTCAATATGCTCCTCAGAGTCCTTATTAACCCCAGCTTCAGTACGCGCCTCAGGGTTATCAACCTCAAGGTAAATACCCAATTCAAGGTTTCCAACCGCCTTCTGGTCAATCATTTGTGCAAGGAGCTGGAAATTTACCACTTACTTATCAACCCTATGTTCAACCAGGCTATGGTCCTTACGTTCAACCTTCTACGGGACAATACCCCGGAATGAATATGGTGTGGGATCCATCCTAATATCAATATCCTATGCATCCTAATGTGTAGTTATCTTCTCAACCTGGACAACCTTTGGTTTCTGGTCCAACCCAGCAACCTTTCAGCCTACTATTCAAACTCCTGCACCTAGTTCTATTCAGTAATCTGGGCCTAGTACACCTCAGACTCCGCCTCAAACTGCTGCAACTGTTGCAACGTCTATTCAACCTATAACACCTATTTATGGAGTATCAGTAGCTCCAAGTTCTTCTATCCCTACATCCATGCAAATCCCTCAAGTCTCTGTACCCCAGTTAGGACCTTCAGTTTAGACTTCAGTTCAGATGCCTGCGGGACAAGTTGGTACAAGTACGGTAGTCACAAGTCAACCGCAATTTACGTATCAACTGTACCAGGGACAGTATCAATTCGGTTTTGTTTCACAGAACCCAGATTATCAGTATCAACCGTACCGTGGCTATACTTATCAACAGCCTCAACAACCCCAGTTTGGTCCGATTAATCCTGGTTACCCGGGAGGTTACACAATTCCTAATGCAAATCTGATTCCTAGTTATCCTAGGTATCCTCCTCCCGAAACTGCTTTGGCTACTCAAGGTTTTCGCGACCCTAACCGTCAGTTACCATTTATTGCAACTTTGAATTTACCTGATTTGACGTGCCTTACGAATGATCCAATTCTATATTATCCGTACTGGCCGCCAATGCCACATAATTTGCCCAGTGATATACCAAAATTCGAAGGTAAGTCAGGAGAGGATCCATCAAATCACGTTATGACTTATCACCTCTATTGTGCATCTAATTCAATTCGCTTACGTCTTTTCCAAAGAACTCTTATTGGTCTTGCCACCAAATGGTACATTGAGTTACCACGAGGCTCTTTTAATAATTTCAGTCAGTTAGCAACTGCTTTCTTAACTCATTTTCAGTTGCCTGTCCAATACGACAATGGCATGGAACTTTTGACTTCACCAAAGCAATCCACATCCACATATATTTCTGATCATATTCACGAATGGCGACGTAGAAGGCGTTTAGTGAAAGTTTACATTCCGGATCAAATTTTGGCAAAATGGTTTGTTAAATCATTGTTACCCAAAATCACTGAAGATGTAGCTAAGGCCAGAGTTGTTACTGAGGAGCAAGTAATTTCTCAAGCTCAGTACCTTGACCTCATCTATACACAATCAGGTACTTTACATGAAAAAATCCCCGATCTTCCAAAACAAGGTCAAATAACTACAACTCCTTCAGGGTCTCATGCCGTTGATGGTATGATTGGTACAGTCAATATTAAAAGTAAGAAGAAATATTCAAAGAATTCTTCTCCTATTATAACTTTACCTAATTCCCCGAAAGGAGAATCTTCCCCCAAAATTTCTGCTGACATTCATGTCGTAGAGACATCTACGGCCAAATATAAATCCAGTGGTAAAAAGAAAGGGAAGAATAAAAAAAAAAAGAATTCAAAAGAGAAAACTGATAAAAACGAATCCAATGATGAAAAACGCAAACCTTTCTATCATTGTTACATTTGTGACGAGGATCATTTTACTAAAGAATGCCCACATCGAGCAGAGGTTGCGAAATTCGTTAAAGGTTCACAACAACCTGTTGTCTTCAAGGATCCTTTTCCTACTCAAGATAGTAAGATGATTGGTTCTACCTCGAATGCCTTAGAAAAACCTATTATGATGATGTCTCATGTCAGGATTGCAACGCGATCACAAGATTATGGTAGTAAGAATCCTGTTGATGGTAAAGAAGCAAAATATTCTAGTGCAAACACATCAACTACACCTCCTCCTGTTTCTGGTCCGCTACAGATCAAGAAACCAAATCCAGACTTAATAATCAAACCGCCTGCTAAAGGTGTTCTTCATAAATCAGCTTTCAATCCACATGTGAGAGCTGCTCATAATTACAACATTGTTGAGGACTTAGCTATTTCCTCTTCAGCAATGTCGGCTTTGGAAGTGCTGCAATCATGCCCAGCACAGCGTAAATTACTTTTGTCTGCCATAGGAGCTGTCGATATTCAGGATTTGAACCTTATAATATTCTATTTAGAGAATAGTACACCTCGCCCAACTCACCAAATGGCTTTCAAAATTCCAGTATTAGTAAAAAATAGACCGATATTTCGGACTGTGATTGATGACGGAGCTTCAACGTGTATTATGTCGATCCAGTGTTGGAAATCGCTTGGTTATCCTACACTCAATCTGTCTCCGATAATTCTAAAGGCTTTTGATGGCCGAGGTTTCCACCCTTTTGGTATTTTGCAGGATTTACCCATAGGGATCGAAGGTAAAACCGTAAATCTAGATGTGGAAGTGGTTGATGCCCCTCCAGATTACAACCTTCTTCTGGGTCATATTTGGTCTTATGCTATGACTGTTGTTGTTTCTTCGATCTTTCGGCTCATAAAATTTCCATATCAAGGAAGGATCGTTACAATGGATCAGTTAAATTATTTCTCTTCCGATCTAGCCTCTACAGAAACAATCCAGCACATTGGTAAAGAGGCTATCCCTTACAAGGATGTTGGAGTAGGTTTGATTAACGATTCTGGTTTACTAGGAACTTTTTCCTTTCCTCCTCCTAACGTATCGCCTTCTATCGCAACTATTCATATGATTTTGTCAGATACTATTATGTTTGATGTTCCTTGGATCGTACCTTTCGACTTCGAGTTAGATTCATTTGATGGCATGATGCCTTTGAGTCCATTTGAAATTTCATATCAGGCTGTACAGTCACTTTCTGACCCTTCTTCAACCGAAACTGATCCAATGAATGGGATCCATGAGGAATCACTTTCTATATCTAGTTCAGCCACAATGACATTTCCTGATCTTGTTCATACTGATGAACGGATTCATGAACTTTTTTCTGTTGACGAATTACCATGGAAAGATCTACATCACCGATCTTCGTTTTTACCTGAGCTAGATCATTTTGAAGATGATTTCGCATCAATTTTTACTGTTGAATATGTCAAAGAACCGCAGAATCCATTGCAAAATCTTGATTCTGAGTTAAATTTGGAAAATATCTCTTGAACTATTCCAATTGACATTTTAGTAAAGCCAGGAATAATTGAAAACATTCATATAGGTGCTTGTTGTACGGAAGATTAAATTCAAACTTATAAAGCCCTATTTCAAGAATTCCGTGATGTGTTTGCCTGGTCATATGAAGAAATTCCAGGAATCGATCCGTCAATTGTCGTACATGAAATCAAGACTTACCCCGATGCCAAACCTGTCCCTCAACGTCTACGTCAAATACATCCTAGAAAAGATGCTGCTATCAAAGTCAAAGTTGAGAAATTACTTCGTGCAGGTTTCATTTATCCAATTCCTTTAACCGATTCGGTATCGAATATTGTTCCTGTTACTAAAAAACAAGGAACGATAGGAGTATGTATCAACTATAGACAATTATCCAACCCCCTATATCGATCAAATTATCAATGATTGTGCCAGCAGTGAAATTTTTTCCTTTATGAATGGTTTTTTTTGTTACAGTCAAATAAACATACTCCCTGCTGATCAACGAAAAACAACTTTCATTTTCCCATGTGGGACAATTGCTTATTGCAAACTACCCTTTGGATTAAAGAATGTTGGAGCAACTTTTCAAAGGGCTATGTCTTATGTATTTCATGACATTAAGCACATTGTGCAGCCTTATCTCGATGATTTACCTGCTCATTCATCGCGTAGGGCCGACCATCTCACTCATTTACGAGCTATATTTATGAGATGTAGGCATTATCGAATTCAGATAAATCCACACAAATGTGTTTTTTGTGTAGAATCGGATCGCTAACTGGGATTTATTGTTTCAAAAGCAGGCATTTGTGTTGATCCATCAAAGGTCGAAGCTATTGTCAATCTACCTCCTCCTTCGACTCTGCGCCAACTCCAAATTTTGCAGGGGAAAGCAAACTTTTTACATCGATTCATTCCTAACTACGCCGAGCTAACAAAGGGTTTTACCTGGTTGTTGAAACAGAACATTCCATTCTTTTGGGATGAGATCGCTGATCAATCTTTTGATGCACTTAAACACGCATTGACCCATGCACCATTATTGCATCCTCCCAACTACAACCAGGACTACGATTTGTACCTCACCGACTCTTATTCCAAAATTGGGATGGTTTTAGTTCAGGAAGACGAATTCAATAATGAACATGTGATTTACTATCTTAGTCGAAATCTGCACCCGACTGAGATAAAATATACACATGTGGAGAAATTGGCCTTGGCAGTTGTTCAAGCTGTCCAAAGATTTAGACACTACATCTTATTACGCAAAACCACAGTAATTTCTGACTGTAACCCTATGATGTACATTTTAACCAAACAATTTCTAGGGGGCAAGTATTCCAAATGGATAGTTATCCTGCAGGAATTTGACTTGGAATTTGAAAAATCCAAGGCAAAGAAATCTTTGGTTTTTGCAGAACTGATGTGTGATTTCCCCTCTACTGATACTAAAACTGTGGCAGAGCAGCCCATTGCGGATGACTCCCTGTTTCTTATCAGTACTCTTGATCCATGGTATGGGGATATTATCATTTATCTCCAAACCCAATATTTTCAGCCTAAAATCTCATGATCACAGTGACGGAAAATACGCTTCCAATCCCAACAATACAATATTATTGGCGATACACTCTATCTTCGTGGAGCGGATTCTGTTTTCCGAAGATGTCTTACTCATGAAGAAGCTGAGAAGGTTTTAAATGACTGCCATTCTGGAGCATGTGGCGGTCGTATGTCTGGGTATGCAGCAGCCCAAAAGATATTGAGCGTTGGTTATTTCTGGCTGTTGTTATTCAAATATTGTATCTATGCAGTCCAGAAATGCCACAATTGTCAAGTTTTTTATCGTAAAATGTGTGCGCCACTTGCTCCTCTTCACCCTATAATTGCTGTCGTTCATTTCACAAAATGGGGTATTGATTTTATTACATGTAACCCTCACTCGGCCGGGGGGCATGCATATATTATCTTAGCGGTAGATTATTTTACTAAGTGGGCCGAGGCGATGCCTACATTTTTGGCAGATGGCAAGATTGCTGCAAATTTCATATTCAATCACATAATTGCTAGATTTGGTGTTCCTCAAGCCATTATTATAGATCATGGAAGCCATTTTCGAAATATCATGATGACTGAACTAACAGATCAACTTGGCCTGCGCCACGATAGTTCTACTCCTTATTACCCGCGGGCCAATGGTCTGGTTGAAGCAATAAATCAAGTTCTAGTCACTATGATCAGATGAATTATTGGTATTCATAAGTTGAATTGGCATTCCATGTTATTTTCAACACTTTGGGCATATCGGACCTCAGTAAAAACGTCAACTGGTTTCACTCCCTTTCAACTGGTTTACGGCTTGGAAGCTATGTTGCCTATTGAATGAAAAATTCCGTCATTGAAATTAGCCATAGAATTACTCCCAGCTACATCTAAAGAGGAGAAACATTTTGTGTACTTGGATCAGCTAGATGAGAATCGACGAAATGCTAAGATAGCAAACGAGGCTCATGTCAAATGAATAAAAGAAATGTATTATAAAAGTGTTACCCCTTGTAATTTTTCAGAAGGAGACCTAGTCTTAGTGTATGATCAAGCCAACGATAAACTAGGAGCTGGAAAATTTGTGCCCATGTGGTATGGTCCTTTCATTTTTAAGCGAAAGCTAGCAAAAGGAGCCTATGAGCTGATAGATTTCGACGGTGTCTCTTTAGATAAACCCAGAAATGGGCTTTATCTGAAGAGATATTATGCTTAAATTTGGTGTGGAGATTTATTAGATTAGATTTCTTTACTGCTAATGTGTCTTAGATTAGAAAAGCGTGCCTAGTTTAGAGTGTGTTTTTATCACTATTCCTGCTTATCTGAGTTTTACTCTTGATATTGCAGATGTCGACGTCTCTTCAAACCTACATTAGTTTTGTTGATGGTGCTTGTCGTAGTACACGGAACATTTCTTCCGCAGCTTGGGTTATCTATTCACCCTCTGACGAGCTAGTATCCATGCATGGGGTAAGCCTCGGTCAAACAACAAATAACATTGCAGAGTATAGTGCAGTGATTGAGTTATTATCTGAATCCATATCATTTGGAATTCAGAGTTTGATTGTTAGGTTGGATCCTGAACTTGTTGTATTACAGCTCAACAAGGTTTATGCCATTAGAAATACAGTGTTATTACGGTTATTTTTAAGAGTTCGTCTCTTGGAACATGAATTTGATTACATTGAATATCAACATATTCCAAGACATTTAAATACATTAGCAGATGTAGTTGCTTCTAGTATGATAAATCGACATTTTCAATAATCAAAATAGTAAATTAAACAACATTTATGACATGTACACAAATAGCCGGTAAATAGTGATATATCATAGTATAGAAGTGTTTTCAAAAAATATACATCGTCTTCAATCATAGGTTGGAAACACCTTATGACCGACAAAAATGGTAATACAAAAGGTCAAAAATATGAGTCTACGACACGATCATCTTATCACTAATGATGATCATGATAAGAGACCACTGCCCGGGCCACCCTACATAGGAACCTCCTAAAAGGTCTTGGGACACCAATCATGTATCTCTGTAATCTGAGCGGAATATCATCTATGTCGGTCTCTGGAATGTCTAGAGTCAGGCGCTCTAGGTGATGCTCTAAATTAGACAGGATATCGGCTGATTAGCCCTCTGGGGCCGGTACTGCAGTAGTTGGATGCCTCCTCTCATAAGGTTGGAGATGGGCTGGTCGCCGTGGGCCCACATCTGCAATTAAAACTTTTGATTATTTGTTTCAAGACAATTAAAATAAAAAATTAGAACTTAGAAATTGTTGAAAATGATTTTTACTTGATTCATCCCACTGTTCCCCTGCTGGGAGAGCCATCTCTCGATTGCCGCGGAAATCTATCCTGGCATATGGAAAGTCCTCTATAACAAAAATTTGGTGTTCCAGCCAATGAAAATATGTAGAAGAAAATCGAACAACCTCAACGCCCTCAGCAGTGTGACGGGCCATCAATGCAACCCAACGAACCATCCTAGGTTCTCGAGGTCGTCCAGCATCAACAGGAATGTTCTGCAGAGCTAACATGGGGATCCTCTCTAGAGCAAAGGTGACTACAATGGATCCATATCCAAAGTTATTCAGCTTTCCGTTCTTTGCTCTGGTTAGTTTTCCTTTTACACTGGCCAGCACATCTTTGCACCAGTTGAAAATGGTGCCACGAAAATAGTCTACAACAATGCGCATCTGGGAACTGGTAGCTACATACAACGCTGCACTCCCACAAATTCTGGTGACAGTAAATGCAATAACTTTAAGCTTGGGATGGATGATAGTTTTTAGGTCAATCCGTTTGTCCCTGGGGTCTGCCTGATCATCACAGAACTCTGGTCGAAGACTAGCGACAGTCTGGCCACCTAGCCTAGTCCCAAACAAAGAAATTTGTTCGCCCCTTTTGGACAAACCAGTCAAAAAATAGATATCCTCCAGCTCAATTTCGAGCCAGTGGCCTCCAATAATGAAACACTGGTCCTGTACATTCCATCTATTCACCAGCCATGTCAGGAGGTCTACCTGTGCCCTCATGCCCTAAATGGCCCAGAATTTATAAAAACTGCATGCTCTTAATGCCTGCATTGTAGGAAAATGATTCATTGCGGCATCATCTATGTCTTCATGCTCGCGTTCTCTCCAAATAAGCATCTTGTATGTTCTACATTGCATAAAAAGACATATTAGAACAAGATTTTTTGAAAATATTTAGGCGGGAGTTGAGAAAATTTAGTTCAAATTTTCATTTGCGCGGGGTTCGCACCTGAAATTCATACACAGTGCGTAGATAAGCACGGGCACTATGGAAAAAGTGCGGACCCAGGACTTTTTCCCATGTAGAAAAAAGTCGGGGTCTGCAGGGCCTGCGTGTTGCACCTGCGGACCCCCACGGGTGATTTTTTAAACATATTTTTCTCTTAAAAACGAAATCTAAAGCCTAAAAATGAAATGTAAATAGATGAAATGGAATATTAGGAGGTCATGGATTACCTAGAGCAGACGGTTCTCGATTTCGTCGGACGGATTTTCCAGAATCTTCACAGGAACTTTTTTACCCAAAAGCTTTTACTTTTCACTCTGAACTCAAATGGTAAAAATGAAGTTAGAAAAGCCCTTTTTATAAGTTTTTTCGAATAAATGAATTTTTAATTTGTTTATTTTTCACTTTAAAAAGGTTATTTTTGAAAGCATTTTTATTTATCTCAAACAGGTATGTCTAATGTTTCAAGTTTTTGTGCAGAAATTGGATTTTTCAGGAGAATTGATCATTTTTCAACAGAGAGCATACTTTTATCACTTTTTCGGACTCTTTCAAAAATTTACGAAAAAGTGAAACATTGGAGTCCTCTTTTAAGCCCTTTTCAGACTCTCTAAACATGAAAAGATTGTCGAGCACTTGATTATTTAAACTCGTTAAAATAAATGAATGATCTTCCCTTCAGTATAAGTTTACCCCTTTTACGGACTGAAATGGAATATTTACGAAAAAGGTATACGTTGACTAATTATGGTCAATAGAGTTCTCTCCCACATTATTTTATCCTTTTTTAGGCTCAAGAGACTAAATTTACTAAAAATTACACCCATGGAGTTTTCTTAATTTTTTTCTTCTGACTCCCTAAAATTGAAAAACACCGAGTTTCTCCTATACTGGACTTGTTAAAACTTAACAGTAAAGGACCTGTTCAATTTTAAACAGGAACGAACCACTCCTTCATAGGGTTCGAATCTTAAACTAAGTTGGACTCATCCGAAGGATGAGCTTATAAACAAGCAAATGTTATCCTCCTCAAGCTTGTCAAAAATAAAGAGGTACTTGCCAGAAATGGTGGGGGAAAAGAGAGAAAAATAGACTTGTTTGTTGTATTTTGATTTTTCGAAAATCCAGTTAACCACTCTTGAACATGACACTTTTGTTCACCTGGGTTGGGAAATCCTTTTCCTAACAGTTAATCAAACCATATTGAAAGTCTTCAGCTAGTTTCTGGGTATTAGCTTTGGGTCAATTGTCACCAAGCCATCTGCAGTGTCGTTATGTGTTCAAGAGGATAGTTCAAATAAACCATTCATCTGCAAAATATATGTCATCCATTTTGACCATCCCTAAGTCAGTCCTTGCCAATATATTTCTTCAAAACTTGATCTATGATTTCGTGTTGTGGGCTTCCGTACGACGGATCACTTTCTATCGACGACAGCTCATTATCTAGGAAGTTGATCTAGAAATCGTCAGTACCTTGAAATTTGCACGCCTTAATGGTAGGTTTCTCGCCTTTGACGACAGGTTGTATCATTGATCTTCGATCGAATGATTCCGTGACATGTTCGACTTCAGCTAATTCATTCACATTTCATGGATTGTACTGAGTACTTTGAGAGCCATTGACATTACTGGTGGTTACTCTCACACTTGTTAACAGTTTACATTATTGACTGGTAATCAAGTGGTTTCTACCATGTTCGACTTCGACACATTCATTCACATGGATAGAATCGAACTAGTTCGAGATGCGGAAATCAAGACCCTGGATCTAGTTTCTACCATCCAGGCTACGAGGAATTTTGATATCATTTATACAGTGGACTATTCATAAATAGATGGCTACGTCCATACTGTGTCTACACATGTCTATACTATGATGTATTCAAAATCATTCCTGTATCAGAATGGTTTGAATCAGTTTCTAGTTAGTTTTGGTCTGAGTATGGGAATGCCTACCTCAGGGATGATATGTACATATATATATTTTTCATTGAATGATTTTACAGGTTCTGACTGGGGTGTCCACAGGATTATCCTTGAAATGATAAAGTACTACACTCTTCATATATGAGATACTTCAGCTTCATCTATTCTAGACTTTGCACTTTAGGGGGCAATCTGTTGCATTGAAAATTTTCATCTTGACATTCTGCTATGTGTATGAGCTCATTATCACTCATACTTCCTCCTTTGCAAGTCTAACACATCATTTCCTCATGTCAAGCCTTGAAAATAAGAGAAACGTTCCTAAAAAACTCCTTAACTCTAGTATCACACTTTCTCTGTATCTTGCCTGTGGTCCCACACCTAATGTTCATGACTCCTGCGTACCTGAACGCACTTTCTCTATGTTATGGGTGCGGACCCCTGTAAAGATTAAAAAGGCACAAGTAAACTCAAAAAAGCTCACTTTTAGTAAATTGTATAAGCCTCTAGAAAGAATCTTGCGGTGGCAGAACTGCTCTTTTGAGGTTCATGTATCCCTTACCTTATGGATCTAACCCCTTGATGTGAGGAGCTTATCCCTTTGAAGGAGGATTCTATCCCTTCATAGTTGGAACTGAAACCTCCTCTTTTCCACTATAAAAAGAGGCATTGGGTAGCCTCAAGGGGAGTTCAAGCTTTAGATTATTTGAGGTTAAGTGTTGTTGGGATTCAGACTCATTTAACTGAGATTTTTGTGAGGAGAGATCACATCCCTCTATCTGTCTCAGTTGGAGGAGTGCAGAGCTTATCAGAGTAGAGGAGATTCCTGCTTCGGACCCTGGGAAGGCCTGTTCAACATCAAGGCTAAGGTTGTAAGGTTTTCCTTCTTTTAAAATTAATACAAATGAATTCATTTTTCTCAATAAGCTGTTAGTTAACTATTTATTTCATGGATTCCTTGATCACCATGATAAGCATGATTTATGATGTTTACTATTCAGGTTCTATTTAATGTTTGCTTGTTTGTGACTGCAGGTTTACAAAGATAACTCCTTCAAGTGCACGATGGAAAATGACTTCAAACGATCATTGGATCTTCGGTAAGTTCTTAAACATATTTATAGCATTCTTTTATAAATCATATATGTTTAGAGAAATATAGGTTTATTTGGCTGTTTGTTGCTAGATTACCTTTTGGTACTAGGGAGATCGATCTTTTCCGCAAGATTGATTAATCCGCCCAACACCAGCAAGGAATACTTATTGTTCCAGATCAGGAAAGTGTTGTCAAGGCCATTCCTACTCCTTCTAGTCAGCCTAGGAATTCCCTTGAGATCCCAAAAGGATATTGGCACATATTTGATCAAATGGCCCAGAACCAAAACTAGAACCAGCAAACACCCCAGAAAACTTCCACACTGCAATATCCTATAGTGGATGCTACAGTTAATGCACCTATGAAAGCCATTCCTCTTCAACATATTCCTACATTTCATGGCTTCAGATCGGAAGATCCAGATGCATTTCTATTTGAATTCGATGTGTTATGCAGGGGGTATGACTATACCATCGATCCCCAAAAATTAAAACTATTTCCTTCCACATTAAAAGGAGCAGCCTTACGATGCTTTATGGGGCTAGGTGGGGGTGTTATAACTGATTGGGATCAGATGAAAGCTGCATTTCTAAAGAAATATTAGGATTATTGCAGGTCTCGGGAACTAAAAGACGAAATATTTCAAATGACAGCAAAACTGAACGAAACCCTAGAAAAATATGTGGAACGGTTTCAATACAATCTTCAAAGATCCCCTTATGCATCTTTACCCTTACCTGATAATGTACTGAAAACTACATTAATTAGGGGGATGAAGGATCAATGGGTTGAAACATTGAATATTATGGGAAAAAGTGATATATATCAGGAAATCTATGCTAACATCATTGATTTGTGTATCAGGAGTTTGAGGGGCAATACAAGGCTAAAATCAGCAGAATTTGACATGATCACAAGGGATAATAATACCTCCAATGAAGGTGTAACTCGTGCAGAGATTGGAAACCTGCTGGAAGATTTTAAAATAGATATTCTAGGGACTCTAACAACGCAGTTCGACATTATGCAAGCCAAACAAAAGCAAGTAGAAGTAGAACAAAATTTGGCAGTATTCTGTCCCAGATGCAGGAAGAAACACAGCCACAAAGAGTGCCCATCGGATATAATCAAATTTTGTGCCATTTTCATGAAAGACCACCCCACAGAATGATTTCCCTTACTTCCTGTCCTAAAAGTAGTCTATAAAGAGGTAGAAGAAGAATCAGAAGTGGTATGCTTACTTAATCAGCGCTGACAATGGCAGCCACGAAAATCAGGGATGCCAACTGATACATTTTCTTCTTTTCAACCTCCTCAATATAATGCTCAGCAATATAATGGAATGTGGAAAAATCAACCACCTTTCCCCAATTGGTCACAACAACCATTCCCTACATCATCATGGCCAAATCAAACAAATCAAACTAATTGGCCAAATTTTCCTTTCTGCCCACCGTTTTGGAAAAATAATGCTTATCCAACACAATGGTCGCCCTCTACTTCGCAGAGTCGGGCCTGGCAGTCAAACTGGAAAATACCTACAAATCAGCCAGCTGGAACAATTCCCATACCTACACTTTCCTCCCTATACATTACCACAAAACCCCCAGACCAACTTAAGACCACAACTCCCAGCCCAACCCACGCCAAACCCAAACAATAGGCCAGTTCAGTCTGTCCAAATAATGGAACCACCAGAATTAGAAACTAAACTGAAGGAGTGTAATGACCTTCAATTGAGGTCTTGGGTGTATAGTAGAAATAGAGAGAGACAAAAATGTTCATACTGAAGATCTGTTACCTCTAGAACAAACATTGCAAAAATATAAGGTGGTTCAACAACAAAATCAACATCAAATTCCACAACAAGAAACAACCTCTTCTCCACCATTCCCAGAACGATTAATCATACCTCGCCCATTAGAACATCCTGATTTTTATCTTCTGGGAGAATTAAAAAATTTGTGTATAAAAATCCCTCTCCTCCAATCTATCCAAGACATCCCTATTTATGCAAAAACCATTAAGGAACTGTGTATAAAGAAGCCAAAGAGGAGAACAACCACCAACCCAACTTTCCAAATAGTCGGTACTCTATCTAACTTATTATCAGGAATGGAAACACCTATAAAATATGAAGACCCAGGAAATCCTATAGTGACGGTGCAAATCAATGGGCAATTGTTCCCAAATGCCTTAGTTGATTTGGGAGCTGCAATCAATATTTTAACAACCACCACTTGTCAAAAACTTGGCATTACATCACTCGAACCAAAAACAACCTTATTAGAGTTGGTTGATTGATCGATAGTCAAACCAGAAGGTACACTACAAGATGTAATGGTATATGTAGATTCTTGGGAATACCCTACTGACTTCCTGGTTATCAACCCAAAGAACCAGCTAGATGGACAGCCATTAATCCTAGGTAGACCTTGGTTGGCAACTGTCGATGCTTATATTGGCTGCCGACAAGACAACATGACAATAACAAGGGGAAACTATGTCAAAAATTTAGCTTTATATCCCTCATCCCAACCAAGCCTATCAGTAATCAAAATGAGAAAGCAACTTGTATCATATCTTATGGAAAATATGAGATCACCTCTAACTATAGAATATGCCCTCAATTTTAAAGATCAAATAGAGGATGATATCATCAATAGTTTTATTAATAAACTACAAATCAGATCCCATCTACAATGTCACATGATCAAGGCAACATTTGATAATAAAGAAGAAGAAGATCCTCTGAAATACATCCATGATCAAGTAATACCCACTACTTCTGTGTACAATAGCAAGATTGTAGAAATTGAGCTGGGAAAAACTCTAAACATTAACAAAAATCTGACTGCTGAACAAGAAGAGAAGTTGGTCCAATTACTATGGAAATATAAAGCAGCCTTTGCATGGGATTATCCAGACATGAAGGGAATTGACCCCAAATTATGCACACACCACATCTATACCAAAAAGGATGTGAGACCCATTCGCCAACCCCAAAGAAGACTAAACCCTCACCTTAAAGATATTGTGAAAGCTGAATTACAAAAACTATTGGATGTCAATTTCATTTACCCAATATCTAATAGCAAGTGGGTCTCTCCATTAGTAGTGGTATCAATAAGAACGAGAAGTGGAGAATATGTGTAGATTACGGAGAACTCAACAAAGAAACCCAGAAAGACCACTTTCCCCTCCCTTCATTGACTAGGTATTAGACACATTGACAGGAAAGAAATTCTTTTCTTTCCTTGATGGCTTCAGTGGGTACAATAAAATCCAGATTGACCCTGAAGACCAAGACAAAACTACTTTTACCTGTCCTTGGGGGACATTTTCCTACCGAGTCTTACCCTTTGGCCTATGCAATGCCCCTGCTACATTTCAAAGGGCCATTCTCAACATCTTTTCAGATTTAATAAATGAAGGGCTCGAAGTATATATGGATGACTTCACACCTTACGGAGATGATTTTGAGCCAGCATTAGAAAATTTAGAAAAGGTGTTGCAAAGATGTATTGACACTAGGCTTTGTTTAAGCCATGAAAAGTGTCATATGATGATGACCGAAGGACTTATCTTAGGACATTATATTTCAGCAGCTGGAATTCAGGTGGATCCAGCCAAAATTCAGATAATTTTGTTAATACCCACACCCACCACACAAACAGAGGTACGTAGCTTTCTTGGATTTTCTAGTTATTATAGGAGATTTATAGAACATTATTCTCGAATAGCTGCACCTTTATATGCACTAACTGGAAATGTTGATTTTATTTGGACAGATAAATGTGACAATGCCTTCAATGATCTGAAAAATCTTGTTTCAACAGCCCCAGTGCTGAGGGGCCCAAATTGGAATTTGCCATTCCAAATTTCATTTGATGCCTTAGACACAGCAATTGGAGCAGTACTTGGGCAGGAGGAAGACAAGAATCCATATGCAATCTATTACATTAGCGAAAAACTATCCCCTACTGAATTAAATTATACTGTGACTGAGAAGGAATTTTTAGCTGTAGTACATGCTATAAATAAGTTTAGACATTATATAACTGGGTATCCTGTAGTACTATATATTGATCACTCTGCCATTAAATTTTTAGCAAATAAACCTATTACAAATGGAAGAGTGACAAGATGGTTGATTTTATTGCAGGAATTCAACATTACAATTAAAGATCGACTTGGAAAAGAGAACCTTGTAGCTGATTTTCTGTCAAGAATGTCAAAGCCAATAGATACAGAAGCAGTTGAAGACCACTTCCCAGATGAAAATTTTTTCGTTGTTACTGTCAGAACCCCATGGTATGCCGATATAGAAAATTATTTGGCAATAGGTAAATTACCTAAACATCTAACCCTTAATGAACGAAAGCATATAATACAACGTAGTACCTGATTCTCTTGGATTGGGGGCTACCTATTTCATACAGGGTCAGATATGCAAATTAGGAGATGCGTCTGGGAGGATGAGGTATTTGATATTTTGAAAGCATGCCATGATGGGCCATGTGGTGGACATTTTGCAGATCGTAGAACCGCCCATAAGGTTTTACAGATAGGCTATTATTGGCCTACCATTTTTAAAGATGCAAAAAAATTTGTGTAGGCCTGTGATAGCTGCCAAAGGGCAGGTCGCCCTGGGCAGTCTGACGAAATGCCTTTGAACCCTCAACTAGTAATTGAACCATTTGAATGCTGGGCGCTCGATTTTTTTGGCCCTATTAGCCCCCCATCAAACCAAAAAACATACATCCTAGTTGCAACCGAGTATGTCACTAAATGGGTTGAAGCAGAGGCACTTTCAAAAGCTACAGAGGACTCTGTAATACAATTTCTTTTCCAAATCTTTGTGCGATATGGCCTCCCGATGGACATAATCACAGATGGAGGACCACAGTTTGTGGTAATAAACTAGCTGAAACATTGTATAATTACCACATTCAGCACAAGATTACAACCCCATACCACCCACAGGCAAACGACCAAGTAGAGAGCACGAACAAAGTGATTGAATCCATATTGACAAAAACTATTGCCTCACAGACGTGACTAGGCCTACAGATTGCCAGAAGCATTGTGGGCATATCGAACAAGATGGAGACCCACTACTGGACATTCACCATATCAATTGGTATTTGGAAAAGAGCCCATCTTTCCAATAGAGTTCGAAATTCAGACATTAAGAACAGCCCAAAAGGTGGGTCTAGATTTAAATGAAACCCAGGCCAAAAGACTGTAGCAAATAAATGAGTTAGATGAAATTAGGCTCTCTGCTCTTCAACACACAACGTTAATTCAACAACAGAGAGAAAAATGGCATGACACCCTTATCAAAGAAAAGATCTTCCATGAAGGAGACTGGGCACTCCTATATGATTCTAGGTTTCAGGATTTTCCATGGAAACTCCAGACACGATGGCTCGGACCTTACGAAATACAAAAAGTGCATGATAGCGGCACCATTACATTAACCACCATTGATGGATCTGGACATTCCTTCAAAGTAAACGGTCATCGAGTATGATTATATCATAAACCGCTTACTCGAGAATCCTTCTACCAACGATTACGGGAAGATTTTACCATGAAAATTCTGGCTGAAGGGGATAACTCCTCTTCGGCACCCATTTATTAAATCATTTCTTTTCTTTAAAATTTTGTACATAAAGATTGTTCATTCATTTTGATTGTTTGTTTCATGGAATTCTGTTTCTTTTTAACTCTGTTTATTTCGTTTATTTTGAGTTTTTGCTCTTCCTTTCCAAAGGAACAACATTTTTGTTGTTCCTTTCGAAAGGAACAACAGCTCTGTTGAGAGTGTTTTTGTTGTTCCTTTCGAAAGGAACAACAGCTCTGCTAAGAGTGTTTTTGTTGTTCCTTTCGAAAGGAACAACAATTTCGTAGATTCTTTTTGCTGTTCCTTTCGGAAGGAACAACATTTCCGCAGATTGTTTCTATTGTTCCTTTCTAATTCTGTTGTTCCTTTCTAAAGGAACAACACCTTTTGAGTGGATTATTTTTTGTTTTAAACCAACCTTTTGAGGATTTATGATGACCCTTCTAAAGGCAAACATACTATTTACACAAAATCATACAAATTAAAGCTTACTGGAATCAACAAATCAAAAGAAATCGTCATTTTTAAGAAAATTGTTTGGTAATGATAAGAAAAAGGAAAAAGGGACATAATCAATAACATGACTTTGCTGTTTTACTATCACTAGAATTAATATGATCAATTATCCTTATCATGTTGGTTCTTCCCCATATTTTATAACTTTCTTTGATTTTTACTTATGGAGTAGGAATAAGGGCATATTCTTTTCTATTGAGATGTTCAGACTTCTTCCACCATCCCTACTCTTAAGGAGTGCTGAGCCATCCTTTATATATAAGTAGGAAAGTGCTATATGAAAAAGAAAAAATATTTATATATTTCACTGATAATTTTATGATTTGGCATATGGAGGATAGGGGGTCTCATCAAGAGCTAGCCTACTATGATCATAAGGAGACAAGTGAAGTGGCATTCCCATCATGGCTACCACACCAGGGATATGGTCCAATGGACAATTGAAAGAAAAATTAAGAAGTCCTTGGAACAGGAGGTCTCATCACGAGCCGGCCTGCCCACTTTTCACTTCCTCCCGGTGAATGGCATTGTGATTTATATGGTCACCAAGCCAGCACAATGGCCTTCGTTATGACATTTAACAAAGCACTTCCTCGGCATAAATACAGGACAATGGTTCCAAGGGTGAGAAAGAAACTTTGTCAAGGTTATGGACACCTATGGGCAACAGAGCTCTGCTGATGGTATTGGAGTCACATTTGTACACATAAATAGTAATATTAATTCCTTTTCCTAAATCTCTATCTAAATATAAAATGAAAGTATGAATCCTTAACCCCTGATTTCGAACCTATTACACATGAAAATCATCATAAATCGATCACATTAGTTTGAGTGGGTAATAATGCATCTGTACTTATGTTCATCTTAAGATGTCCCTTCTCCTTATCTTTAATCATTACAAAACGTTTCTATATCTATTTACGATTTATCACATGCATCAATTTTAGTAAATTCCATAATTTGATTGATTGTATCATAACTATGCCTGCTTTTTCCTGTTGTATAACTGTTGCGCAGTACTTTTTTTTAACGGTCGAGGACGACCTATCATCCTTCAGGGGGGGGGGGGGCGCAGATGTCTCTTAATCACTGCATGCAGATCAAATTCCTATATTTTTTCACATGTATGCGAATCAAATCCCTACATTCTAGGGAATAACAAAAACTTAACGATATTATTCCAATTCACCGTGATGTGCTGTTCCATTACAATCACTGTGTTTTTTGAAAGAGGTAACAATGTGCATAGACAATGGGAGGGCGACCAATTCATAGTGAACCGCAAGTGCTAGTTGTCTCTAATGCTACACGAGAAATTATGGAAAAATTGGGATGGATTACATATTTCACGAGGCTGCAACAACCCTATGAAACAGTGGCTACTAAGTTTTTACAGAATTTGCAGGAAGGATACTCCATGGTTAGAGGAAGACAGATAGCCGTAACAGATGAAATAATTGCAGAGGTGTCTGGTCTACCAGCGCAAGGAAACATATGGACTTAGAAGAAGGTCAGGCTTCAAGAAGCCATGAATATTTTCCAGGATGACGGACAGACATTGGTCGTCAAAGGCAAAGGATTTCAGTCGGCATCATTGGGAGAACCATGGACGGAATTGGCAAAGGTAGTGCAGGCCTATATAACATGCGATGGAAGGAAAGACGTGGTAAGATCTCGCCACCTTAAGCTATTGGCAGTATTAAAGAAAAAATGTACTGTAAATTTGCCATCATTTTTAAATTCCTTATTGCATGATGTTGCCCGTACTATAAGAAAAGCTCAGCACACAGACATGGTGGTAAGCCACCATTGCCTAATCAGATTAATAGTAATTCATAGTCTCGCCCAACAACAAACCAATTGGGAAGAATTAATATTTTTTATTGATGGAGGATTAGCCTTACCTGCCCCAAAACGAAAGAGAATGGCTAGCTCGATAGCTCAGCCATCAAAACATAGACAGTCCTCCCGTTCAAAAAGAAGTAGGGGAATGATAGAGGGCCTTCCGGGTAGCAGTAGTGAGCCCTTGGAATTTCCCAACTCAGAGGATGAATAGCCTCCACAATTGGAAGGAGGGAGTCCCTGTACTGATAAGGATGAAGGAGAAATGAGTCACCACACCAGTGGTGAGGAATAAACCAGCGCAAAAGAAGGAAATAATGAAGAAGAGGAAGGAAGCCCTCATACTAGTGTATAGGGAGAAATTCGCTACTCTGATGAGGAAGAAGGTAGTTACCATACCTGCGAGGAGGACGAAGATAATCACAGCAGTGAAAGAGAAGGAACAAAGCCTTCCAAAAACACTACTGCAAGTTCACCACGAAGCCCTTTGCAAGAAGACCAATTGGCCCAAATTCTAGCCAATATGAGTGAATATGTGCAGCCTCACAGCCCTTTGGACCTTAATGTTGATATCAACCAATTATAGGAGCAATCTGTTGTCAGTAAAGAAACGACTGACAGAGTGTTGGATGAAATAGAAGGAGAAAACCCTAACGAAATGGTAAACTCGGCTGGGGTTGCTTCCCCTAAGAATTATGGACAGGAAAAGGGGAACACCGAAGTAGTGTCCCAAGCTGAAAATTCTCAGGGGATGGCAGAGTCAATTCAGGATATAACCCCTATATAATTTAGCCGAGGGAATATGAACAATGAAGAATAACCCCAAGAAGAAAACAGAGAAGCGAGCTCAACTGAAGGCACAGCTGATGAGGAGCAAAACCCCATTGAGCAAGTAGGTCCAGAAAAAGGAACAGTCGTTCCATCAAGGAAAATGAAGAAAGTAACTGAGCTCGAAAAACATTTTTAGTGACCCTACATTAGCCAGACTCCAAGAGGAGTTGGCACAGGCTCAACAGGAAAGGGAAAAACTAGAAGAAGACATTGTTCCTAGAAGGAAATATCAGGAGTTGCAGCAGCATATGAAGATCATCCATGCAGTAGAGGCTGAAGCCCATGAGAAGTGTTGAAAGGCAGAGGAGAAGGCTGAAAAGGTAATGAATCAATTAAAATTATCCCAGAATCGAATGGACACTCTCTGCTCATTATACACAAATGTTTTAGCTTGTAGATGCCCTGCCAAGAATTATGCTTTATTTTTATTAGAGAGATATTTACAGTTAAAGATTAAAGCAGTAGGGCAGGAAAATCTATAGAGTTAAAAACTATAGATGATTTTGTAACATGCTGCAAACTCTATGGGGTAAAGGTACATCATCTCCTGTGTGAGTTCTGTTAGTGTCTGTCTAGTCATACTGCCATCAGTGATCAAAATTTCTCTTTTGCATCTGCATATTAGGTGTCTCATACCGAATAAATTTCACCATTCTGCTAGGTCATTGATTCATTGATGGTAGTAATTTTTATCATTTTTCCCTCATGAGGTACTTTCTGATTTTCCTTTCTATGGTCTTTAGTCATTGGTCACTTTCATTCTTAAAATCATATCAGTAGGTCATAGGATGGGTCTCATTAGTTTCTAGGGTCTCACCATGGTCAAATTAATGAGTCAAATGTCAATAATATTAGCAAGGTCATGAGGAAGTCAATAAAATCAAAACTCACAACATTTGGAAGATCAAAAATATATTTTATTCAGCTTGACGTAATTTTCACCTCAAAACTATGTTTTGAGGTGAAAACGTGATATTTCGCCTTTATTATTATTCATTATGTAATTCTATATCCTCATATGTAGTAAGTCACAATTCAGAAGCTGTTATCTCCACAAAGTGATGTCCCTGCCTTCATAGAATTTTTCTATAGCATGATCAGCACCAAATCATCTTCCAAGTAGATCCATCAGAAAGATCCCGGAACAAGCTTTCCAACGGTATACTACACTCTCAAAACTGACTTCTGGATTGAAATTTATGCTTAAGTGAAGTAAAAGTCCCTATATCCTCATATATCCCCTATTTCCCATTTTTTCCCTTAAACTTTGTATTATTAAAGTTTAATATTCCTTTAAATAATCCCTTTTCCCTTTTTCGATTATAAAATTGCATTATAAAGCTCTTAAATATAAATGTGATTTATGCCAAACCACTTCCCCAGCCATACCTTGTAGAACTATATAATAAACAATATCAAAGTTTAGTCCCGTTGCATATAACCACTTCCCCTTTTCCATTACCCCTAAACTTTAATATAAATTTTATGCATAACCACTTCCCCAACCATACTATATAATTAACAATATCAAAGTTCCGCCGAACACAAGTCACTTCCCCTTTCAAATCGCATCGCAAATATTAAACGTATGTCCCAATTAACCAATCGCAAATATCTCTGATGCGATTGATCGCATCGCAAGTCTTGCGTCCTCCAATTGATCAATCGCACTCCTCCGATCGATCGATCAATCGCGCCCCTCCTTCCTATCCTCCGATCTCAACAACCCTCGATCAATGTCTCAGCCGTCGATCTTCCCCCTCCAATTCGACGGTTCTCCGCCAATCGGAACATTTCAATCGCAATACCCCTCCATCCGCTCCGATCGCAAGTCCCTTTGCGATTACCCCAATGCAATTGCGATTCACATATCCTGGTCCCACCATAAAGGCCCTCCTCCAATCCCCGATTCTGATCTCATCGTAATTTTTATATTCTGTGTTTTAAACTGCTCCCCATCTTTGATTGCGATTGTGATTATGCGGGCCCCACCATACAATACATCAGCCCGTTCATATATAAAATGGTTTTTCCTTTGTTAACCTGAATCTTGGTTAATTTGATTATATACAAAGGGTTCTCCCCAATTTCATCGGAAATGTTGTTTGATATATATCACTCTTCCCCTCTCCCAATTCCGATCTCCGATTGCGATTGACCCCGGGCCCACCATACGGTCCTTCCACCCATTTATAATATAAATGTCTTTCCCCTTTGAAAACTTGAAATTTGTATTATTTTCGTTTGTACAAAGGTTTTTACCATTCCCCCTTCTCCAATCGCATTGGAAGTTTTGGTTTCAACCGCCCATTTCAATATGCCTACCCCAAAGTCCCGATTGTGATTGCAATTTCCCTCATTCACCATCGCATCACAATATTTGTAATGTGTTATTCCCCGCTCCCTCCTCCGATCCCGATTGCGATGGCACTGTTATACAAGCATGTTACAGGTGTTTTATTATATTTTATCTCGCTGCCCATCCATTCCAATTACGATTACACTATCGTTTCATATATATATCTCTCCGCTCCCGCTGCGATTCTGATTGCGATTTTCATATGATTACCACCCATTTCCCTTCCCTTTTCCCATTTAAAATACATTTTTCCCTTCACGAAAGGCATAAATTCATTTTATCAGCATTCTATTAAAAGTCAGAGAATAGAGAAATAATGGAATGCAAAGGAAATAGTCAAAGGTCGAGAGCTTAAATTAAAATAAAGATA
The DNA here is from genome assembly GCA_034641835.2 of Pinus albicaulis. Taxonomy (NCBI): domain Eukaryota; kingdom Viridiplantae; phylum Streptophyta; class Pinopsida; order Pinales; family Pinaceae; genus Pinus; species Pinus albicaulis. The sequence continues at coordinate 1,424,176,977 of CM076572.1, forward strand.
TCTACAACAACAGGAAAATAGGATCAGATTGCCTATTTTGTCTTCAGTTACGATTCAAAGAGATTCGCTTTACAATGTTTTGCCTTCTCACTGACCGGATGTAACACAGCTCTCCCTTTACGGAGAGATTATTGGCTCTTGGTCTTCCATCTTCAGTTATAATTTCTCCTCTTCCCATCGATTTGTATTCCCGCAAAATCTGTCTATTTATTGTAAATGCTAATCATTTGTAAGGGGCTGAAAGTCTGAGGTCTGAAAACTCAGAAGTAGGGGAAAATTTTGGCAGTGAGCTCTGCGCTCCGTTGTACAGTTTGGCAGGGAATTAATAAAGTGATGCAGCTCTGATTTTTGGGATTCATGTGGTATGAGTTTTAGCATATGTATCTTCTTTCTGTTTCATATGTACATTTTTATGTTGCAACATTCATTCATAAACATTTCCAGTTGAATGTTTTCAAGTAGAAAGTTAGAATCCATTTTATATGCTCTGCCTTGGGAAATCATTCATACTTTGTGTGTTTTATTCTGTTTGAAAAGGATTCATTTATTATGCCCTTTTCAGCTTCTCAACAGTCTTTCCACTCCATCTTATTTCAACTTGATTTCTAAACCTCCTGCCTATCTTGCCCCATGAAATACTCTGTGTCTTTGATTTAATTCCTCGTTTCATACTATCCTTTTTCCCATACATCCCTGAAAATTAAATCATTTATCAAAACCTCTTTCACATTTATATACCTAGCCTAAAATCAGTTCATTATTGTGTTATTGGATATCTATTCTACGGAGAGAGCCCTCTCCTGTCCTTGTAGGGCTAGCTACAAGGCTGATCGCGGTTTAGTTGTTACCCTGATTTTCCTTTTTCAGCCTGAGGCTCAGATTGGGTGCTAACATCTCTGGCGACTCCACTGGGGAAGCTATTGTTTAGCATTGAAGATTAAACACCCCAGTAATATTTTCCCGGTAAAGAATGAAAAAGTATTATATCTGAATGTTGATGGTGAACAACAATCAGATGCATATAAACGCTGAAAACATTCACCTGGCAACTCCATTCACTGAAATATTGAGAAAATCAAATCCTTCATGGTGACTCGACTGCAGGAAGATCAGTAGCTTTTTGTTTTAAAATGGAACGTATTGCAAGAAGGTATGCTCCCATGAGCCGATATCATATTCCAGGTTTCCCAAATAAAATGCCCAAGGTGGATTGGCTTCATAATTTGCCTATGTTCAGAAATGTGGAAGGTAATGACGCTGCTCTTCATCTGGTAAAATTTCACGTTCATGTGCATAAATTAAAGATCTATTTTCCTAAAGATTGTTTGATGAAAATGTTTATGGCTACTCTGGAAGATAAAGCTCGATCTTGGTATGAAATTTTGCCACCAAGTTGTATTTATTGTTTAAGAGATTTTCATACCATATTCTTCGAAAGATATAAAGAATCTTGTCCATCCTTAATATTAGTGTAGAATTGTTGTGAACACATTAATAGTTTCATTGAAGATCTTGAGAATTTTTATGGAGATGATGAATTGATGGATGAAGAAATCATGGAAGCACTGTATGAAAATCCATTTCAGCAGCATACAGAAAATTTAGAGGATACTTGTCAAGACCAGCAGGTTGAAGATCTTTGTACAGCTGAAAACAATGAAAGAAGAGGTTTTATTTTCGATCTGATTGAAATGAAGGATGAGATGCCAGAAAATGATGTTCCAATTTCACATAGTGATAAAGTTAAGCCAGATCTAGAGTTAATATGTGATGAGGAATAATACGATGTTCCAGGTCCCATAAAAGAGAGTTATATTGTTGAGGCCGCCTCAAATGAAGAAAACAGAGTTATAGACCTGAGTTTTCTCGTTCCATCAAAAAAGAGTCTTCACAAGGAGGTAATCCATTCCCTTAATGAAAAACAAGACAAGATCTTTGTTCAAGTAAGTGAAAGAGTTTCTTTGGATGAATTTATGGTAGATGATATAAATGATAGTGTTGGATCTCAAGAACCATCTGAAGTTTCTTCTTTTATGATTGATGAATATGATGAGAAACATGACAATCTGGTTGTCATGTCATATGAATATGACCAACAATATATTCAGATTACAGAAGATCAAAGCATTCAGGACTGCCTTTCAGATTCTTCTTCCTATGTCTCATGTTTTGAAATGTTTTTTCAAGAGGAAAATTGCTCATCTACTTGTTCAAAATTTTTTGAAGACCAGGAACACACTCTTACTAAGGTACATTGTGAAGGAAGATCAGAATAAAAAGAAAAATACACCTTGTTTCTTCAGCAGGAGGTAAATCTTCATGTTTTTCAGGATCAAGTGGCAAATTTATTACAGTCAGCAGTGAAGGTAATTATTGTAGTATTCAGTGATGAAGGAGATCATGGCCAACCATGCTTTTGGATACCCAGTTGCAATTATCTATTATTGACCAGAGGATCTGATCAGGAGAATCAATCAAGGAGGCATCTGCTTGATTGGTTACTCTGGCATTTTGATACAGCATGATGGTACATTGGCCTTCCAGAAACACAGGTGGTTATCATCAAGATTTGAAACCTCAATTCTTGGTCATATACTACCACCAAAGCTTCAAATGTCAAGTTTTTTTTTCTAGGTTAGCTTTGAGTCACTTTTGAGTCAGTTTGTTGGGTCAAGTTTCTTTCAGTATTCAGTTTGGTTTTTAGCTATTGACTCCATGCCCAATGGATAAGGCTACTTGGTCTATAGTTTTCTTGGCACCTCCAAGGAGCTACCATCCCCATTGGAGCCAATGTTAGTGTCAGTCTAGTCATACTTCCATCAGTGATCAAAACTGCTCTTTTGCATCTGCATATTAGGTGTCTCATACCGAATAAATTTCACCATTCTGCGAGGTCATGGATTCATTGATGGTAGTAATTTTTATTAGTTTTCCCTCATGAGGTACTTGTTGATTTTCCTTTCTATGGTCTTTATTCATTGGTTACTTTCATTCTTAAAATCATATCAGTAGGTCATAGGATGGGTCTCATTAGTTTCTAGGGTCTCACCATGGTCAAATTAGTGAGTCAAATGTCAATAATATTAGCAAGGTCATGAGGAAGTCAATAAAATCAGAACTCACAACATCTGGAAGATCAAAAAGATATTTTATTCAGCTTGACGTAATTTTCATCTCAAAACTATGTTTTGAGGTGAAAACATGATATTTCGCCTTTATTATTATTCATTATGTAATTCTATATCATCATATGTAGTAAGTCACAATTCAGAAGTTATTATCTCTACAAAGTGATGTCCCTGCCTTCAGAGAAGTTTTCCACAGCATGGTCAGCACCAAATCATCTTCCAAGTAGATCCATCAGAAAGAGCCCAGAACGAGCTTTCCAACGGTATACTACACTCTCAAAACTGACTTCTGGATTGAAATTTATGCTTAAGTGAAGTAAAAGTCCCTATATCCTCATATATCCCCTATTTCCCATTTTTTCCCTTAAAATTTGTATTATTAAAGTTTAATATTCCTTTAAATAATCCCTTTTCCTCTTTCTGATTATAAAATTGCATTATAAAGCTCTTAAATATAAATGCGATTTATGCCAAACCACTTCCCCAACCATACCTTGTAGAACTATATAATAAACAATATCAAAGTTTAGTCTCGTCGCATATAACCACTTCCCCTTTTCCATTACCCCTAAACTTTAATATAAATTTTATGCATAACCACTTCCCCAACCATACTATATAATAAACAATATCAAAGTTCCACTGAACCCAAGTCCCTTCCCCTTTCAAATCGCATCGCAAATATTAAACGTATGTCCCGATTAACCAATCGCAAATATCTCCGATGCGATTGATCGCATCGCAAGTCTTGCGTCCTCTGATCGATCAATCGCACCCCTCCTTTGATCGATCAATTGTGCCCCTCCTTCCTATCCTCTAATCGCCACAACCCCCGATCAATGTCTCAGTTTTCGATCTTCCCCCTCCGATCCGACGGTTCTCTGGCAATCGAAACATTTCAATCATAATACCCGCAAGTCCCTTTCCGATTACCTCGATGCGATTGCGATTCACATATCCCGGTCCCACCATAAAGGCCCTCCTCCGATCCCCGATTCTGATCGCATCACAATTTTTATATTCTGCATTTTAAACTGCTCCCCATCTCCGATTGTGATTGCGATTATGCGGGCCCCACCATACAATACATCCGTCCGTTCATATATAGAAGGGTTTTTCCTTTGTTAACCTAAATCTTGGTTAATTTGATTATATACAAAGGGTTCTCCCCAATCACATCGGAAATTTTGTTTCATATATATCACTCCGCCCCTCTACTGATTCCGATCTCTGATTGTGATTGACCTCGGGCCCACCATACGGTCCTTCCGCCCATTTATAATATAAACGGCTTTCCCCTTTGAAAACTCGAAATTTGTATTATTTTCATTTGTACAAAGGTTTTCCCATTCCCCCTTCTCCAATCGCATCGAAAGTTTTGGTTTCAACCGCCCATTGCGATATGCCTGCCCCAAAGTCTCGATTGCGATTGCGATTGCCCTCATTCCCCATCGCATCGCAATATTTGTAATGTGTTATTCCCCACTCCCTCCTCTGATTCCGATTGCGATGGTGCCGTTATACAAGCATGTTACAGGTGTTTTATTATATTGTATCTCGATACTCGTCCATTCCAATTGCGATTACACTATTGTTTCATATATATATCTCTCCACTCTCGCTCCGATTCCGATTGTGATTTTCATATGATTACCGCCCATTTCCCTTCCCTTTTCCCATTTAAAATACATTTTTCCCTTCACGAAAGGCATAAATTCATTTTATCAGCATTCTATTAAAATTCAGAGAATAAAGAAATAATGGAAAGAAAAGGAAACAGTCAAAGGCCGAGAGATTAAATTAAAATAAAGATATCTACAATAGAAAGAAAATAGGATCGGATTGCCTATTTTGTCTTCAGTTACGATTCAAAGAGATTCGCATTACAATGTTTCGCTTTCTCACTGACCGGATGTAACGCAGCTCTCCCTTTACGGAGAGATTATTGGCTCTTGGTCTTCCATCTTCAATTATGATTTCTCCTCTTCCCATAAATTTTTATTCTCGCAAAATCCGTCTATTTATTGTAAATGCTAATCATTTGTAAGGGGCTGAAAGTCTGAGGTCTGAAAACTCAGAAGTAGGGGAAAAGTGTGGCAGTGAGCTTTGCGCTCTGTTGTACAGTTTGGGAGGGAATTAATAAAGTGATGTAGCTCTAATTTGTGGGATTCATGTGGTATGAGTTTTAGCATATGTCTCTTCTTTGTGTTTCATATGTACATTGTTATGTTGCAACATTCATTCATAAACATTTCCAGTTGAATATTTTCAAGTAGAAAGGTAGAATCCATTTTATATGCTATGCCTTGGGAAATCATTCATACCCTGTGTGTTTTCTTCTGTTTGAAAAGGATTCATTTATTATGCCCTTTTCAACTTCTCAACAGTATTTCCACTCCATCTTATTTCAACTTGATTGCTAAACCTCCTGCCTATCTTGCCCCATGAAATACTTTGTGTCTTTGATTTAATTCCTTGTTTCATACTGTCCTTTGTCCCATACATCCCTGAAAATTCAGTGATTTATCAAAACCTCTTTCACATTTATATACCTAGCCTAAAATCAGTTCATTATTGTTTTATTGGATATCTATTCTACGGAGAGAGCCCTCTCCTATCCTTGTAGGGCTAGCTACAAGGCTAAGCATGGTTTAGTTGTTACCCTGATTTTCCTTTTTCAGCCTAAGGTTCAGATTGGGTGCTAACAAGTTCTATTTGCAAAATATCATATTGGAAAATGATAGTGAGACAAATACAAGCCCTTTTGTGGGTGACATCCAATACCAAGTGTTTATTTCCTTTACTGTTAATCAGTTAAAATGGCTCAAATCCTATAATGTTTTGCAAAGGAAAGAAAATGAGTTAGATTTGGGGGTTAGGAGTGAACCTAAGCACCCGTTACAATTATGGGTTAGGCAGAAGAATTTGATGACAAGAGACGGTGTTATCCAAGCATTGGGGCCTGTCCATAAAGAAATTGTCTTGAATGGGATAGACTATTTCCTATCTATTAGAAACCAGGCCTACGTAGCAGCTAAGGTCCGATGGGGAATTTCCAATCGGAATGTTCAAAATAGAGAACCATTTAACTATAAAAATTTTGGATTAGCTGCAGACCGCTTGGTTCTCTATAGCAACCTCATTTTGAGGGAAGGTCCATTCTGGCTAGGGTGTAGGTTTCGAAGCCCCATTGCATGGTATCCTGCTTCAGACTATAAAGCCATTTATGAAATACCCAAAGGAAAAATAGGGTATGTCTTCGAAGCATTAGCTGCAATGCATGGTTTTAGGCCTTTTGATGAAAAACCTTCTCTAGCTTATTCTTTAACTGCTTTGCATGTGAACTATGGTTTTCATGAGGACATGAAAAAGGGTAAGCAAGGGGGTATGTTGAGCAGTGGAAAAGTTATGAATTCACTATGTGTTTTCCCATTCTTTTACTTTAAACATAATTCTTTTTACTTTAGAAAGGTGACTTATTACAAGAATTGTGGTAGAATTGTGAATATTTATGTTTATTGTAAAATATAACCTAAATCTACCTTTTATTGCTAAAAACAGGCATCACGCGAGGTGAATAGCTATACCAGAGGCGAGGCTAAAGTAAATGCAACTACTATTCCTCTAGTGTTAGACCAAATCCTGCCAAAGACAAGGAAATCCGAACGCATCGCTAAGAAAAGGCAGGAGACAACTCGACTTCGGTTAGAGGAAATCAAGTGACAGCTAAAGAAAGAAGAGAAGAGAATCCCTCAGGATCCTTCGATCCTGAGGGATCACTGTTCAAACCTCATCTCGTTCCTTGTCTTTTCTGTCCAGTTTTTTATATAAGGCAACACCTTTAGCGATTGTAAAGGAGTCAGATCATTTGATTAAAAATGTTCCTTTTGTAATATTACGTTTTATTGAATCTCGTGTTCAGAGAGTGATCACTGTAACATTTTTATGTTTGATTAATAAAAAGGCATGTTTCATTTCATCTTTCAAGCTCTAAAGTAATCCAGCAGTGTTTCACTGGTGCTAAGGGCCCAACCCTGGTGGAATTTCTCTGTTGTTTGTATTTCTATCCTTTGATTATTGTTGTGTGATAATTTCATTTAGATTTGTTACGATTACAGATTTATTTGATTACTGTTGAATTGAGTACTGGATTGCTATGTGCGCTAGTGGATTGCATTGCTATTCTATTTTAGCAGGGATCATGATTACTGTCTTATTCATCTTGCTATCTCTCATAAAGCTTTGTTGTTCCATACTTAACTTCGTTTGTTGTTCCATTGGATTATGGTTCATTTCGATTGACTATTTAATAGCATTTGCTGTCGACAAGGTTGGAGTTTAAGAATACTTGTTATCTAATCTTGGTAAGTTCGCATTTGTTGTTCAATTGTTATTTTCTGTTCAATTACTGTTTGTTTTTCATTTCTAATTCGTTAGGTTTAGATTGCAGAGAGATTGTTTACATTTTCTGTGTACTCATATAGATTACGAATTTTTGTTCCTTTCCAATTATTTCTTTTAAAATAAGTTCTTCTTAGTTCATTTTCAACATCAAGTAGTTCAATTTCAATTCCACTTTTATTGCTTAAAGAGCAGGACTGTCAACTATAGAGAACATTGGGTATTGCCTCCAAGTTCCCAGATTGATTGCCTTGTCTCAGTGTGATTTCAGTTGCATCGATTTCTAAGGGAATGAGTTATTGTTGTTGTATCCTTGATTGATGCTTTGCAAAGTGAGTAGTTAAGATTTCAGAGTATTTGCATTCATGTTACTGTAATTAGATTTCTTTACAAGCATCTGTTTACTCTTGTATCTAGAATACTATACTACATCTCTCACAACATTACTCTTAGCTAAATTGCAGTCTCAAACAGAATACACTCTTGAAACAAAAAGATGTTCTCGGATTGATAATTAATGTAGGATAAATAGGTGTTAAAAAGATACCTTTTATACCTCAACAGGGCCCACAAACTTATGGTGCTTTATCTCCTAGGGTTAGGTCTTTGGATGTTTATGGTTTCTAATTGTTTCTTAATGATAAAAAGGCCACAAAGCCTCATTGTAACACAGTTAGGAGGCATGTAGCCACCACATCTCTTCTCAGAGATAAGCTACCATCGCCTGAGCTAGTTTATTTCTATTATGTATGTAAGCATATTTCAGTTCTTTGATATTAATGAAACAATGTTTTGTTTCTGTTGCACTTATGTGTTTATGTTTCTATATGTATTCCATTGTGTTTTTTCATAAGTTTAGATCATTTAGTGGGGGAGGGGGGTGATGATGGGCCTCATTAATAGGTAAATAATAAGGTCCATATTCCCTTCCTTTAAACTATATTTACATCTTTCCTCACATTTAATGTTGTATTTTTTGTTATTATGTGTTTATTAGTAATACTAGAGGATGATTGTCGTATATCATGGCCTAATATGATTAATGTGTAGGAAAGGAGTGCATTTGAGTGCATTTACTATGTAAAGATATGTTGGAGGAAGCTAGAGAAGATGTAGGAGGCTTTCCCCCTACATTTACTCACCTAGAACTCGACTTTCTCCCTAAAATAACTCAACTACAGTTCAAAGATCTGTTAACAGTTGATGCACTCAAGGATTGCAAGGATCTCAGGAAACTAGATCCACCCTTTTTAGGGATTTTGGAGGGAATAAACGATGTTTCCAAGGAGGTTGTCCCTCAGTCATTTTTGTATAAATATGCAATCCTAAGGGTTTAAAAGGATTCAAATTTTTGAAGGAGAATAGAGACTATTAAGAGCTAATAACTTTTTGTTTCCATTTCCATTTTTTTTTTACTTGAGCACTATTTTTCATTAATGAAAATCATTTTGTTGACCTCCAACTACGTTTTTTATAGAGGGATAAGTCCCCTTGGGTTAGGTCCCAACCCAAAGGCTCTATTCTCTCTTATTTGTATATCTCTTCCATGCATTTTCTTTCTTAGCAGTATTTTCCTTCTTTGTCTAGCAGACTTGTTTATGAAAATTGCTTGTGAAGGTATTACAATCACTTCCCTTGTGGGATGCATGGTTGGAGATATAGTATTGGAAAACCAAAAAATATATATTTGTTTTCTTTTGCATTAGTTAGGTCTATGATTTGCCTCCTTTTACATACTCTATTTTCAGGACATTTAGTGTTTGATATAACAGTATTCTTTAAGCCCGGGAAGCATAATGTCTTATGGATTTAGGTCTTGTGCATACTACAAGTTATATTTGTTTTAATGCAGTAGATACATTTCAAATAAAATTCAACTCATGTTTTCTTTGTTATTTCCATTTTTTTCAATTTAGTTGTTACTTTAGCACTCTTTTTAAGATGCAAAATAATAATTTTTTTGATGTGTAGGTACTACCATTACTTTACAGGATTATCATTTTTATTTACAGTCCTCTCCCTACCATATTCTCCTTTCTTTTCACCTCAAAAATCTCCCAAAACATTTCTTACCGAGAGGACATTTATGGATTAGTGAAGGCCACCGTGTGCATAAATTATTGTGCAAGATGGGCCCCTAAGGGGTACTAGTCTTGGGGAAGGTTGTATACATCCTTCATTTACCCTCCATTACACTTCCTTTCCTTCAAATTTCCTTTACCATCCTCAAAATCCTCATGGATCCAATCCTATAGCAAAACAGGGCAATCCTGTAACATCTTGTAGAAATCATGTAGCACCATGTAAACTTGACTAGAATTTCCCCTAAAGCTGGATTTTTTCCTCCTAGTCTTGAATAATTTCCCTTAGGCTCTAGAAACATGATTGAGGCAGACAAAATACTACCTTGGACTTGTCTTTTTCCCATTGCAATACATTTATGCAATTAAGTTTTGTGGAAATATTTGCGAATTTAGTAATACAGTTATGGTTTTCTTGATTAGCTCATGAGATATATAGTGAATTACGTGACTAATTCTAATCTCTTTGGAACACAATTATTAAAGGTTGATTACAATATCTTTTCCTTATGAAAATCAGATTAGGATTTCTTTCTTTTATTTATGCTTATTAATCTATGCTTTCTAATTCAAGCACTGTTATTTCCATTGCATAGACTAGGTTTCATTTTTATGAAACATTTACATTCTGAAAATAAATTATAACTTTTCTTCCATGCAATTTATTTCCTTTTAAATCTAGAATGAGTCGACAGAGTGGTATCTATATGCCTTGATCTGGTCCATTACTTGAAATTGACATGAGTAGAGCTTTGCCTACTATGCATGCAACACTATCACCTCTTAAGTTTGTACGAACTCCAAGTTGATAATTAAAGCTGGTAGCCTTAGGAATTTCAACACTATTGTTGCAATATTGAGACTCATCACACATATTAAATTATAATAAGTGCTTGGCATTTAAGTGAATGTTATTTCTAAATCATCAACTAACTCCCAGTCAAGTAATATTCACTTCAATATCAATCACTCCTACTAATTTGATATAGGCCCACTATTGTACACGTAGTAGATGTAAGTTATTTTACAAAAAAAATTAACTTCTAAGAATTTGAACATCCTTATCCTATGTTTACTTCAATGTCTCAAGTTATCCTATGCGTGGTTAAACCTCTTCGTGAAGTTTTATCACATGGAATTATACAACATTCATGAGAGAATTAATTTCAAATATAATGTTCTTAACAATAATAACATACTATTTTAAGTAATTTTTCATTCCTAATGGTAATTAAAGGTTATACGCCCTATTCTCAAGCTCCCTTATTTCCTTTTATCAGTAACCGACTTTCTTGAAATTAACCTAACTTACTTTGTACTTTCTCTTTCCTTTCTTAATTCTATGACCTTCTAGATTTTTCCAAGGCCCTACATCCTACTCTATTGTTGGTTTCCTACAAATGAAAAAAGTATAAATTGATTTATTAACACTTATTTTTATGATTGTTGTTATGCAAGGGAACAAAGTGAAACCTTGATGATTTTTAGATGACTCTTAACCAATCCAAAAGTATGCAATATTTCAATTCAATAAAAACTATTTATGGAAGGGTAAGAGAGGCCTATTCCTTATTCAAAATAATTTAGGGATCTCACATTCTCTCAATGAACTCCAAAATTTCATTCAAGTATTTGAATACAAATTTTATTTAAAATTCTTCTCATCTAATATAACACTACCGATGAATTTGCAAATACAAACACTCAAAAGAAACAACTAAATTTTGTTTAAAATAAAATGTGAAGATTTACCTATCTATTGAAGAAAAAATTCACATAATTGTCCAAAAAAGAAAGATCAATGATATAGAACAATGGGAGCAATCAAGAACCCAAACATTCCAAAATCACTACAAGGAAACACATCCAAACTAAAATATGCAAGGACTAAAATAAACAGAATTATTTTTCCCGATTCCTCCTTAGACACACAATAAAAAAATACTAATTAGGCAGCTAGATCAAACATGTTAGGATACTCCGACACATAGGAAATAGTGAAGAATAACTTAGTCTAGTGTAGAGTTAGGTAAAGTGTGTTTCTTTACCATGTACATTTGTAACTTATAATCTGACGGTCACGATTTGTAGTTATCTGACGGCTATCTCTCACCTCGGTATTAATGACACTTGATCCATGGCTTAACACCCAATTGGTCCATGATCTCTATTTAAAGAGCATGGAGAGTCATTTGTCCAATAACCGTTTATGATAGAAACATATGTAACTTTTCTTTTATATTAATAAATTCCTTGAAGTGGTTGCGTTGGCTCAGGGCGTGGATTGTTTCCCTCTTTGAGGGTTTTAACCACGTGATTATACTGGTGTACTTATTTGTGATCTGTTTGTGAGCGTTGACCTTTGGTTCTTGATCTACGGAACTTACCCTGTAAATTCCTACATGTTATCAGGGCTAGAAACTAAACCTTCTTATGATGATCAAGTTTCTAAACGGGAAAATAAACAAGATCAAGCACGAGGGTTGATAGGAATGTCCATTTCTCAAGATCTTCAATTTCATATCCTTGACATTGACACCCCTCATGAAGCCCTGGACAAGCTAAATACTGTCTTTTGCATTCAAAATAAAATCAAGGCCCATCAACTTGAAAATGAGTTGCTTACTTTGGACCCCAATAATTTCTCCTCTATTGAAGATTTTTTGTCCAAATTCAAGACCCTTACAGTTCTTTTAGAAGGTTGTATGGTCAAAAAGGAAGATGGTAGCCTCATCTATTGCATTCTTACTAAGCTTGGTACTACATACTCTGTATTTTTTTCCACCCTCCATTCCACCAGATAAGCCATCATTTCTTCAGGAACCACCTACAAGAATCCCTCTTTTGATGCCTTTTGTGATTCTTTGATAAGAGAACAGGAAAAAATTTTACACCTTGGTCTTATCACTGCTAGAAACACTTCTAAGAAAGCCTTAGCAGCCCAACAACAACCATATAAAAAGAATCCCAAGAAGCAGTATCCTAAAAAATATGGTCCTAAATCAAACAAGGGCCCTAAGCAATTTCAGCTGCAAACTGAAAAATCAAATCACCAAAATAATAAGGCAAATCAAAACAAAGGGAAGAAGACAGATAGATATTGCAACTTTTGCAATTGGGATGGCCATATAGAATCCAAATGTTTTAAGAAGGTGGAAGCCTTAGAAGCGGCAATGAAGAAGCACAACATCAAATTGGAGCACTCTTCACCTTCATCTTCAGGCATGGCGCTTTCTGCTTGTGTTTGTCAAGCATCAAGATCTGGTTATGCATTAAATGTATCTTCTTCTTCTCCTTCTCATGAGTGGCTCATTGATTCTGGAGCTTCTTACCACATGGCTAAAAATAAATCCATGTTTTCTTCTTTAAATGATTGTAACACCAAACATATTTATGTTAGTGATGATAGATCTCTTATTATTGTAGGATCTGGAACCATTCATCTAGATAATGGTCAGTTTAATGATGTACTATGTGTTCCTACCTTGTCATGCAACCTTCTATCTATTTATCAGATAACTCATTCAGGTGAAGGGAAATAGTAGAATTCTCACCTCATGATGTCGTAATCAAGGACCTCAAAGATCCTAAACATATTTTAGCTATTGGCATTGCTGATGATTGCACAAGGTTGTATAAGTTTGACAAATTTGGGTCATCATCTCTTCCCTCTGCTTTTTTTGCTCATAATGATGATGTGAGCAAACTTTGGCATGAGCGATTTGGTCACTTAAACTATCACTCTCTTCAAACTCTATGTAAGGAAAATATTGTGACGGGCCTTCCTATGGTATCTTGCCAAGATGGTGTTTGCTACGGATGTGTACTCAAAAAACATCATCAGGATAGTTTTGATAAATCTGCCTCTTGGCATGCTTCAGCCCCTTTGCAGCTTGTGCACAGTGATTTATGTGGTCCACTTCCTGTTGTTTCTTTCTCTGGTTGCAAGTACTTCTTAACCTTCATTGATTATTTTTCCAGACGCACTTGGGTATATTTCTTAAAACTCAAGACTGAAGTTTTTGACATGTTCTTGGCCTTTAAGGCCTTTGTTAAGAAACAATATGGACATCAAATTCTTAAGTTAAGATCAGATAATGGCGGAGAATATGTTAACAACAAATTTATCAACTTTTTCACTGAGTGTGGCATTCAATTGCAACATACTGTTCCATATACTCCACAACAAAATGGTGTAGCTGAAAGGAAGAATTGCACCTTAAAAGAAATGGCTAATTGTATGCTTCAATCTAAAGGACTTGGTCTCAATTTTTGGGCAGAAGCCATTAACTGTGAAAATTACATAGTAAATCGCACTCCTACTAAGGTTTTAAATAATATAACTCCAGAAGAAGCTTGGAGCTCAATCAAACCAGATGTAAGTCACTTTCGTGTTTTTGGAAGTGATGCTTGGGTCCATATTCCAGATGCGAAACATAAAGCCTTAGAACCTAAGAGTGAAAAATGTATTTTTGTTGGATATTCTAAAGATGTCAAAGGATATAGACTTCTTCAACCCAAATCCAAAAATATAATCATTAGAAGAGATGTAAAGTTTGATGAAAATATATCGGCCTGTGAGCCTAGTTCGGCGGGTGTGCCACCTTTGGCCTGTGAGCCTAATTCAGCATATGTGCCACCTCTCTCTCTCTCTTCTATTTTTAATAACATTCCTTCTAGTTCATATGATGACAGTGAGGATGAAAATCCTACTCCAACTCGTGAAATTGTTCCTTATACTCCACCGCTTCCAATATGGGTCTGCTCTACTCGGGATGCAGCAGGTTCTCTTGCAGGTGACCCTGTCGATCGACGACGTACACGTTCTCAGTTCGAAAGAACCTATTCCTTATTGGCTCAAGTTCCATAAAAACTTGATCTAGAAACCTTTGAAGAAGCCTCCGGTCATCTAGATTGGGATGAAGCTATGAATGAAGGGTATCGTTCCTTATTGGCAAACAATACTTAGGATCTTGTTCCTCTTCCAAAAGGAAGAAAACTTGTCAGATGCAGATGGGTTTACAAAACAAATTTTGGACCAGATGGAAAAGTGGATAGACATAAAGCTCATCTTGTCACTAAAGGTTTTTCACAAGTTGAAGGCATTGACTATACTGAAACCTTCTCCCCTGTTGCCAAAATGAATTATATCTGCCTTGTTCTTTCCCTTGCTGCCTCCTTTAAATGGGAATTCCATCAGATGGATGTTAAATCTGCCTTCTTACATGGAGATTTACATGAAGAAATCTACATGGAACAACCCGCTACCTTTATCCAAAAAGACTCCAGCCTTATTTGTCACCTTAGGAAGTCTCTCTATGGTCTCAAACAAGCTCCTCGGGCTTGGTATGCCAAAATGGATATATTTCTCTTAGATAATGGCTTTTCTAGGTGTCATTCTGACAACACCGTCTACACCAAGAAGGTGGGTAATTCCTTCACCATCCTTGTTCTTTATGTTGATGATCTTATCCTTACTAGTATTGTTCCAAACCATATAAACCATGTGAAATATAGCCTCAAAAAGAAGTTTGAAATGATAGACTTAGGGCACTTGCATTATTTCTTTGGTCTTCAAGTCTTGCAGTCCAAGGAAGGCATTACCCTCTCTCAGTCCAAGTATGCCTATGATCTTCTACACCACTTTCACATGGAAGACTGTATGCTCGCCCCTTCTCCCTTTCATTCTGGAGTCAAGCTTTCAGTCAACTGTACTACCCCTGAATTTTATGCTACTTTATACCGTCAACTTGTTGGTAAACTTTTGTATCTAACCCATACCCGTCCTGACCTTTCCTTTACTATTGGTCTTTTCACTCGGTTTATGCACCAACGTCATGAAAGTCACTGGAAAGTAGCTAAAAGAATACTTCGATATATTTGAGGTACAATTCAGTTCGAGATTCATTATAGTGCAGGAGCATCTCCCTTGTTGATTGGTTTCACTGATTCTGATTGGGCTGGTGACCCTGATGATCGGAAGTCCACTGCAGGATATGTATTCACTCTTGGTTCAGGACCTATTACTTGGTCTTGTAAGAAACAAAGTGCCATCTCCCTTTCTTCAGCAGAAGCAGAGTATCATGGTGCAGTTGAAGCCAGCAAGGAAGCCATGTGGCTTCGTCAGATCCTGTCTGAATTTGGTCTTCATCAGCAGCATCCAACTACACTTTGGTGTGATAATCAGAGTGCCATTCAGTTATGTAAAGATCCATTTCAGCATCAATGTATGAAACACATTGAACTCCACATACACTTCATCAAAAAGCTGATTCATGATCGTGTTCTTGAAGTGCAGTATTGTCCGACCAATGATCAAGTAGCCGATATATTTATAAAGGCTCTCACAGAAGCGAAGTTTACCAAACTTTGATCCATGCTTGGAGTTCAGGAAAGTTGTCATTAAGGGGGGATAGGCTCTAATGCCTCCTTCCTTCTCCTATTGTGTCACCTTTTTAAATCTTTCAATCCTATCCCAATTTTTTCTTAAGGGAGGATGTTAGGATATTTCGACACATAGAAAATAGGCTCCTTTTGTGTCACCTTTGTAAATCCTTCAATACCATCCCAAGTTGTTCTTAAGGGGGGATGTTAGGATACTCTGACACATAGGAAATAGTTAAGAATAACTTAGTCTAGTGTAGAGTTAGGTAAAGTGTGTTTCTTTACCATGTACATTTGTAACTTATAATCTGATGGTCACTATTTGTAGTGATCTGAAGGTTATCTCTCACCTTAGTATTAATGGCACATGATCCATGGCTTAGCACTCGATTGGTCCATGATCTCTATTTAAAGAGCATGGAGGGTCATTTGTACGGTAACCGTTTATGAGAGAAACATATGTAACTTTTCTTTTATATTAATAAATTCCCTGAAGTGGCCATGTTGGCTCAGGGCGTGGATTGTTTCCCTCTTTTAGGGTTTTAACCACGTGATTATACTGGTGTACTGATTTTTTATCTGTTTGTGAGCGGTGACTTTTGGTTCTTGATCTACAGAACTTACCCTGAAATTCCTACAAAACATCAAACAATCAAGACCTTGATAAGATCATCTCTCACCAAACTATTCACTCAAACACCCAAATATAAACATGCACTTCAAGAACATTAAGAGAGACCCAAATTCATTAGAGATGTGATGATAAGAGGGAATTTTAAGTCACATCACAAAGGAATCAAGTCCTCTAGGACCTCTTGAATCTAAAACAAAACCCAAATAGGGATAAGAATATATCTTATAAAAGTATAGCTTTTGATATGTTAAAAAACTCTTATGTAAAACTTGATAAAAGGTTCATTGAGAACCTAAAAGAGTCAAAGATTTTAAAATAGAAACTAATAAAAAGAAGTGAAGAGGATAAGTTTAATAATTTATGTTATTTTTGTCAAGATGTTGCAGATAATTCACTGTATTGTGAAGGTTTCTAGTTCAATTCTTGTATAGATAACTAGAAATTGCACTAAGAGGTGCAAAGGAACGTCGAAAGCTCAAGAAGCCAACAACATAAACACGGGGGAAAAATTGAAGTGTCGGCCATGGAAAAATCCATGTCATGATGGGACCTTCAACAATCATTGAATTAATTGCAATGTTAGGCACACCAATCTATTGACACAGCCTTTGTTATTAGTGTTGAAAACAAGCTCCACCCCTAGCTAGAAAAATATTAGGAAAACAACCCTAATCCAATTCTCTTTCATATGCCCTTATCTAATCATAAAAACATGAACAATAAAATAGAAACCCTAGAATCAAAAAAGTAGGTAGGAAAGGTTCTCACACACTTAGATACCAAGTTGAGATCATAAACAAATAGGGGATTGAATGGAACAAAAACACCAAACCAAAAACCTGCAGTAAAATGAGACAAACAACACTAAAGAAGTGCATTGAGGATGAACCAAAAGTGCACTATAGAGAGAATATGCCTAATCATGCATGTGCTACACATGAAATGCACAAAAGTACATAAATGAGAAAATATACTGACTACAAATGAACACCAAAGATGTAGTGCATGTAGGCTTAAAAACACTTGTGTTCGAGAGCCTTATCTCAATAATAAAAATAAAGTCAAAATCAAAAGATTAAAATATGAGGTCTGAGTGATGGGACATCCTCTCAAGTAGGGTTATGGACCCACATAAGTAGGGTTCATACCCCAAGATGGTTATGGAGCCTATATATCAAATTTGACTAGGTAGACCTTAACAACAACCTAATAATACAATAGAAGATCATGTTAATGACACAATACAAGTTTGAAACAGCCAAATGTGAAGATTACACCATTCTCGACAAAAATGAACAAAATAAAGATTGGAAATTCATAAATATATTGTTCTGCTGAAATATATGATTCCATTATTTACAGTCTCAACAAAAAAATAAAATAAGTAGGCAACAATGGAAAATAACAAAAATAATAATATTAATCAAAGAATAATAAGAAATGGATCAATACACGACATATGATCCTAATATTGAAATTATACAGCTGGGAAAATAAATAAAATTAATGTAAATTTGAAAAAGAAAGAACACCATTAAGAGGGCTCATGTAGCACACGATAATAATCATCCTACCCAATGGGCCAAAACCCAACTCATTGACCTAATGTGGTTCCAAAAGAAGAACAAAATAAATAAATAAAGGTAATTTCATCATGGTGATTAAATCATAGTGATATGAACTTATAATACCGGTGTTGCTTCCTTCCAATATTAGAAAGGTATAAAATAAATATGTGAATTGTTAAAAGAAAAATGCAGCAACAAAATGATGTATATGCCACTCTCTGTGATATAAATAGAAATGCACACTTTTCATAATAGATTACCCAATATAAAAGGGCCTCTAGTTAGGTGGTCGAACAATCCACCGATAATGGATAGGTCTTAGGTTTGAATCCTAACATTTCCTAGTTTAAACACTTTTCCATCCTCTGTATGTTGCAATAGTGAATTTTATTTATTGTAGATAGAAAAATCATGTACTTTGGAAAGGCAGCAAAAACTAATACCTATGTTCTATATGATGCACCTTATAAATCCCTTGCCTTAAAAATAATACATCAAAAGGATTATATGCTTAGTCTCGACATTGAAATAAAAATGTTTTAACTTACAATATCCTTCCAATACTTGGACAAGTCATTTGGTGGACATCTGACTAGCCCATCTAAAAACGGAATTTTGTGATTATGTCAGTTATTCCATGAGAAATGTTGCATTCATACTGCAACTAAAGCAGTCCATGTCAAGGTCATAATTTTCAAAAAAATTCCATCAAACTTCAGTTTACAGATGCACCAATGCATCCAACGTATGTGGAAAAGGTTGAAATGCTTTTCTCCATTGCAATTGCTAGTATGAACGCCTCCAATGAAGTTTACAAAATTTATTTTCTTAGGGTACATTCTTTTGTGTTAGCCATACCTCTTTTAGCAAGCTACATAAATCTCCGGAAAATATACTAGCCTACAAAAAATTTCAATAAACATTAGAATTACTACTTAAGATAGAACACTATAATTATTTGTGCTTGTTTCAAGAGAACATCAAGTAACTATGCATAATAAATAATGATATCTAAAAATCATGTGCACTAAAAAGAAAAGCTTAAAATTCTCTAAATAATATCACATAGTTGTCATTTTTAAAAATATAGGTTCAAGGTAGAGAAATAATTCAAAAGTGGTTACTTGAAAAAAATATAGGCCTTTGGTTCAAGCCATGAGAAAAATTGGTCAAAAATGGTTAGTTCCACACAACTTTAACACAAAATATGGACTCACTCACTTGCAACACCTTCCTTTTGGCATTTCCTCTCCAACTACCTCCAGCTCAACCCCCAAAGTGTCTCTCGATGAACCATTTTCAATTTCTTATGTCTTGTCTGAATTTGATGGCCGCTTGCTAAAACACACAAAGAACTTAATAGAATCCCTTACACCGAATTCCACTATAATAATAAAATGATAGTAAATCTAATGCCACCTAACATCATCAATGTTGGAAGTTTTTTTACCGGTGGCAAATCTAACGCCACCTAACGTAGTCTAATACCATGAACAACAACCATGCTTAAAATTTGAATTAAGATTTATGATTGGCTAAAGTGAACAATGTTTACACATCGAAAACCCGCAAAAAAATTGCTTTTAACGTAACTACACTATATTTATATTACCTTTAAATAATTAAATCAGCCTAGATCCATCTTAACTACGGGTCTATCAAGCGCCGAGAGTGATCAAATCTCTCAAGGTGCAAACCTCACAAAATAAATAAACCATCCTATATCCATCTTAACTACGGATCTATCAAGCGCCGAGAGGGATAAAATCTCTCAAGGTGCAAACCTCTTTTTTTAGTGCAAAACTTGAGAAAATGTTTGCACCTCAAGAGATTTAATCCCTCTCGGCGCTTGATAGATCCGTAGTTAAGATGGATCTAGGTTGATTTCAATTGTGTGTGACCAAGGAAAATATATCGATAATATGAGGAACATATGATTAATTTTATCAATAATATGTAAATACATCTAATATTAATATAACCATTTTAAATATGCTAAAAATGTTTGATATTTATCGATTCATTTTAATTTTAATTTTCTTATTTACCTCACTTTGTTGATATGATAAATATTGTAAAATAACTTTAATGATGCAAAATGATGAAATGAATTTTTTGAGTGCAAAGTGACAATGTAATAATATTGAATGATAGAAAATGTGAATAATAAGAATGTAGTCAGTTAGAAACAACCTTCATTGTGATCAATATCAAACTATTTTCTTCTATTATTCTTATTGTCACCCTTGTTAGTTTTGTCATCTTTCCATATCGATTATATGAAAAAGATAGTAGAAATCATAAATCATAAACGATTTAAATATTTAGCTCGAGCTGTTGTAGTAAACATCATACCTTGTCTCCCTTTCTCTCCAATATTATTAGGTTTAATTACTATAACATAAAAATCATTCTACACTGTCAATAATTTTTTGTGCTTACACTGAAATCAATGCGCACTATTAATCCAATGACTTTAAAAATAATGTACCCTCATATATCCAATTACATGAAATTAGAAATCAACATATACACTGAAATCAATGCATCTAATGCAAGAAATAAAATAAGATTAGAAAACAACATCTACACAGATATCAATGCATCTAATGCAAGTAGTCAAATAGGATTAAGAATCAACATATACACTCAAATCAATGCATCTAGTGCAAGTAAGAAAATAGGATTAGAATCCAACATATACACTAGAATCAATGCATCTAGTGCAAGCAATCAAATATGATTACAAATCACCATATACACTAAAATGAATGCATTTAGTGCAAGAAATCAAATAGGATTAGAAATCATTTATATTGAAATAAATGCATATAGTGTAAGAAATCAAATATAATTATAAATCAACATCTACATTTAAATTAATACATCTAGTGCAAGCAATCAAATAGGATTATAAATCACCATATACACTAAAATCAATGCATTTAGTGCAACAAATCAAATAGAATTAGAAACCATCTACATTGAAATCAACGCATTTAGTGCAAGTAATCAAATATCATTAGAAATCAAAATATACACTAAAATTAATTCATCTAGTACAAGCAATCAAATAGGATTAGAAACCACTATCTACACTAAAATCAATGAATCTATTGTAAGAAATATTCTTCCCTCTCCCCCCCTCCATATATATCTATATGCCCCTCCATCTCTCCTTCTTTGTCTCTTTATCTCACCCCCACAAACACAAACACTCTCTCACTCCATATTTATCAATCTCTTTGTCCCTCCCTCCCTGTCTCCATCTATCTCTTCTTTCTCTTCACCTTCCATCTATATCTCTATCTCCCTTTGTCTCTATATATCAACTCCAAAACATACACTCTCTTTCTCCAATCTATCTATCTATCACTCCCTCCTCTCCCTCTATCTCTCTCTCTTCCCCTTCCCTCCCTCTCCCCGGCTTCTATCTCTCTTCCCTCCTATCCTCTCTCGCTCTCCCTCCATCTTTCTTATCACTCCTTATCTCTCTCTCTCTCTCTCTCTCTCTCTCCAATTTTCACTCTCTATGTCTTTCTTCTTACCTCCCTATCTCTCCCCCTCAATCTCCACCTCTCTCCACTCTCTATCTCTCTCTCTTCACCTTCTAACTTTGTCACTATATGCCTCTCTTTCTCCTTCTCTCCATCTCTTCTTATTTGTCTCTCTATCTCACCCCCAAACATACACACAAGTCTCTCCATATCTCCCTTGTCACTCCATCTCTCTCTCCACTTGTTACTCTTTAAGTATTTCTTCTTCCCTCCCTCTATCCCCATCCAGCTCCATCTCTCCATCCATCTCCCTCTCCCCCTCCAACTCCATGTCTCTCCCTATCCAACTCCATCTATCCCTCCCTCTCTCCCCCTCCAACTCCAGTTCTCTATCCCTCCGTCTCTCCTCCTCTCTCTCAAGTCCCCTCTCTTTTCCTTCCTCTCTATCCCTTTATCTCCTACCTCCCCCTCTCTTCCCCAATCTCTCTCTCTCTCTCTCTCTCTCTCCCTACAATCCTCTACATTCCCCCATCACTCTCTTCCTCTCTCTTTCCCTTCCTCTCTCTGCCTTTATCACCTCCCTCCCTCTATATTCACCCCCAACCCCACTCTCTCTCTCTGCCCCTCAAATCATCTCTCTTCCCCCATCACTCTATCTCTCTTTCCAACTATGTTACTATATCAATCCCTTTCTTCTTCTCTCTCCTTCTCTCCCCCCTTGTCTCCATCACTCTGTCTATGTCTATTTATCTCGCCCCTAAACATACACACTTTCTCTTCATCTCTCCCTTGTCAATCCCTCTCTCTTCACTTCTCACAATCTATTTCTTTCTTCTTCTCTCCCCCTTCAACTCCATCTCTCTATCCCTCCCTCTCTCCTCCTCGCATCCTTTCTCGCTCTCCCTCTCTCTATCTCTATCTCTCTTTCTCTACCCTCCAATCGTTTCTCCTTCTCCCTCTCTCTCTCCTTCTCTCTCTCTCTCCCAACTTCATCTTTATGTCTCCCTCTCACTCTCTTACCCTTCTCTACCTCTCTCTATCCTCTCCCTCTCTCTCTCTCTTCATTCCTCTTCTCCCCTCATCTCTCCCTTGTCAATCCATATATTTCTCCACATCTATCATAGGTCTTTGTTCTTCCCTCCCATATATATTTAGAGTTTATATATATATATATATAACAAAATTAATATTCTATTTATATAAAGTTATTAAATTTAATAATTTTAATATTAGAATATATTAATATTAATATTATATTTAGTAATAATAATTTAACAATAATATTAATCCAATGACTTTAAAACTAATATACCCTCATACATCCAATTACATCAAATCAGAAATCAACATATATAGTGAAATAATGTATCTAATGCAAGAAATAAAATAAGATTAGAAAACAACGTCTACACATATATCAATGCATCTAATGCAAGTAATCAAATAGGATTAATAATCAACATCTACGCTCAAATCAATGCATCTAGTGCAAGTAAGAAAATAGGATTAGAAACCAACATATACACTAAAATCAATGCATCTAGTGCAAGCAATCAAATATGATTATAAATCACCATATACACTAAAATGAATGCATTTAGTGCAAGCAATCAAATAGGATTAGAAATAATTTATATTGAAATAAATGCATATAGTGTAAGAAATCAAATATAATTATAAATCAACATATACATTTAAATTAATGCATCTAGTGCAAGTAATCAAATAGGATTATAAATCACCATCTACACTCAAATCAATGCATTTAGTGCAACAAATCAACTATAATTAGAAACCATCTACATTGAAATCAATGCATCTAGTGCAAGTAATCAAATATCATTAGAAATCAAAATCTACACTAAAATTAATGCATCTACTGCAAGCAATAAAATAGGATTAGAAATCACTATGTACACTGAAATCAATGAATCTATTGTAAGAAATATTCTTCCCTCTTCCCCCCTCCATATATATCTATATGACCCTCCATCTCTCCTTCTTTGTCTCTTTATCTCACCCCCACAAACACAAACACTTTCTTACTCCATATTTATCAATCTCTTTGTCCCTCTCTCCCTGCCTCCATCTATCTCTTCTTTCTCTTCACCTTCCATCTATATCTCTATCTCCCTTTGTCTCTCTATATCAACCCCAAAACATACACTATCTTTCTCCAATCTATCTATCTATCACTCCCTCCTCTCCCTCCCTCTCTCTCTCTTCCCCTTCCCTCCCTCGCTTCTATCTATCTTCCCTCCTTCTATCCTCTCTCTCTCTCCCTCCATCTTTCTTATCACTCCTTATCTCTCTCTCTCTCCCTCCATCTTTCTTATCACTCCTTATCTCTCTCTCTCTCTCTCTCTCTCCAACTTTCACTCTCTATGTCTTTCTTCTTACCTCCCTCTCTCTCCCCCTCCATATCCATCCCTCTTTCCCTACCTCTCCACTCTCTCTCCAACTTTCACTCTCTATGTCTTTATTATTACCTCCCTCTCTCTCCCCCTCAATATCCATCTCTCTTTCCCTACCTCTCTCCACTCTCTCTCTCTCTCTTCACCTTCTAACTTTGTCACTATATGCCTCTCTTTCTCCTTCTCTCCATCTCTTCTTATTTGTCTCTTTATCTCACCCCCAAACATACACACAAGTCTCTCCATATCTCCCTTGTCACTCCATCTCTCTCTCCACTTGTTACTCTTTAAGTCTTTCTTCTTCCCTCCCTCTCTCCCCATCCAGCTCTATCTCTCAATTCATCTCCCTCTCCCCCTCCAACTCCATGTCTCTCCATATCCAACTCTATCTATCCCTCCCTTTCTCCCCCTCCAACTCCATCTCCCTATCCCTCCCTCTCTCCTCCTCTCTCTCAAGTCCCCTCTCTTTTCCTTCCTCTCTATCCCTTTCTCTCCTACCTCCCTCTCTCTTCCCCCATCTCTCTCTCTCTCTCTCCCTCTCTCTCTCTCTTTCTCTCTCCTGGCTACGAGGTGCCCACAATGCAGTAGTAGCATGATCAGTTGGATTGATGCAGGCAGATCAAAGTGACAGTGTCGGATACTGGAGCGCAGACCAGAGTTGACAGCAAGTGAAAGAGTGCATGGGTGCAAGAGTTCAATAGCGGAGTGGTTCCTGATGACATGTGCAGTTGGTACTAGCATAATTCAAAGACTTTGATGATAGATGCATCAGACTGATTGAGTTTTTTGGAGCCTATTAAGTTTCAGAGGATTTGCAGAGCAGATGCATGGAGTTACATGGCGCTTGTGAAGGTTGCAGGGCGAATGCATGTAGTTGCATGTCGCATGCAAAGACAGTCCTTTCTTGTTGAGAGAGAGTGTTGAATATTGCAACAAGAAACAGTGAAGGAGGCATCCTAAAACATCATTCTTGATCCTAGTTGGAAAGTGATCACCAAAACTAGGTGGGGGCCACATAGGTGATTTTTGTCGCAAAGTCTATTTTTAGACATGTCAATAATATTCTATGAGTTGCAGGGTGCTATTTGTGGATAGTTGGTCAAGTTGGAAAAATAGATGTATTTTTATTTTTAGACATATTGGGCAGAATCCATTTTTAGATTGCCAGTCTAAAAATAGATATGTCGAATATTATTAGCTCTTAATAATATTTGGACTATAAACATTATCTTATTCTCTTGGAGCACTTCAGTTAAGTGCACAGATGTGGCACAGGAGCTGACAGAAGGAATTATGCTATTCCTAAGGGTTAAGTGGAGCTATTGCATGGATACTTCAGTTAGAACTCATGTGAGAGAGTTTGGTGGAGTTGATTGAGAAGTTAATGGAGTTGTGTTCAGTTTAACTAATCTAAACATAGTTGAGCTAGTTGTATCTAGTCTAACTGATTGATACACTAGTGAGAGTGGTGTGAATTATTATTAATTAATTCACTAATTATCAACTCATTAATCAACTAAAGAATACATCAGTTAACTACAGTGCATGGAAGTTCCAGTGGAGACCAGTGGAGAGATAGGTGAAAGGGAAAGATAGACTATCTGTTGTGATTATTAGTGATGCATGAATTGCATCTACATATACATTGGAGTTGCCAATTATAATTACGCAGTCAATGAGAGTGGGATTACATTGAATTGGTCTTTGTAATTAGCTTGGATTGCACAGTGGAGGCAGGCTAGCAGGTGGCAAAGATCGGTGCATGGATTTGCAAGATTAGGCCTGTATAGTGTATGACAATTGTACTGTGCTGAGAGCTTGTGATAAGCTTTGTATGATTTGTATGAGATTTTCATATGATCTCCATGTTACATAATATATATTTGGGGTTTTTAGCTTCAGGCTTTCCCGTTAAACAACTGTGTTATGTGTGTTTTTATTGCTTCATGTGTTTTGTAATTGTTGATTAAATTTCCGCAAGAATTACAGTGGAAGGATTCTATATTTAGCAAGAAGATAAATATTGTTAGATCAGGAGAGTCCAGATATATACATGCATATTGTATATAATTTCTACATCCTCCTCACATCCTTCCTCGCTCTCCCTCTCTCTGTGTCTCTGTCTCTTTCTCTACCCTCCAATCCTTTCTCCTTCTCCCTCTCTCTCTCCTTCTCTCTCTCTCCCAACTCCATCTTTATGTCTCCCTCTGGCTCTCTTACCCTTCTCTACCTCTCTCTATCCTCTCCCTCTCTCTCTTTCCATTCCTCCTCTCCCCTCATCTCTCCCTGGTCAATCCATATATTTCTCCACATCTATCATATGTCTTTGTTCTTCCCTCCCATATATATCTAGAGTTAATATATATATATATAACAAAATTAATATTGTATTAATATAAAGTTATTAAATTAATAATTTTAATATTAGAATATATCAATATCAATATTATATTTAGTAATAATAATTTAACAATAATATTAATCCAATGACTTTAAAACTAATGTTCTCTCATACATCCAATTACATCAAATCAGAAATCAACATATACACTGAAATCAATGCATCTAATGCAAGAAATAAAATAAGATTAGAAAACAACATCTACACAGATATCAATGCATCTAATGCAAGTAATAAAATAGGATTAAGAATCAATATCTACACTCAAATCAATGCATCTAGTGCAAGTAAGAAAATAGGATTAGAAACCGACATATACACTAAAATCAATGCATCTAGTGCAAGCAATCAAATATGATTATAAATCACCATATACACTAAAATGAATGCATTTAGTGCAAGCAATCAAATAGGATTAGAAATAATTTATATTGACATAAATGCATATAGTGTAAGAAATCAAATATAATTATAAATCAACATCTACATTTAAATTAATGCATCTAGTGCAAGCAATCAAATAGGATTATAAATCACCATATACACTGAAATCAATGCATTTAGTGCAACAAATCAAATAGAATTAGAAACCATCTACATTGAAATCAATGCATCTAGTGCAAGTAATCAAATATCATTAGAAAACAAAATATACACTAAAATTAATGCATCTAGTGCAAGCAATCAAATAGGATTAGAAATCACTATCTCCACTGAAATCAATGAATCTATTGTAAGAAATATTCTTCGCTCTCCCCCCCCCCCCCCCTCCATATATATCTATATGTCCCTCCATATCTCCTTCTTTGTCTCTTTATCTCACCCCTACAAACACAAACACTTCCTCACTCCATATTTATCAATCTCTTTGTCCCTCCCTCCCTGTCTCCATCTATCTCTTCTTTCGCTTCACCTTCCATCTATATCTCTACCTCCCTTTGTCTCTCTATATCAACCTAAAAACATACACTCTCTTTCTCCAATCTATCTATCTATCACTCCCTCCTCTCCCTCCCTCTCTCTCTCTTCCCCTTCCCTCCCTCTCCCCCACTTCTATCTCTCTTCCCTCCTTCTATCCCCTCTCGCTCTCTCTCTCTCTCTCTCCAAGTTCACTCTCTATGTCTTTCTTCTTACCTCCCTCTCTCTCCCCCTCCATCTCCATCTCTCTTTCCCTACCTCTCTCCACTCTTTTTCTCTCTCTCTCTCCAAATTTCACTCTCTATGTCTTTCTTCTTACCTCCCTCTCTCTCCCCCTCAATCTCCATCTCTCTTTCCCTACCTCTCTCCACTCTCTCTCTCTCTCTCTTCACCTTCTAACTTTGTCACTACATGCATCTCTTTCTCCTTCTTTCCATCTCTTCTTATTTGTCTCTTTATCTCACCCCCAAACATACACACAAGTCTCTCCATATCTCCCTTGTCACTCCATCTCTCTCTCCACTTGTTACTCTTTAAGTATTTCTTCTTCCCTCCCTCTCTCCCCATCCAGCTCCATCTCTCCATCCATCTCCCTCTCCCCTTCCAACTCCATGTCTCTCCCTATCCAGCTCCATCTATCTCTCCCTCTCTCCCCCTCCAACTTCATCTTTCTATCCCTCCCTCTCTCCTCCTCTCTCTCAAGTCCGCTCTCTTTTCCTTCCTTTCTATCCCTTTCTCTCCTACCTCCCTCTCTCTTCTCCCATCTCTCTCTCTCTCTCTCTCTCTCTCTCTCTCCCCTACAATCCTCTACATTCCCCCATCACTCTCTTCCCCTCTCTCGCCCTTTCTCTCTCTGCCTTTATCGCATCCCTCCCTCTATATTCACCCACCCCCTCCCTCTCTCTCTCTCTATCTTCCCTCAAATCCTCTCTCTTCCCCTTCACTCTATCTCTCTCTCCAACTATGTTACTATATCACTCCCTTTCTTCTTCTCTCCTCTTCTCTCCCCCCTTGTCTCCATCACTCTGTCTATGTATCTTTATCTTGCCCCTAAACACACACACACTTTCTCTTCATCTCTCCCATGTCACTCCCTCTCTCTTCACTTCTCACAATCTATTTCTTTCTTCTTCTCTCCCCCTCCAACTCCATCTCTCTATCCCTCCTTCTCTTCTCCTCTCATCGTTCCTCGCTCTCCCTCTCTCTGTCTCTCTCTCTCTTTCTCTTACCTCCAATCCTTTCTCCTTCTCCCTCTCTCTCTCCTTCTCTGTCTCTCCCAACTCCATCTTTATGTCTCCCTCTGGCTCTCTTACCCTTCTCTACCTCTCTCTCTCTCTTCATTCCTCCTCTCCCCTCATCTCTCCCTTGTCAATCCATCTATTTCTCCACATCTATCATATGTCTTTGTTCTTCTCTCCCATATATATCTAGAGTTAATATATATATATATATATAGATAACAAAATTAATATTGCATTAATATAAAGTCATTAAATTTAATAGTATTAATATTAGAATATATTAATATCAATATTATATTTAGTAATAATAATTTAACAATAATAATAATAATATTAATATTTTAATGTTAATGTTAGGGTTAATAATGTTTTTTTTGCATGGTATTATTATTAATTTGGTCCATGGTATTTGGTTCGTATACATCAAATATAATTAGATGTTGATTTCTACTCCTATTTGATATATTTTTATTTATTTACCTTACATTTTTATACCTTTTTTATAAATATAGTATTTGGCCCATGGTATTAATAATAATGTGTCCCATGGTATTTGGCCCATAGGCTTCATCTAAATAAAACTTATTTTTGAGTTTTTGTAAATATAAAGAGGTTTATGGAGTAAATATAAAAATAGGTTTTATTTATTTACCATACCTCTACTTTATTTATATTTTTATTTATTTACCATAAGTATAAAAAGAGGTTTTATTTATTTACCATAACTTAGGTTTATTTATATTTTTATTTATTTACCATATCTTTTTTTTTACTGTCTGTAAAACTCTTCATATTTAAAATTTATGTTGTTTAATTTTTTTATTTTTTTTTATATGCTTATGTAAGTTATTTTTGAAGCCGACATTATTTCTATTGGCTTCTGACATAGGGGTCATATTCAGTTGTAGAATGCGCCTCTTGGCGCAATAAATTGTCCCCTGGTATTTGGCCCATAGAATTCAATTTGATAACCTTTGTTGCAATACTGACCTTCCTAGCCTTTTAAGATGTCAAAATTATAGTGAGCTCCGGAGGCTTCTCTCCAATCTTTTTGAGCATAGGAATAAAATCTTATATCAAACTAAATAAATCTTTTCTTTAAGTCCGATAGACCAAAGATTGGTCTCAGTGGACGTTAACCACCACCATCATCATCATCATCAAAACACCTTTTTGAGTTTTTGTAAATATAAAGATTTTTATGGAGTAAATATGAATAGTTTATTTATATTTTTATTTATTTACCATACCATGCTTCTAGTTTATTTATATTTTTATTTATTTACCATACCATGCTTCTAGTTTATTTATATTTATATTTATTTACTATACCTGAGGAGTAAATGTAAAAAGAGGTTTTATTTATTTACCATTATTCTAGTTTATTTACATTTTTATTTATTTACCATATCTCATTGTTGAATGTTTGTAAACCTCTTCATATTTTAAATTTATATTAATTTTTTTTAGTTTTGGCTTCCGACATACTTACACATCGGAGTCATACTGGGTTGTAGAATGCCGCTCAATAAATTGTCCCATAGTATTTGGCCCATTGAGTTTTTGTAAATATAAAGATTTTTATGGAGTAAATATGAATAGCGATTTTATTTGATTACCATACCTCTAGTTTATTTATATTTTTATTTATTTATCATACCATGCTTCAAGTTTATTTATATTTTTATTTATTTACTATACCTCAGGAGTAAATATAAAAAGTGGTTTTATTTATTACCATATCTCTGGTTTATTTACATTTTTATTTATTTACCATATCTCATTGTTGAGTGTTCTTAAATCTCTTCATATTTTAAATTTATATTAATTTTTTTAGTTTTTTTTATTTTAACTTCCGACATACTTACACATCACTTACACATCGGGGTCATATTGAATTGTAAAATAAAATATTTTTAATAATATAATTGATTTAAATTAATATTATTTTTACGTAAAGATTGAGTTATAGGATTGTTTTTAAAGTTGAATGTTCTGAAGATTTTTACTAATATAATTTATTAGTTATGGGATTGTTTTTAAAGTTGAATGTTCTTTTGATGATTTGCGTACAAAAATTTAGAGTTCGTTTCAAATCTTAACTAGCATGGTGTAGAGTAAGTTTTTTGAAAATGAAGTTTTTAGCCTTTGCACATGGTTCTATAATGAAAGGAATTTTCAATTATACGAAGATCCCCTCAACTTCTGCGAATTCACTTATCATGTTTATAAACGTGCACCTACCAAGCAAATACCACATCAACTCCCATATTCATTACTCACCTCTTTAGAGTTAATCATTTTATAGAAAATTATATAGTATACCAAACAACTATTAAATAATATTTAATTTATATTTAAAATCTATTTTCACAAATTATTTAGTGGAATATTTAAAATAATAATAAATCATAATTTTTGTTTGTTTTTCAAGTGGTCTGAGTTTATGAGAAATTATATCAGGGTTAATTTGTGGTTTGAGAAATCGCCATCAAAATTATCTCGGAATAGCACTCACCTGGGCCACAGGAGCACTAAGCAAATTGGGTTTAACTTGTCTCCTCCCCCTAGCACAAGCTCAACATTCTCCATGAGGTTTGATTTTGGGTGGCCCTTTTGATTAGACCCATTCTTAACAAGTTGTGCTAGTGAGACTTGACATAATAAATCATAAATTAAGTTATAATGATTTTATTATATATATAATGGTAGATTTGAGACTTTTGTGATCCATAAGATAGAGAAATGTCTTTTGGGATTAATATTTAAATTTGCATTTTAAACAACAAGAAATTGGTGTTTAAAAAACCATTTTGTCTATTAATTACATAGTGATTAATTTTAACCATAAAACATCCATAAATAATAAAAACAAGTGTTGTAGGATCAACTATTTAAGTTTGAAATTATACTTTAGGAAACATTACATAAAAAATTATAACTTATTTGGATAATGCCAATTTAATAGAGGTTAATACGAAAATGGAATCCAATAGCCTTATATTAGTAGGAATTAATAAATTGAGATGTAAAATGGATAAATTAATTGCTTGCTCAACCACAGAAACTTACATAAATTTTAGTAAATAATAGCCTGACTCATTAGCTTTTACAAATTTCAATAAAATTTGTGAAACTTGGAACATTATTTTGAAACGGAGACATCAAAAGTGGCCAAAATTTGGGCAATTTTTTTTTAAGAAATCTTCTAGTAACAATGTTTGAATCATGTTTTTTATGGTGGAAATAGATTCAACACTATAAAAAACCGTAAAAACACCTAAAATATGAAGTTTGATAATTATAACTTAAATTTACAAAAATCACTGTCAAATTTTCTTAAAATCTTACTAAAATTTCTATAATTAAAAAAAAAAAAAAAATCTTTAAACTATGACTTTTAAAACCTCTAGATCAACGTCTTAACCTTATGCGGATCTTCTCATAGACTAGTCCTACACCACCATTCAGTGCTCCACCCATATATCATGCATTGCTCTCTTCGTTGATTTCGTCGTTCGACGCCCTCTCCAAACTTTGAATGACCCCCTCTCCAAGCTTTGAATTTGAGTTAAATGAGAGTGAACTCATTATGCTTTCACAACTTTCCATTTCCACTAATCAATGGGTTGCCCCCACAACTAAATGTTCCTGTAATTTGCTAATTCATTATATTTATATAAATCTAATATAATGGAGTTGTAGTTGTTATATTTAAATATTCATTAATTTTAAATAATTATATTTATATAAATTTATTATTATTATTATAAACTTATTTATATAATATTATATATATAATTTAATTTAATTTAATGGTGAATATTTTGTATTATTTCTTAATAAGAATATATATATATATTTTTTTTAGAGAACATGAATTACGTGACTTAGGTTGTAACCACTAGTAAGTCTATACATTTACAATTTTATTTTTCCAAAAGTGTTGAGAAAAATATAAATAATGATAAGAAATAACCCATAATCATATATTTATTTAAAACTTATTTTTATCTTAAATTGTGGGTAATATGCTATTTACATAAGAATGATTTATTTTCAAAAGATTTTATTATAAAACATAATAATAAAAAATCACAACACAAATATCTAAAAATCATATATGAATATTGCAATTATATCCATAAATTATAGCATAAAATATGTGATACAGTTATTCACATAGCATTATATTGTGCAAAGGTTACAATAAGATTTTCAACTTATAATCCAATCGAATGCTTAAAAACATTTTTGTTTCAATAATATTGAAAAAAATATTTGTTTTTCATTAAATATTATAAAGTGCATCTATTAATACTAAACTAATAGTTGGTGAACAAATAAATAAACAAGACAGTCTAACTTATTAAACAAGAATGTGATTTTTGAATGCATAAATGAATTCAAGATCATGAAAAACCCTTGGGGCATTCATATAGAGTAAAGAACTTAAACTTAAATTTTTTAAAATCTGTCATATCCAAGATAAGAACGAACTTTCATGAGCTCCATAGTGAAATAGAAACAAGACTGTTGGCAGTACCTAAAAAACCATGGGTGGAAAGGATCTCCCATCTCTTTCAGAATATGAACATTAAGGATGAAAATCACTTCCTCTAAGAGTGCCCTGGGTACAAGTACATTAAATCTCAGTTTCATAATCTTTGGTGATGTCAAAATTATAGTAAGTTCGAGACTCTTCTCTCCAAGCTCTTTGAGCATAGGAGTACAATTTTAAAATAAGCTAAATAATAAAGATAGTAATAAATAGCAATTCAACATGCTCCGAATTCATTCTTGGAACTGTCGGGGATTTCCATGGAACAAAGGCCCCAAGCTAAGTTGGATCTCAAATGATGTTAATATTATATTACTTGTTGAAACTTGGGAGCACGAAGAATCTAAGGTCCCTAACATAGATGGCTTTGCACTATAGTCTACCTGGAACAAGTGATCCTCCAGTAGAGGAATTGGGGGCGTAGCTTGCTACATTAAGAAGAACATCTCCCCCCATGCTAGGATTTATAAAAATGACCCTTATAACCAATATAGTTGGATTGAGATTATTGACATTAATGATAAAAAGACCTACATAGCAATATGTTATTTTCACCCCATTAATTCTAACTTCTATAAGAAGAAGAATCTAGATAAAAATAGTCCTTACAATGGTTTAGAGAATGATATTTCTACCCTAAGGAATGAAGGTAATATCCTTTTAATGGGTGACTTTAATGCTCGAACTTCAAGCAACCAAGCTATTCTTCTAAGCAATTATTCCAACCCCAATCCTCTTTGGTTAGACGAAGACCTTACTCTGGCTAGCCGGTACAAAAGGAGCTCTAGAGACCTCAGGGATAATTTGTTTGGGTCGGAGCTAGTCAAGTTATGTAGTGCTCAAGATCTCATAATTTGCAACGGTCTAAAGAAGTGGCCCAATTCTAGCAAGATGACATGCATCCATGGGCTTGGCAAGAGCGTGGTAGACTATGTTATTTCCGATCTCCCTTTATACAACGAAATAATAAATTTTGACATCTTAGACGACCACAAGCTTGACTCTGATCGTAGGCCTTTACTCGTAACTCTCAATTTTGTCATGCATAGAGATCCCATAGAAGATAATCCTTATAGTCAAAAGAACTTAATCTTTGATAGAAATAAAAACGATCTCTTTCTAAATGAATTAAAAACTAATTCGTTTCCTTTATCTAGAATAGACAACATAGAAGACCTCTATCATAATTTTACTACAACCCTTTCATATTCTATTAACAAGTTCTCAATTGAAGTCTTAAGTAATAAAAGAAATAGCAAAACCAACCCATGGTATGACAAATATTGTAAAAATCCGAGGAGAGCAATTAAGGAAGTTGTTGATGAATCTCTCAAAATTAACAAGATAAAAATCTACAAAGCCTAACTAAAAGGGAAAAAAAGGCAATATATTCGTAAAAGAC
Organism: Pinus albicaulis; assembly: GCA_034641835.2. NCBI lineage: Eukaryota > Viridiplantae > Streptophyta > Pinopsida > Pinales > Pinaceae > Pinus > Pinus albicaulis. The sequence goes on from CM076572.1 coordinate 1,424,211,607, forward strand.
AAGAGAATCTCTTATACCTCTCTAAGGTGGCTCCTAAGAAATTCTGGAGGCATATTCTAACTAGGAAAACTAAATATAATAATAAAATTGCTTTACATGACTAGAATTCCTATCTTAAAAAGCTTTATGAATCTCCAAATACCAGAGATTTTGAAACCCTACTCACAACAAAAAAGTTTTCTCATTAGAAGACATTGATTTTGGGGTTAAATGCTTAGCGAATGGGAAAGCTAAAGACATCGAGGGTTACTAGGCAGAAATCTTAAAAATTGGAGGTCTTCTCCTCATCCCCCACATCCACAAGCTTTTCAACCAAGCAGTTAAGCAAGGGTTCCCTAAACCTTGGACTCAGAGCCTCATTATCCCTATTTTTAAAAGCGGGGATACAAATAACCCCTCTAATTATCGAACAATTATGATCGTCCCTCCCTTAGCTAAGTTATATAGTATTATTTTGGAAAAGAAGTTGAACATTTGGCTTGAAATTGAAGGTAAGCAGGCTAAAGGCCAAGCGGGTTTTAGAAGGCAGCACTCAATAATGGACCACCTCGTTATGCTTAGGATCATTGTGGAAGAATGCCACAATGATAAATCCAATCACTTTTGTTGCTTTGTGGACTTTAGAAAGGCTTTCAATATGGTTCCTAGAAATAACCTATGGAATAGATTAGAAGAGATAAATGTACCTTTCGAGCTAAGAGCGGCCGATATAAGGTTATATGAGAATGTAACTGCCAAGTTAAAGAGCAATGAGGGGTGGTTGAAAAATATTAAGTGTAATATCAGAGTTAAACAAGGTTGTCCCCTCTCCCCCATCCTATTTGGCATTTACATCAACAAGCTAGAAGGTTGTTTAGAGGAAGCAGGATGTGTTGGCACGATCTTAGCTAGGATAGTCATCATCCTTCTTCTCTATGCTAACGATATTGTTCTTCTCGCAAGGTGCCCATCTGATCTTGATAAGTAACTTAGAATTCTTAAGGATTTTTGCTCTACCATGGGTATGTCTGTTAACACTGACAAAAAAAAAGTTATGATTATCAAATCCAAGAAGAACACTTACGCTAATTTTATGTATGACAATAGTAACTTGGAGGAAGTGTCTTCTTACAAGTACCTAGGAATTGATATTCATCACAAGCTCAACTGGAACTATGGCATTCAGAAAAGGATTAGTGGGGGGTGGAAAGCTTATTTTGGTCTTGAAAATAATTTTAAAATGGAAAACCTCGTAATGTGGGATAGAAATAAGTTCCTCTTTGAAACTTTAGTCACTCTTATTATCTTATATGGATGTGAGGTTTGGGGTTGCAGCATCTCTAGAGAATCCTGGAGAAATATTGAGCAAATCCAGAAGCGTTTTATAACGTATAACCTTAAAATTAAAAGCAATACACCCTATCCTATTCTCCTTATAGAAGTGGGTCTTTCCCCTATCGAGAGCCTAGCTATGACTAGGCTTCTGTTGTACAAGCACAAGCTCAATAACATAGGAGACCATAGACTTCCTAAGCTAACTTCAAATTCCAGCCAAAACCACCTAAGGCTTAAACGAGGTTGGTATAAAGACACCAGGGCCTAGTTAAACTATTGGGAGATCGACGAGAATGTTGCATTGCAAAACATCAATAACATTAAAAAAATTGTTACTTCTAAGTTCAAAGAAAAAATGTGGTGTGAGAAAGATCTAGCAGCTAAGGTATTATAAGGAGGTCATCAACCCCACCTTAGAAGATCAAAATTATCTCTCTGTTTTCACTAGCTCAAAGAAGAAAATTAATATAGCCAAGATTAGAACGAACTCTCATGAACTCCATAGTGAAATAGGTCGTTAGACAGTTCCTAAAACACCATGGATGGAAATGCTCTGCCATCTCTATGAGAATATTAATATCGAGGATGAAAATCACTTCCTCTTAGAGTGTCTCGCGTACAACCACAATAGAGCTCAATTTCATAATATTTGTTGCAATACTGACCTTCCTAGCCTTCTAAGATGTCAAAATTATAGTGAGATGGGGAGGCTTCTCTCCAAGTTTTTTGAGCATAGGAATAAAATCTTAAATCAAATTAAATAACTCTTTTCTTTAGGTCTGATAAACCAAAGATTAATCTCAGTGAACATTAACCATCATCATCATCAAATTAAACAATAACTAAATAAACAACTAAAATACCATACTACTTCACCAAAATCTAATAAAATTCGGAGCTTTCAAAATCATATAATTTATTGTAATTAACTCACTAAATCAACTTTCCCAATATGTTCTCATTATTTAACGCAATATCTTTGAGGCAAGGAATAAAATCCGGGAGAGGTTGGCTCAAGGAAATATAGAATAGTGACAGATTGCAGATATGTTGCGATAGAAATATGTAATGAAGGTTAGAGGATCTAGCGTGTCAGTACAGATGGGGAGATAAGCGGGGCGTGGGGATTGCTTTCAATGGAGCAGCTTTGTGCAGCGAGAGTCCAAATTTTTCAGTCATGTCTAAGTGGGTATGAGCATGGGGAAGAGACCAGTCGAAGGAATGAAGCAGAGAAGCCAGAATGAAGTGGAGTATGCGATGGCCGAGGGGAAGGCCTGGGCATATTCTCCTTCCTGCCCCAAATGGAATCAGTTCGAAGTTGTGTCCTCTGTAATAATCAACTGTAGGCGTCTGCAAGAATCGCTCTGGCAGAAATTCAAGAGGGTCGCTCCATACATTGGGATCTCGTCCCATCGCCCACAAATTAAGGATTGTTTGGGTGTGTTTCGGTACAAAGAAGCCTGCTATTTGGCAAGGGGCGTCTGCTCTGTTGGACAAAAGAGGAGCAGACGGGTGCAACCTGAAAACCTCCTTCAATACTGCGTGCAGGTACGGTAGGTGTTCGATGTCGTCTTCCTCGACTGTTCTCTCGCACCCCACCACTCGGATCACTTCTTCCTGGGCGCGCTTTAATGTCTCTGGCTTACGGAGAAGCTCTGCCATTGCCCATTCCACTGTGGTAGCAGTCACATCTGTTCCAGCTTGAAACATGTCCTGAATGCAACAGCCACAAAACAAATTACAAAAGCAAATAAATACATATATCATTTAACAAACTTTTTAGGAAAAATCACAATATTATTTGGAGGAATTACGAGTTTGAACTATTGAGTGTAGTTCATCCTGCTAATTTTTATGTTAACTTTGTTACTTGTGCTGATCAGAATAGTTATCAACTTGTCAATTATTTTGATCCGCACAAGTAACAAAGTCTTGATGATAAACTACATTAGGTAGTTCGAAATTCTTGAGTCCTCTAAATGGTATTGTGATTTTTCCCAAAAAATTTGTTAAACAATTATAGATCACAGAAATTTACAATTTAAAATACATATATCTTAAAACTGTATCATATATGAAACACATTAGCATTACTATTTTTAACCCACAAATCCTATTAAATGAATATTGAGGTTTGCATTTTGGGATATTTTATATAATCTATTTCTGTGTTTTCCACAACAATTACTGTTGTATGCCTCTTGTCATCCTACAGTGTATCCCACATCAACTTTCTCCAGTTGGAATCTTAGTGGCACCTGCATTACATTCTTGTCATCATCCATTGTATTCAACCATTAACATTCTCCATCTGGAAACTTAGTGGCACCTAAATTACATTATCAAAAGAAAACACTATCAGGAATTCTTCTCAGGCTAGTGATCTCAGCATTTAATTCTTGAACACCTGGTAACTCTTTGAGTTGCTGTTGAAAAATAGGGAAAATTTTAAAAATGGTAAAGAGTGATCTCAGCAGTAGACTTTTTATTCCATTGTGAGTATTAAAGTTGCTGCATAGAAAAAGTGAATCATAGAAGTTAAGGCAGGGAAGAGAGAATCTAGGAAAATCGGAAAAAGAGAAATATTTATCATAAACTAAGTTTTATTATTGTGATTTAGGTAAATGATATAATTGATCATATTAGATGATTTTTAATAAATTATATTTTATTATTATAAATTTTGTAAATGGTATGGTATTATCAAGTGTATTTTAGTGTTTTTTATTTTAAAAGAGATTTGCATATCAAAATGTTTGACTTTTGAGGGTGTTTGATAGATTTGGAGTTAAGATAGAATTAAATTGGTTTAATTTCCCCTTTAAATAAGTTATATTCCATATAAATACCATGGATGAGCCATTTTTTATTTTATTTTATTTTAAAAGAATTATTTTTATTTTTATTTACCTGACATTATATTAAATTTTTATTTTAATGTAATTTGATTTAGTAAAAACTTTAAACATTATATTACAATATCTCTATATCAACACAATAATTAAAATTATTTTTAAATACCTTTTAATGTTTTCTAACCACCACCACCATTATCATTTAATAAGAGACAACTTCCCAGTGATATATATATATATATATATATATATATATATATATATATATTTTAAATATGATAAATAGGAAGTTGTCTCTTATTAAATGTTATTCATTGAATATGAAGAACATGTGATAGGAGCCTAAATACCCTATATTGCATGAAGTTAGACATATTCATTTATAAAATTGAAAAATAAGAAAGTTGTTAATAATATAATTTTGTATGTGTTTATTTAAAGTATAGTTTGTTTAGGTATATAGGTCCGATAGACCAAAGATACGTTAACCACCATCATCATCATAAAATTAAATTAAATTTTATTGAAAATGTGGTATATCTCTCACATGAAATTACTTCAAATAAAAGAATTATAATTTATAATTTTTTTTAGAAATTTGAAATTTAACCCTCTAAAAAAATAAAAAAATAAAACAATTAGCAAAATATGAGATTCTTTAAAATAAAAGAATAATATTTTTCAAAGGTTGTTTATTTCTGTTACAAATTTAGTCGAATTGATTGCTTGACAGCTATAACTCAAATTTTCAAAAACTTCTACCAGATTTTCTCATCATCTTACTGAAATTTCCATTATTTTCAGAACTAATTTATAATTCCTTTTACACTAGGCCATATTTTTATAAAAAAATAGATTTATGAATTGTGGCTTCTGTGATCCATCGTTACAATTATAGAATTTTTTCGGTAGTAATCACATGCAATGGAACATAATAAAATTCGAAACGCGTCAGAAAAAATTCTATAATAAATTTATGAAATTCAACCAAAAAATATAATTATAAAAAACCTTATTTATAAATTCCAAATTTATCACATTATAATCAATCTAAAAAAATTAATAAACTCAACTTAAATTTTCATTATTAAAACATTATATATATATATATATTATTTTTTAATAAAAAACATATATATATAAAAACCACAAAATACTCCATTAAGAATGAAATTGAACTCGACCAATTTGTTAAGTTACATAAATCTTTGTTAGGATACTACAAAACAAACACAGTAATACTACACTATACTTGAGTAAATTATATAAAAAATGTAAATGTATTTTTATTTATTTTTAAATCAGTTTTTATGATAAATTAAAACTGAGTAGATATTTTAATTTTTTAAAGATAAGTTAATTAAAATTATAACTAAATTAGGTTTTAAATTGATATATAAAAATTTATTAAAAATTAAATTTTAATTTTAATTTAATATTCAATTATTTAAATATAATTAATTTTAATAATAATAATTTTAATTTGATACTTAATAATTTAAATATAATTAAATTATTAATTACATGCATAAGCATATAATCAATAACATGGGAGACTATAGACTTCTTAAGCTAGCTTTAAATTCCAACGAAAATCACCTAAGGTTCAACGGAAGTTGTTGATATAAAGATACAAGGGCCTACCTAAGACTCAACGGAGATTGATATAAAGATACCAGGGCCTGGTTAAACCATCGGGAGATGGACGAAAATGTTGCATTGCAAAAAATTTAATAACATTAAAATTATTGTTACTTCCAAGTTTAAAGAGAAAATATGGTGTGAGAAATATTTAGAGGCTAAAAGAAAATTAAGATATTATAAGGAGGTCATCAACCCTACTCTAAAAGATCAAAAGTATCTTTTTGTTTTAATTAACTCAAAGAAAAAAATTAATATAGCCAAGATAAGAACGAACTCTCATGAGCTCCATAGTGAAACAGGTTTTTGGGAAGTTCCTAAAACACCATGGATGGAAAGGATTTGCCATCTCTGTGAGAATATGAATAGTGAAGATGAAAATCACAAACACTTCTCTCCAAACTATTTGAACATAGGAGTACAATTTTAAAACATACTAAATAATTCATTTCTTTAGGTCTTATAGACCAAAGTTTGGTCTTAGTGGACGTTAACCATTATCATCATCAATAAACATAATTGTGGTGATAAGATTTGTTAGATCTAAGACTTTTGTGATCCATAAAGTAGATAAATGTCTTTCGAATTAATTATATTATTATGAACTAGTCCAATTCATAATAATGTAATTAATCCTGACATTCATTTATCTATATAATAATTTTTTTTTATTTTTAAATTTTCTTTTAAAATAAAAAAAATCTAAACTTTTAATTACTTCCACCGACAGAGCTCCCCATAAAATTTGAAGCTATGACCTAGTAAAAACTGAACCTATGGTGTGGTGAGGACTAAATCTTTGAGATGGTTTATTACTTCATCCAACCAAGGCAGTAGCCCCGGTCTAGCCCGAACTTAAACCAGCCAATAAAAAAAAAGATAAATAAACCAAAAATAAATAAATAAGGTGGATAACTAACTCTGATAATAAGATAGAGCGTTGTTCAAGTGGTCTTACCAGCAACATGGATTTTATGCCTTGCAGGTTGAACTGGTCGGCATTATCGTCTGTAACGGGAGTATTCGTGCTGCCATTTCTGAGGTCCAACAAGATATCCAGGAAATCCTTAACTCTGTTATTCATCATGGGCTCGGCAATATTATCACTTTTGGCCGATCTGGATCTGGCTGCCAGGCGGTCGTCAATGAATTTGTCAAACACAGCATAAATCATGTCAATACACGCTGTGACTTTGCGCCTTATGCCCTGAGGGTCCAGCCGCTCCAAGAAAGGAAAGAAGTCTGCCAAATTAGGTGTCCCTCCCAGCTCCATCATCCTCCTAATAATATCCTTGAAGTCTTCAGAGTCTCTGGATTCAGAATCAAACATGTCTTCACTGAACATCATATTGCCTAGAAGGTTAACAGAGGTGAGGAACGCAATCTGTCCAATATTCACCATCTTGCCAGAATCCAAGAAAATGAGTTGAATCATGCGAGACACCTGCTCTCTCCTCAGATGCTGCGAGGCTTCGATTCTCTTTTGGCTGAACAGCTCGGTGTTGAAGATTTTCCTAAGCATACGCCAACGAGGCCCATATTGGCACCATATCATGGAATTTTCATGGTAAAAATGGCATTTGGCTGCCTGTATAACGACCCGGCCTGCAAATATTTGATCATTGGTCTTTAGAATTTCCTTTGCCATGGCGGGAGATGAAACCACTATTGCTGTTTTCATTCCGAGACGAAGGGTCATTAGAGGACCATATTTTGCAGCAAGGAAACCCAGAGACTCGTTGGGTTTCTTCCCCAGCTGGAACAGATTCCCAACAATGGGCCATCCGGGAGGCCCTGGAGGCAATTCCATCTGATTTTTCTCATTCTTCTTTTTCTTTCTGATCAGCAAATAGGGCACCATTAACATTGCCAAGGCCACAAAAGCCCAAAATGAAAACCATGATTTCCAGTTAATCACCATGGCTAATAATTTCCTTGCTTCTTTCTCCTTTCATTCCCAAGAAGGAAAGAAGTGGTCATTAAAAGACAGTGGCCACTAGGGAAAAAAAAAGGCAGACAGCTACTATGAGCGTCTTTCACTGAGATCCCACATGGGCCACCATGCCATAGATTCGATTCCTCGAGACAAAACGAAGGAAGATAACTTCAAGTTGACATTTAGCAGCAGCCACTCCAGCTTCATAGAATTTCCAGAAGTCAAAGATTCGCTTTCTGATTATTGGATAAGTTGCAAGTGGGGCTCTAAATTCGAGTGGTTTTTAGTGTGATTTATTGGAAGTTTTATTTTTTATTTTTTATAATTTTTTAAAAATTTGGTCGGAATTTATGGAAATCATAAGTTTGATAAGTAATTTTGTACCATCAATGTTTTTTTTAGAGTGTTGAATCTATATAGAGTCAAAATACGAGTTTAAATAACACAAATCAAAATTTCATCTCAATTTATTTAGCTTAATTCAACTTCGTGTAGCAGAAGTCACTGTGAAACCAATAGAAGATAAAAGGTGTTTTTCTTAAAAAAAATTTGGTGCAGAAGGTAAGGTTTTATTGGCCCAAGACTAGCAGACTAAACGTGGTTCATTAGTTTTTGATATTGAAGATGCCATTTGCTATACAAGTTGTCGTTTTGCAATACAAGTGTCCTCCACTTAGCCGGCTTCATTAACTTCTTAGTCTCGGTGCACTAAAATATGAATTTAAATCCACCAAAATTGGTGTGCTATATTCAATAGTATTCAGTCTTTTTCCCCAGTTAATATGAGACAGTGGATTGGTGAATGATTATTGAAAAAATATGTAAAGTTAGGGTGAATATATAAAAATTGATATTAAGCCCCGTATATAAATAGATTTTGTCATACATGATTGATTAACATGATCATTTATCAAATTCATCACAGGGGATCATCAATAAGAGTTAGATTATTCATCAAATTTGTCACTATTACTAGAAAAGAGATAATCAACAAGAGCTACAAAAACATTTTTTGGTGTTCAAAGTCTTTTTTCGAGGACTGTAACTTCAATAGTAGTAATAATAATAACAGAAATACAAGTGGGCCAAGTTGCATGACTAGTGCTTGCTTGTGCCACCTTTCATGTTTCTTTCACTTTAGCTTCTAGTTTGACTACTAGATCTATATTAGGACCAACACCCCCTTCTCCCAACTCCATGACATCAATATTATAATCTATATCAAGATCCATTAGGTGAGACTCTTCTATCCATTCTGATGTTGGATTAATATCAACCAACATAATTTGATATGTATCAGGTCTTTTGTTATGCAATTGGTGATACTTTATTTGGAGGTTTTATTGCACAAATAAAAGAGAATTTAGCCATTTTTGTTTCAAATGATTTCTCTTCTTCAAAATTGATAGTTGTTGACTTGGACCTTTTACAGGAAACAAAATTTTGAAAAATGTGGCAAATTCCTAAAAATAGGGTCCAAAGGTGCATTCGGATCTCCCAAACCATGACACCTATTAGAAAAAGGAGGGAGTTTTTTGTTAATTGTTAATTTCATCTCCATATGTTCAGAAACTTCTTTTTAAAATAGTAACTAAAATAGGAAAATACAAAATTATAAAATCTGAAAACTAGACCTCAAACGTTCCTCTATAGTTTCTAAACTGCGAGGTTTGGGTAAAATATGAAAGAGACTTTTTGAAATCAGCCCATTCCTAAGAATTTTTATTTTGGATTTTTAAAATTCATCACCACCTACATGGAATATCTATTTGAACATGGTTATTAAAACAGGAAAAAACAAAGTGTTGTGATTTCTTCTTAAATCACTTATCCCATTTAGTTGGTAAAATTGTTCCCTTTCAAGGTTGTGTTTCCTTATGTTGACTTGTATTCTCTGCACTTCCTTGGCCACAAAAACCTTTGATATATGACCAGAGTATATAAAAAAATAATTTATTACGTAAATATTAAAGTAAGTAGGCCAAAATGTTGAGGGACCATTAGGGTTTGTGTGACAAAACTAGGGTTTGTGTAATACTCTGAACCATGAAGTAAAGTTATCATTTTTATATGTCTTCTATAGCTTGAGTAAGGATTTCTAGCTTGTTCTAACTCCTTGTTACCCTTATAGCAGGTTTTAGTGTACTTTTGTTAGCTTCTAAGGTTTTTTCCTTCTTCTTTTCAACATGCTCTATTTTCCTCTGTCTCTTTCTTCTTGCCCTTTTTTCTTTGTGATGCTCTATGTTTTTTTTTTCTTCCTCTTCTACTACAATTCTTTGTTGGCTTCTAGTCTTCCTTTCATAAACTTTAATCTCTGGTACTTTCACAGGGGCTTCATCATGTTTTTCAACATGAAGGTGACTAGATTCTTCCTTAGTTTCCTAAGCTAGGGTTTTAACATAAACCTCTTCACATTACCTGATCGACCCATATTTGAAAATACTATAACACTGCAAATCCCTCTACAATCTTGAATTCTCTTGGTTGTATGCTGTAAACACTTTTAGAGTTTTCTTGCACATTGCAACTAAAAATATGGGTTTGTTGGAAAATGTTGTTTTAGGTTAAACATGGCAGATTAGGGTTTGTTCTTTATCGACTCTATTGTGCATAAAAAATTTGGAATTTATCACATCATGAAGGAGGAGGAATAATACTTTATGAATCAACACTTGGCCCCTCAAAAGAATGGGATTAAAGGGTCGAAAAGCGATTTTTAATTTTTTTTGAAGCGTGCTACGAAAAAATTTCGTAGTATAGCGCTACGAATACATTTTGTAGCGTCAACTGAACTTTTAATATAATTCAAAACATTGTGAGAAATTTATCATAAGCTTATTTAGCAAACTTTTGAAAAAATACAATACCTCATTTACATAATTATGACCTTGCAAAAGATGGCTGATAACATTGCCTTGAAATGAAGGTGTAAAACTGATGCTAACACAACATTTGTGATGATCATGATTTGTAAGATCAAAAACATTGCAGGGATGCAGATTCCAACATTTAGCTTGTACATGTCATTTCCTACCACACTGATTGAAACTTTTTTCTTTCTTTTGTAGTTGGTTTTTTGTTTTTCTATGTTGAGATTCAACAAGAAGATCCTAGTGAAAACTATGCACCTACACTAGGATGGAGCCTCAGGCTATTTTTAGGTGGATGTCTATTTATAGATGCATGAGAAAATTCTATTTATAGATGTATGTGTAAGTTCTATTTATAGATGCATGTCGGTTATTATTATCCCTTAATATTAGTTGGACAATAAACAATAATCCATTCTCAATGAGCACTTGGAAATAGTTAACTGAAGTGGAAAATCAGTTAGCTATAGGAATTTCGAGTTGAGTGGTTGGTTGGTGGGACATGCAAGTGGACTTAGTTGTAACTGAGTGATTCGAAGTTGTAACAGAGTTGGAAGTGCAGTTATGAAAGTTGTAAAGTATTTTAACTCAGTTAAGTGAGTTAAACTCAGTTGTGCTAGTTGTAACTCAAGATACACTAGTGAGAGATCAAGTGAATTAATTATTAATTAATTCACAATCAGTGGCCTCACATGAAACTGAAGATTTACCACTATTAACTGCATGCATCTCAGATCCAGTGGAGACCCAGATGAGATGTAGGTGAAAGGGACAGTTGACTATCAGTTGTGACATTAATGGTTGCACACATGCAACCACACACACATTGGATGTGCCCATGAGGATTGTGCAGTCAAGGCAAGCACGATTCCATTCATTCATGGATTGCTATCAGCTGGGATTGCGCAATGGAGGAAGGCTATCTGGAGATAGTAAATTGGCTAAGGAACTTGCCAATTTTTATATGACAGTGTGAGATAGCTAGCTATTGTACTGAGAGCTCTTGGATTGGAGCTTTGTATGTAATTGTTTCATGATCCATGATATAATACATAATATAAGATAGTGGGGTTTTTAGCTATATGCTTTCCCCATGATATTGTGATTGGCGATTGTGTTTCAAATTTCGCAAAGATTTTGTAGAAGTGATTATGTATTTAATAGTAGCATATTGTTGTTAAATAAGGAGAATCCAGGAAATACATATTTTGTATTAAATTTCTACATGGTATTAGAGCACAAAAAAATTCAAATGTGAAGCAGGAGCTGAGTTTGTTGGTGGAAAGAATTCGAATTTGTAGAAATACTTTCTTGGTGCTGCAACTGATTCAAGATCAAAATGGCTTTCAATGGCTTGAGGTTAGAGTATGCACTCGAGGGCATCTCTAACTACATTTCTTGGAAGGACACGATGGAGGTAGTACTTGAAGACAATGAATTGAAGGAATTCATTGAAAAAGATGTTCCTAAGCTAGATATTGCAGATGCTGCTAATCTTGATGCATGACGAAAGAAAGTGGCAAAGCCGAGGAGGATTCTGTTGGAGGGAGTATGAGACGACATTGTCTCAAGCCTCCGTGGGAAAGCCACACCATATGCTATGTGGAAGGCTTTGACGGATCTATTCCAAAGAAACAACGACCATAGGAAATTGGTGCTCAAAGATAAACTCAGAAAGATCAAGATGGAAAAGGGTGACAACATTCCAAAATATCTCACAAATTTTGTCCAATTTCGGGATGAACTAGGGAGTGTGGGAATAATTTTTGCTGATGATTATTTGGTGAGCTTGTCTCTCTTTGGACTTCCTAAGAGTTGGCACAGTTATGAAGACTCTGTCAATGAACGAGAAAAATTTCTGGATTGGGAATGACTGTGGTCGGATCTGGTGCAGGAGGAGTTCAGGTAGAACACCAAAGATGGTTCTTCATCAAAGCATGATGATGAAGAGGATTTTGCTTTGGTTGCCAAGGTGAAGAAGGGGAAGGGGAAGAAATTCCATTCTAAATCTGAGTCGAAAGGAAAGAAGCTGGATATTTCCAAGGTGAAGTGTTTTCACTGTCACGAACATGGGCATCTTGCTACTAACTATCCGCAAAAGAAGAAGAACAAGAAGGCTATTGGAGCTACAGATGGTGAGGCCCTTGCCTCGAAATTTGAGCATGAATTCTCCTTGATCGTATCCATGGTTTCAAGTGCATTGGGATCGATGTGGTATTTGGATAGTGGCGCTTCCTTTCACATGAAGGAAGATAAGGAACTTTTCAGTGACTTGGAGGAGAAAGATCTCCAAATGCATATAGAGATGGGCGACGATGGATGATACAGTGTGTCTGACATTGGTACCATTACCTTTTAGAGGGAGTCGGGTAAAAAATTTCAATTGAAATATGTTATGCATGTTCCAAGTCTGAAGAAAATTTTGGTCTCAATCACAATGTTGGAGGACATAGGCTATGACGTTATTTTCAATGATGGAAAATCTTTCCTGCGACATAAACAACGGGTCCAGCTAGAAGTATAAGGATTTGAGTTAAGAATCTCTACAAGCTAGAGGTAGATGGCTGCGCTACCATGATGGGAAAGGCAGAAAAATTGGTGAGTCGGGATGAGGGTGAATTATGGCACAGGCAATTGGGCCATCTTCATCATGGAGCCTTGAAATTCATGCATCAAATATATACTGAACTTCCAATGGGAACACTTGCTCAGTTATATCAGTGCAAGGGTTGCACCATGGGGAAGTATGTAAAGTCCACCTTTCATGAAAAGGAGAACCGTGCTTCGGGGATCCTTGAGAGAGTTCACACAGGCGTGTGTGGACCATTCTCGGTTTCTTCAACAACAAAAGTATAAGTAGTATGTTATTTTTGTTGATGAATTTTCTCGTAAATGCTGGACCTTCTTCATGCAGAAGAAGGATCAAACATTCTCAAAGTTCTGTGAGTTTAAGGCATTGGTGGAGAAAGAGTCAGGGAAGCAAGTGAAGGCTACGAGGAGCGATAATAGTGGAGAATACATTTGTAACGAACTCAATAACTTCTGCAACAAAGAAGGAATTCAAAGAGAACTCATAACGCCTCATAACCCAAAAAAAAATGGGATTGTGGAGAGGAAGAACATAATGATCATGGGTGCAGCACGAGTAATGTTGCATGATCAATGCCCACCAATGCATTTGTGGGCGAAAGCATGCAACACTGCAGTTTATGTGCAAAACCGTTGTCCTCATAGTGTAATTGGCATGAGTACACCTGAAGAAGATTTCACTAGTAAGAAACCAGATGTTTCACACTTTAATATTTTTGGCTCATCTATTTATGTGCATGTGACCAAGGACACCAAGAAGAAGCTAGAGCCGACTGATGAAGTTGGAATTTTTGTGGGGTACACATAAACACCCCATAATTATTGTGTGTATTTTCCAAATAGTCGAATGACTATGGTGCGACGAGATATAAAATTTGATGATGGGAAAGCCATGTGGTTCTCACTTGAGAAGGCGATGGACTTGCATGCGGAGGAGGAAATATTGGTTCCAAAAGATGAGTCTATAGATGTGGATCAGCCATAGGAGGAGGTTCATGGAGTAGAGGAGTCCACTCACGCGGATCCAACCATCAGAACTGGTAGAAGGCGTACCACAGAAGCTGATAGCCTAAGACTTGATGCTGAAAAAAAAGTAGGAATCCCTACTTCACAACGCAGATAAAGACAGTCTCCTGACCGATTTACTGGATACATGGCTCTCATGAGAAAATGTATTATGATTGAACCATATTCATTTCAGGAAGTAATGGAGGAGCCCACATGGGTAGATGAAATGGTGGAGGAGTATGACTCCATTTTCAAAAACAATGCTTGGGAAATTGTTCCAAGGCCGGTTGATAAATCAGTGGTAGGTTCGAGATGGATCTAAAAGGTAAAGCAAGTTGCTGATGGGAGTGTTGAGAAATACAATGCCAGATTTGTGGCCTAGGTCTTGTCACAGATTGAGGGGATATATTATGAATAGACCTTTGCACATGTCACAAGTTATTCTTCCATAAGGACCATCCTTGCTCTCTCAGCGTAGATGGGCTGGCGCATTCATCAGATGGATTTGAAGACTATGTTTCTCAATGGGATCATTGAGGAAGAGGTGTAAATAGAGCAGCGTAAATGATTTGAGATATTCAACAGCGAGTCGCATGTGTGTCGACTCAAAAGAGCATTGTATGGGCTGAAGCAAGCACCCCATGCTTCGTACACTCACATAGAAAGCTATTTCATCGGACTGGGCTTCACCAAAAGTGAAGCAGATGCAAACCTATACCAAATTGTGGTGGAGGGTAAGCTTTTAATCATTATTCTTCATGTTGATGATTTAATATTGACTGGTGATGAGCAGTTGATACACTCATGCAAGGAGGACCTTGCAAAAGAGTTTGAGATGAAGGATATTGGCCTCCTTCATTATTTCCTTGGATTGGAAATATGACAGCGAGATGGTGAAATTTTTTTATCTCAAGGAAAGTATGCAAGGGAGATACTGGGTAAGTTTCACATGGAGGGATGCAAACCCATGGATACTCCTCTTCCAGGAAACTGGAGGAAAGGGGATGCTACTTCTGGAGAGGTACTGGATGGTACTATCTATCAACAGTTAGTGGGTTCACTAATGTATCTAGTGAACACGAGACCAAACATTTTCTATGCGGTTAACCAATTGAGTCAAGCTATGGTTAAGCCTACCAAGATCTTTTGGAAGGTGGGCAAGCATGTCCTGAGATACCTAAGGGGCACATCAGAGTATGGTTTATGGTACAGACAAACGGATAAGGTGAAGTTGCATGGCTTCATGGATGAAGATTGGGAAGGCAACCCATCGGAAAGAAAGAGGACATCAAGGGGGATCTTTAGCATTGGATCTACAACTGTTTATTAGTATTGAAGGAAGTAGAGATCCATGGAACTCAGTTCAGTGGAAGTGGAATACATGGCAGCGATTCAAGCTGCATGTGAGGCTATCTGGATGAGAAAGATCTTGGTTGGTTTCTTTGGTTCTCATTTAGATCCGACATTTATTCATTGTGATAATCAGACTTGCATTAAACTCCCAATTAATCTTGTGTTTCATGATCGATCTAAGCATATAGATATATGGTACCATGATCTCAGAGATTGTGTGTAGAGGAGAATCATGTTGCTTCAATACATTCCTATGGAAGATCAGGATGCAAACATGATTTGAAAATGGGTTGGATAACTTGTTATGCTTTTCAAGAACCTCCCACTCAGTTAAAATAATAAAATATCTAGCTTATACTTGAATTTTGAGGAATTTTATACTTGAAACAAGTGTATGTGTTTTTAAATATTTAAGTGCTTTAAGACCATTTTTTTTTGCTGATATTAAACATGTGCAACAACCATATAATGTAGCAAATAAACATCAAATTTAATCTAGGAGTTCACCCAAATATCGTGGGCTATGTCACCTTAAGCTCTTGTCATATTGACTTGGCTCTTTGGGATTATGGAAAATTTTCGGGATTCAGAATGCCAAAATAGTCAGAATAGACTATTCACTTGTATAAATTAGCCTCTGGCTGCTCTGGTTTCACCTCCAACACCTGGTGGCACCCCCTGGCTCTTGGGTCAAAGAAAAGTTCTCTGTGGGTTCTCGACCTTCAGAATTCCTCAAAATAAAAATCCATAAATGGATTCAAAAGTATCAAAATAGTCAGAAATGACTATTATTTTGCTAAGAATGGATACTGGCTACTCTGGATAGGCCTCATTCTCCTGCTGGCACTTGGTGGCCCTGGTGGCCTCTGGAACTTCTCTGAAGCATCTAGGCCTTCAAGAGTTTTCTATAGGATCTTAAAACCATACCATTAGTTCCAGAACATCCGAAACATCTAAAATTGACTATTGTATTGTTGAAAAAGGCCTCTAGCTGCACTGGCTAGGCCTCAAACTACTGCTAGCCCATGGTGGCCCTAGTGGCCCCTAGAAATTCTATGACACAAAAACCTACTCAAATGTCCTCTTATGGCTCTGAAATCCTCACCAATGAGTCTAGAATGTCTTAGATAATTGGAATTGACTATTCACACTCTCATAATGGTCGAATCTAGCTCAAGATAGAGCCGAAACAAGATTTGTCCAGTGTCCCCTAAAAACCCTCCACTAAAAATGGAGCACTGAAGTTAGTTGTAGTTAAAATAGGGAATTATGCCAAAATTGGCACACCCACTAGCCTAACTGTCGAATCCACACATAAAGTGCTGGTTGATGGCACATGTCACAAATTTTTTTGTCTTCAAACCATAACCGTCAGCAGACTGTGTAAACTGTTAGTGCTTAACCGTAAATAGGGCCACGTGACAAAGCACATACGATTGTTTAAAAATTGCATGAAATTTAATGTTGCGGTTTTGCTACCATTTATCATGTGAACACACACGAAATCCTAGTGGAGGCTGTAGTTGGGCTTTGGCCCACGGTTCATGGGCTCAGGCCACATGGGGAGTCTGACCCCTCTGCTCTCCAAACATGGATTTTAATAAACTTCAAATATACGTTTTATCCCTTATGTGTTAAGAACCATCGCATAGCCCAGATGGTAAGGCTTCTACACATTCTCTCAGAGGTCTTGGGGTCGACTCCATTCGGCTCCACCCAAAATTTTAAACAAGTTTCCTGGGCCACGTGGTGGCCTCCAGGCCTACCATGTGGTAGCCTATGATTGCCCCAAATAAAAAATAGTCAACCAACTACCCAATGAAACAATGGCACATGTCAGCCTCTAACTGGCCTGAAGGGAATATTCTATGGAATATTCCAGGAAAATTCTAAGAATATTCCCTATAATATTCTCTTTTTTGAATATTCAAAGGCCCAACCAAACTTGGTCAAAAGCGAGAAATTGCAGTTTACTGGACTTTTCAAATCACAATAAATTATTCATACAGTGTCGGTTTTTCAAACCATTCACGACGTCGGAATCCGGAAGATGAGATCTATCCGGTCACTCAGGTTTGCCACACTTCTAAACACTTTGAATTTTGAGCTATCACTTAGGTCCTTAATCCAAATCTGGTCAAACCTCCCCATTGGGAATATTTTGGACCCCAAAAGACTGATTACCTGCTCTGTTCATTAGATGAGAGTACAACACCCTCACTTTTTAGCATCCATACACTTTTCCTTGCATGGCTCAATGCCTTTGAACCACAACTCGAAGGTAGTCAACACTTTCCTTCCTGAATGCTCTTGTCCTTTTGTCAAGAATTGCCTTCCTTGCACTCACTTAGAAATTTATGGCGAGAAATTTTCAGAAGGTAACTGAACATCATTTCCTTGATCATTGATCCAAGGTGGCTCAAGCAAACGTAATACTACAACAGAAAATGCATACATAACTGAAATTTGCATATGTACAAATGAATGTATGTCTTACTGTGTCAAGAAGTCAAACCACTTCTTACCAAGCCACTTCCACGATGAATTTTTCTGCTGAAAATCTTCTTCATGTGAAACATTTGTTCTCACATCAATGATGGAAACTTTGGTTCCAATTTCGCCAGTCTTTCTATCCTCTTGTCTCATTTTCTTGGGATGATTAGTTGGATGCAATGTCCAACATTGGGAAACAACATGTCCCCTCTTCTGGCAATGTGTGCAAGTCTTATGCACCTTCTTTGCAAGTTGCCTTCACTTCAACTATTTCCTGTATGCCTTCATCCTCTTCTAGCATTTCAAAACATCATGGTTACACAGACCACAATATGCACAACAACTCTTTCTTCCATTCAAACATGCAGATTTTCCATGCTTATCAGAAACATAATCAACTTGACTATGGGAAGAATTATACCTCAATTTCTGCTTGCATGGCCATCCTTTTTACCTTCTTGAGGAGATGAACTAGTAGGGGTTCCAACTTCGCCATAAGCTTCATGTGTACAAACACCTTGCTGCAACATAGGCTTCAAACAATGGCAATCAACTTGAAAAAAAACTTGACATGTTTGTGTATTAGAACTTGGAACAAAATTTATTTTTGAAGTTGCCTCACATGCCTTCATGGCTTTGGAGTTTTCGCTATTATATTGAACATAACCAAGGCCAAATTTCTTAGGTCTTTCCTCAACCAAAATAGGATCAATCATGCCTTGTGAATATTTTCCTAAACCCTTGCCTTCATAGCCCATTTTTAACATTAACTTGGACCCTATACCTCTAGTGTGCTTTTCAAATGAACCAACACATCTATCTTAAGAGGAAACTGAAGACAAATTTGAGTGAATTACCTCTACTTCATGCATGTTCTTGGTTAAGGTCTCTTGGGCTTGATGGAGCTGCATCTCCATCTCATGAATTATTAGAAGAAGTCCTTCCTTCTCTTGTTTCATAGCAACTAATTTCTCATGAAGTCTAGTGCTTTCTCCTCTATCTTCAAACAAAATTTGCACCATATATTTCATCCTGAAGAAGTCTCTCTTCATGTCTTCATCGAAGAATCTTGTGAAGGAGGAGGATTTTGAAACCTCACTTGAAGAAATTGTCATCATGAAAATTAACTAAAGAACTTCAACAAAAAATCACAAATCTTTCAAAACAATTGACAAAGCTTCTGAACCAAATGGCTGTAGAGTCAAGCTCTTATTCAAGCAACCTTTTTTGCAAACACCCTTTTGTGATTCAAGGGTTTCCTTGAGGTCCTTTGGGTAAGGAAGATGCCTTCAGCCCTTCTTCCTTCTTGTTCTCTTTTGGAATTAGCTATCAGTATCTTTCCCTTCACCACTAGCAAACTCAAGCAACAGTCAGTTTGCAAATAGTCAAATCCTTTGCAATGTTTAAACACCTTTCAAGTCAACAAGCAAACTTGTCCTCTGTCAATCAAGCAAGCTAGTGCTCTGATACCAACCTGATCTGAAAATGGGTTGGATAACTTTTTATTCTTTTCAAGAACCTCCCACTCAGTGAAACAAATAAAAGATCTAGCTTATACTTGATTTTTGTGGAATTTTATACTTGAAACAGGTGTATGTTTTTTAACTGTTTAAGTGCCTTAAGACCATTTGTTTTTGTTGATATTAAACATGTGCAACAAACATATAATGTAGA
The DNA here is from genome assembly GCA_034641835.2 of Pinus albicaulis. Classification (NCBI taxonomy): domain Eukaryota; kingdom Viridiplantae; phylum Streptophyta; class Pinopsida; order Pinales; family Pinaceae; genus Pinus; species Pinus albicaulis. The sequence continues at coordinate 1,424,231,340 of CM076572.1, forward strand.
AAATAAACATCAACACATAACAACAAATTTAATTTAGGAGTTCACCCGAATATCATGGGCTACGTCTCCTTGAGCTCTTGTCATCTTGAATTGGTTCTTTGGGATTATGGTAAATTTCCGGGATTCAGAATGCCAAAATAGTCAAAATAAACTATTCACTTGCGGAAATTGGCCTCCGGCTGCTCCGGTTTCACCTCTAACACCTGGTGGAACCCCTTGGCTCTGGGGTCAAAGAAAAGTTATCTGTGGGTTCTCAACCTTCGTAAGTCCTCAAAATCTTATGAAAAATCCATCATCAGAAATTACTATTGGTTTGCTGAGAATGGATACTAGTTGTTTTGGATAGGCCTCATTCTCTTGCTGGAACTTGTTGGCCCTAGTGGCCCTTGGAACTTATCTGAAGCATATCTACCTTAAAAAGTTCTCTATAGGCTCTAAAAACCACACCATTAGTTCCAAAACATCTGAAACATCAAAAATTGAATATTGGATTGTTGAAAAAGGCCTCTAGCTGCACTGGCTAGGCCTCAAACTACTGCTGGCCCATGGTGGACCTAGTGGCCCCTAGAATTTCTCTGAAGAAAAAACCTACTAAAAATTCCTTTGATGGCTCTGCAACCCTCACCAATGATTCTGGAATGTCCGAGATAGTCAAAATTGACTATTCACACTCTCAAAATGGTCGAATCTAGCTAAAGATAGAGCTAAAACAAGATTTCTCCAGTGTCCCCTAAAAACCCTCCACTAAAAATGGACTGAAGTTAGCTGCAGTTAAAATAGGGACTTATGCCAAAATTGGCACGCCCACCAGCCTAACCGCCAAACTAACCGAACATAAAGTTCTGGTTGATGGCACCCGTCACAAAGTTTGCGGTCTTTCTCTATCTTGATTCGTTGACTGTGCAAACCGTTAGCACTTAACCGTAAATAGGGGCATGTGACAAAGCACATATGGTTGTGTTTAATGTCCCGAGTTTTTTAAACATTGCATAAACTTTAATGTTGTGGTTTGGCTGCTGTTAATCATGTGAACACATAAGAAACCCTAGTGGAGACTACGGTTTGGCTTTGGCCCACGGTTCATGGGCTCAAGCCACATGGGGAGGGGCTGGCCCCTTTGCTCTCCAAACATAGATTTTAATAAAGTTCAAATATAGGTTTTATCCCTTATGTGTTAAGAACCATCGCATAGCCTAGACAGTAAGGCTTATGCACGCGCTCTCGGAGGTATCGAGGTCGACTCCTTTCAACTCCACCCAAAATTTTAAACAAGTTTCTTGGGCCATGTGGTGGCCTCCATGCCTGCCACGTGGCAGCCTATGATTAGCCTGAATAAAAAACAGTCAACCAACTGCCCAATGAAATAATGCCACATGTCACCCTCTGACTGGCCCGAAGGAAATATTCCATGGAATATTTTAGGAATATTCTAGGAATATTCCCTAAAATATTCTATTTTTTTAATATTCCAAGGCCCAGTCAAACTTGGTCAAAAGACATAAATTGCAGTTTTCTGGACTTTTCAAATAGCGATAACGTCTTCATACGGTGTCGGTTTTTCGAACTGTTTGCGGCGCCGAAATGAGGAAGACGAGATCTATCTGGTCACTTAGGTTTGGCACACTTCCTAACACTTTGAATTTTGAGCTATCACTTAGGTCCTTGATCCAAATCTGATCAAGACATTCTAACGAAGGCGCTCACCAGGAGCAAATTTGCATACCATAGAGACAAGATCGGGGTGAAGGATAATCCCTTTCTCGCTCAAAGGGAGTGTTGAGATTCAACAAGAAGATCCTAGTGAAAATTATGCACCTACACTATGATGGAGCCTCACGCTATTTTTAGGTGGATGTCTATTTATAGATGCATGTGCAATTTCTAGTTATAGATTGCATGTCTATTTATAGATGCATGTCGGCTATTATTATCACTTAATATTAGTTGGAAAATAAATAATAATCTATTCTCAATGAGCACTTGGAAATAGTTAACTTAAGTGGAAAATAATTTAGCTATAGGAATTTCAAGTTGAGTGGTTGGTTGGTGGGACACGCAATTGGACTTAGTTGTAACTAAGTGATTTGAAATTGTAACAGAGTTGGAAGTGCAGTTATGAAAGTTGTAAATAGTTTAACTCAGTTAAGTGAGTTAAACTCAGTTGTGCTAGTTGTAACTGAAGATACACTAGTGAGAGATCAAGTGAATTAATTATTAATTAATTCACAATTAGTGGCCTCACATGAAACTGAATATTTACTACTATTAACTACATGCATGTCAGATCTAGTGGAGACCCAGTTGAGATGTAGGTGAAAGGGACAATTGACTATCAGTTGTGAAATTATCAGTTGCACACATGCAACCACACACACATTGGATGTGCCCATGAGGATTGCATAGTCAAGGCAAGCAAGATTCCATTCATTTAGGGGTTTCTATCAGCTGGGTTTATGCAGTGGAGGTAGGGTGTCTGGCGACAGTAAATTGGCTAAGTAACTTTCCAATTATTGTATGACAGTGTGAGACAGTTAGCTATTGTACTGAGAGCTCTTGGATTAGAGATTTGTATGTAATTGTTTCATGATCCATGATATAATACATAATAGAATATAGTGGGGTTTTTAGCTATATGCTTTCCTTGGCTAAATTATTTGTGTTATGTGTGATTGATCTTTCTTCATGATATTATGATTGGTGATTGTTTTTCAAATTCCACAAAGATTTTGTAGAAGCGATTATGTATTTAACAGTAGCATTGTAGAAATTTATAGGGTAAGTCTCGTAGATCAAGAACCAAAGGTCACCGCTCACAAATATATCACAAATAAGTACACCAGTATAATCACGTGGTTAAAACCCTCAAAGAGGGAAATAGTCCACACCCTGAGCCAACGCGGCCACTTCAGAGAATTTATTAATATAAAACGAAAAGTTACATATGTTTCTCTCATAAACGGTTACAGGAAAAATGACCCTCCATGCTCTTTAAATAGAGATCATGGACCAATAAGGTGTTAACCCATGGATTAAGTGTTGTTAATACCGAGGTGGGAGATAACTGTCGGATCACTACAAATCATGACCGTCGGATTATAAGTTACAAATGTACATAGTAAAGAAACACACTTTACCTAACTCTACACTAGACTAAGTTATTCTTAACTATTTCCTATGTGTCTGAATATCCTAACATCCTCCCTTAAGAACAACTTGGGATTGGATTGAAGGATTTATAAAGGTGACACAAAAGGAGCCTATTTCCTATGTGTCAAAATATCCTAACATCCCCCCTTAAGAACAAATTGGGATAGGATTGAAGAATTTACAAAAGTGACACAATAGAAGAAGGAAGGAGGCATTAGACCCTATCCCCCCTTAATGAAAAATTTCATGAACTCCAAGCATGGATCGAAGTTTGGTAAACTTCGCTTCTGTGAGAGCCTTCGTAAATATATCAGCTACTTTATCATTGGTCGGACAATACTGCACTTCAAGAACACGATCATGAATGAGCTTTCTGATGAAGTGTATGTGGAGTTAAATGTGTTTCATACACTGATGTTGAACTGGATCATTACATAACTGAATGGCACTCTGATTATCACACTAAACTGTAGTTGGATGCTGCTGATGAAGACCAAATTCACATAGGATCTGACGAAGCCACATGGCTTCCTTGTTGGCTTGAACTTGTAATATTCCAATTTTTTCCTTCAATAAATTGGAATATTAACTTTTGCTATTTTCACTTAGGAGTGGAATAATTGGGTGATAAGGCCCATTCACAATAAAAACAGGGATAAAATCCCTCTAGTATGAAAGGGGATCAGCCTTGGAACTAGATTTTACACCCTCATGTGTGAAAAGAGACATTTGCAAGGAGACTAGGTCAAGTTTGACAAAGTCAAACAACGCAGAGGCATGAGGTGGAAAGCATCTATGGAATAGTGCAGAGATAGAGGAGGGAATATTCCTTGAAGGAGGAAACCCTAATAGAGTGGGACCCATGGAGAGGGAGCTCTCATGTGTTTAAAAGGTGGGCAAGGCAGCCATTGTTATTCATGCATATGATTATTGGTTTCATGTTTGCTTAGACATTTCTGCAATCCCGGCTGTTTAGCTGAGTTGCTGTGCTGTTTAGCACAAGGATCTCCTGTTTAGGAATACTTCTCCTTTCTTGAGAAGCCTCTTGAAGGAGTTGTACTGATTTGTCTCACATCTAGGCTTGAGGCCAAGCATCCTCCTCCAGACAACGTTATTGTTGAAGCAGCATAATTTTGTGTTGCAGGGTGTTGCAGTGAGGAGTCACAACACCTCTTCCATCTCTTGTTTTTCAGAGGGAAAGTAGTTATTTCCTTTGGAGGATCATATTGGAAGCCATTAGAGCTTATTTCAGATCTTGGCATTGGGCCAACTCATTCCTTTTCCCCTACAGTGCAGTTTGCTTCAGTAACTGCGTTATTTTCATGGTGTATTTGCTGTGGGCTTTTGTATTGCTGATTGGAGGGTGAGATTTCTAGTGATAGGATCAGAATTCACTTGGAGAATCCCTTGGAGGAGGTTTAATTCAGATCATTCATCATATTCAGCCTTCTTTATGTATTTCTAGTTTTTGAGTTGCAGCTGCTACCCTGCAACTCCATCATTTTTTCCATTTTGTGTATTTCAGCCAATCCCTTGGAGGATTGTTGTATTATTGTTTCTAAGGGTTAGAGCTTTGCTCCCCTATTGTATTTGAGCCATATATTGTCATATATCTCATTTATCATGTAATATGGAGCAATACCTTTTATAAATTGTGTCCTCTTAGCCTGGGTTTATGCACAAATAGCAGTGTTCTTCTATTTTCATGTACATGTCTTGTTGAGGCTTGCATTGCATTTCTTGAGTGGATGTTTCCTCAAGAACTTGTAATTTCTTTGCTGCTATAAAATTATTTGTTGTCTATCTATATATTCTTGTCTCACAACTCATAAAATAACGCTGTTGATATATTGTATGTTCATACATTTGTTGCAGTCCCTCATTGGGCACCTTTTGAGGACATCTAGTAGTGGGAGATCTGTTTAACCACTCTAGAAGGCTTTCTTTGGAGCCATCTCTTGGATTTAGGACTTATATACATTGATCTAAGGGATCCAGGTCCCGGTTTCAATTCCTATAGCATCCATTACTAAAAATGCGTTTTCCAGTCATGCCTTGCTAGCTGTTCTAGATTTTGGATATTACACAACTGCACCACGATACTCTGCTTCTACTGAAGAAAGGGAGATGGCACTTTGTTTCTTACAAGACCAAGTAATGGGTCCTGAACCAAGATTGAATACATATCCTGCAGTGGACTTCTGATCATCAGGGTCACCATCCCAATCAGAATTAGTGAAACCAATCAACTAGGGAGATGCTCCTGCACTGTAATGAATCCCGAATTGAGCTGTACCTTGAAAATATCGAAGTATTATTTTAGCTGCTTTCCAGTTACTTTCATGAGGTTGGTGCATAAACCGAGAAACAAGACCAATGACAAAGGAAAGGCTAGGACGGGTATGGGTTAGATACAAAATTTTACCAACACGTTGACGGTATAAGGTAGCATCAACTTCAGGGGTAGTACAGTTGACTGAAAGCTTGAATATAGACGGAAAGGGAGAAGGGGCAGGCTTATAGTCTTCCATGTGAAAGTGGTTTAGAAGATCACATGCACTTGAATTTGTAGAAAATTGCTGAATAAATCACTTATTCACTTAGAGACTATCACGGTCTCATATACTATTTGAACTTCATACACAACACATAATCTCTTCCACTCAACTCAGATCATCAAACATGCGGAAATAAAATCAAGCGATAACACACCAAATCATCATACACATTAACACAGTATGTATGGGGAAAGCTTATAGCTGAAAACCCCACAGCTATTGTGTATATTATAATGGAGAAATCAAGTAACAAACTTAGTACAATACTCCTCACAAGTACTCAGTACTTTCTCATGAAGTTACTCACAAACTAGCTCAGTTTTGAACAGGTTACTGGTTCAAAACTCACCGCCAATTGCCTTGCCTCTATTGCGCAATCCAGGCCTGTCTATATAGAGATCCAAGGTTCGAATCTCCTTGGCTTGACTGCGCAATTTTCATGGACAATTCCTCCAAGTGTGGTGCAAATCTCATGCACAACTGATGTCGCCACTGATAGCTAACTCCACCCTTTCATCTACCTCTTTCATTGGTCTCCACTGAACTGATCATGCACTGTAGTGAACTGATGTGTTCTTGAGTTGAATAATGAGTTACTAAATAATGAATTAAATAATATTTAATTCACTCCACTCATAACTAATTGATTAGCTAGTTAAACTAATCTCAACTAGTTCAACTAAAATAAACAGAACACAACTCCACTATCTGTCTCATTAACTCCTCCAAACTTCTGCCACTGAAGTCCAACTGAAGTCAACCATGAAAGATGCCATCAAACCCTTGGGAACCATGTGATTCCTCTGTCAGATGCATGAGCCACTTCTGTAGCTCGAACTGAAGTGCTCCAAGAGAGTAAACTACTGTTTAGAGTCCAAATATTATTAAGGGTAAATAATATTTGACTTCCCTATTTTTAGGAGAGGCAGTCTAAAAATAGCCTTCGACCTCTTTCGACCTAAAATATGAGTCTCATCTATTTTTACCAACATGTCGCATACTCCAAGAATCTCAAACTGGAATCCCCGAACCATGCTCTGTATGTCTAAAAATAGACATAGTCTAAAAATAGACTTTGCGCCAGAATTTGCCTGCGGGCCCACTTAGTGAAGGCGACTTCATTTCACTAAGCTCCATCATCTTGCCGCATTCTCAACACTCCCTCTCAGCAAGATATGGATTATCTGCAACCCCTATCCTGCCTCTGTGGAATTCGAACTTGCTCCTGGTGAGCGCCTTCGTCAGGATGTCGGCATCCTGATCCTCCGTGGGAACATATGAAAGCATCATGATTCTCCACTGAACACAATCTCTGATATGATGGTACCTGATGCCGATATGTTTGGACCTATCATGAAATACTGGATTAGCCGAGAGCTTGATGTAGCTCTGGTTATCACAGTAGATCACTGTAGGCTCCAAATGCAACCTGAACAAACCTGCGAGGATCTTCCTCATCCAAATAGCCTCGCATGCAGCCAAGCTAGCTGCCATGTACTCTCGTCAATCGAGTGCCACGGATCTCTCGTTCCTGGGCCCATTTACCACTCATTGGTCGACTCTAATGAGTCGAAAACTCCTCCGTATTTCCGTCCGTCTCGCCCACCGCATCTCGTGAAGCTGCAAATCTTCGCTCCATCCCTCCCGTCTCGTACCTATAGACCATATCCCATGTGCCTAATATGGGCCGTTAATACATGCTTGCCTGCCTTCCAGAAGAGCTTGGTAGGCTTAACCATAGCTTGCGAAAGCCGGTTAACAGCATAGCATATATCGGGTCGTGTATTGACCAGATACATAAGCGACCCCACCAACTGTCGATAGACAGTGGCATCCACTACCTCCTCCGAAGTAGCATCTCCCTTCCTCCAACCACCAGGAAGAGGGGTATCAACAGGCTTGCAGCCTTGCATGTTGAACCTCTCCAGAATCTCCCGGGCATACTTGCCCTGAGAAACAAACAGTCCCCCACTGCGCTCCTCCGCTGCGCTGCCAAATCTCCAATCCCAGGAAATAATGAAGGATGCCCAAGTCCTTCATCTCAAACTCTCGTGCAAGATCCTCCTTGCATGAAAGTATCAATCGCTCATCACCCGTCAAAATCAGATCATCTACATACAGTACAATGATCAACAGCTTCCCCTCCACCACAATCTGGTACAGGTTAGGATCCGCCTCACTCTTGGAGAATCCAAGCCCGGTGAAGTAGTTGTCTATCCGAGTGTACCAAGCACGAGGTGCTTGCTTCAGCCCGTACAGTGCTCTCTTGAGTCGGCACACATGCGACTCACTGCTGAAGATCTCAAAACCTTCAGGCTGCTCTATGTACACCTCCTACTCAATAACTCCATTGAGGAACGCAGTCTTCACATCCATCTGATGAATGTGCCACCCCATCTGCGCCGAGAGAGCAAGGATCGTCCGTATGGAAGAGTACCTTGCGACAGGTGCAAAAGTCTCCTCATAGTCAATCCCCTCGATCTGTGAAAAGCCACGGGCGACAAATCTCGCCTTGTACTTCTCCACACTCCCGTCAGCCGCCTGCTTCACTTTGTAGATCCATTGCGAACCCACCACTGATTTCCCCACCGGTCTTGGGACAATCTCCCATGCACTGTTCCTGACGATCGAATCATATTCTTCGATCATGGCATCAACCCATGCGGATTCCTCCACAGCTTCCTCAAAAGAGGATGGCTCCGTCACAACACATTGACTCACAAGAGCCATGTATCCAGTGTACCGATCCGGTGACTGTCTCTGTCTGCGCTGTGCTATAGGTGGTCCTACAACCTTCTCTGCATCCCGAGCCAGTCGCTCAGCTTCTGTAGTGCGCATGCGCCCTCTGATGGTTGGCGCTGCCTGGGTGGTTTCTTCCACCTCCCGAACCTCCTCTTGTGGCTGATCCACATCCGGAAGCTCCTCCTTAGGAACTAACAGCTCCTCATCTGCATGCAAGTGTAGCTCCCTCTCAAGCGAACACTGCATGGCTTTCTCCTCCTGGAATTTTATATCCCGTCGCACAACAGTCTTGCGACTGTCTGGCACATACACCCGATAGTTGTGAGGTGTATCAGTGTAACCCACAAATATTCCAACTTCAGCAGTTGGATCCAGCTTCCTTCTTGCATCCTTCGTCACATGCATGTAGACAGGAGATCCGAAAATCCGCAAATGGGAAATATCAGGCCTCTTGCCAGAATAAGCCTCCTCTGGTGTACTCATGCCAAGAACCTCGTGAGGACAACGGTTCTGCACATACACTGCTGTATTGCATGCCTCAGCCCACAAGTGAAGGGGTAGGCCCTGATCATGCAACATCGCCCGTGCAGCACCCACGATCGTTCTGTTCTTCCGCTCAGCCACCCCGTTCTGTTGTGGGTTATTGGGTGCGATGAGCTCTCTCCGAATCCCTTCTGCGCTGCAGAACTCCTTGAATTCAGCCGAGATGAATTCACCACCGTTATCACTCCTTAGAGCAATCACCTTCTTCCCCAACTCCTTCTCGACCAGTGCTTTAAACTCACAGAACTTCACGAATGTATCGCTCTTCTTCTGCATGAAGAAGATCCAGCACTTTCGAGAGAAATCATCAACAAAGATCACATAATACCTGTGCTTTGCTGTCGAAGCAACTGAGAAAGGACCACAAACGTCTGTGTGAACTCTCTCAAGGATCGTCGTGGCGTGACTATCCTTCTCGTGAAAGGTGGCTTTCACATACTTCCTAAAGTACACCCCTTGCACTGATCTGACTGCGCAAGAGTGCCCTTAGGAAGCCCAGTAGAAATCTGCTGCAGAATCTTCAAAGCTCCATGGTGAAGGTGGCCCAATCTCCTGTGCCACAGTTCGCCCTCATCATCCCTGCTCACCACTTCTCCCGCTTTGCATGCCATAGCTGTGCAGCCATCTACCTGCAACTGATAAAGGTTCTTGGTTCGAACCCCTATCTTCCGGGTCTCTCCAGTAGTCTTACTGCGCAGGAAGGCTTTTCCTTCGCTGAAGACCACATCATACCCCTTATCTTCCAACATTGCCACAGAGATCAAGTTCTTCTTCAATCCAGGTACATGCATGACATCCTTCAACACGAAGGGTTTACCAGACTCCCTCTGAAAGGATATGGTACCGATACCAGTCGCACTGTATCTACCATCATCGCCCATCTCGATGTGCACACCCAAATCCTTGTCCTCTAGATCTGAGAACAACTCCCGATCTCCCGTCATATGAAATGACGCACCGCTGTCCAAAAACCATACCGATCCCATCACACTTGAAACCAAGCATGCGATCAGTGAAAATTCAAGCTCGAACTGTGAAGCCAAAGCTTCTCCATCTGCAGATCTTCCCGCTTGCTTGTTCTTCTTCTTCTTTGGACAATTGGTAGCATAATGTCCGTGATCATGGCAGTGAAAACACTTCACTTTCACCATATCCTGCTTCTTGCCCTTTGCACCATAATGAGAGGTTTTCTTACCCTTCCCCTTCTTTGCTTTGGCAACCAAAGCGCAGTTTTCTTCATCAGCTCCCTTTGATGAAGATCCATCTCGAGTAGTCCTCCTTATCTCCTCCTGCATGAGATCCGCCCAAAGGCACTCCCATCCCGGCAGCTTCTCCCGACCATTGACACTATCTTGATATGAGTGCTAAGCCTTCGGAAGACCAAGGAGAGCCAGGTCGACCATGTCCTCATCTTCGACAGTCACCCCCACACTTCCCAGCTCATCTCTACATTGAGTGAACTTCGTGAGGTATTTGGCGATACTGTCGCCTTTCTCCATCTTGATGTTCCTAAGCTTATCTTTGAGCGCCAGCTTCCTTTGGTCGCTCTTAATCTGGAATAGATCCGTCAAAGCTTTCCACATTAAATATGGAGAAGCCTTTCCATGCAGGCTGGATACAATATGATCCTTGACGCCCTCCAACAGGATCCTTCAACATTTCGCCATCTTCTTTTGCCATGCTTCGACTTCAGCAGGATCAGTGGGCTTTTGGACATCCATATCTACGAACTCCTTCAGACCATTATCTTCTAATACTGCCTCCATGCGATCCTTCCATGCAACATAATTCGAATTGCCTTCAAGAGCATATTCGAGTCGCAAACCGTTGAAAGACATTTTCAACACTGGCACCAAGAAAACAAAACTGCTGCAAAATTCGAATTCCACCTCAAAGCTCAACCGCTCTAGATCTGTGAGAACAAATTATTTCTAGCACAGAGATTGACTGCAAGGGGCATTTACTGGATATATCACCTTTCAAAGGAAAGGATGGATCCAGAGGCTACCTGGCCCGCATGCAGACTCTGTCTACCGAAATAAGTTTGTAATCATTGTGATGATCAATCTCTGCTTCAATAGCTCCGATACCATGTAGAAATTTGCTGAATAATGATTAATTATCCACCGAGACTATCCTGGTCACATACTATTTGAACTTCATACACAACACATAATCTCTTCCACTCAACTCAATTCAGATCATCACACATGCGGAAATAAAATCAAGCGATAACACATCAAATCATCATACACATTAACACAGTATGTATGGGGAAAGCTTATAGCTGAAAACCCTGCAGCTATTGTGTATATTATAATGGAGAAATCATGTAACAAAACAAGTACAATACTCCTCACAAGTACTCAGTACTTTCTCATAAAGTCACACACAATCTAGCTCAGTTTTGAACAGGTTACTGGTTCAAAACTCACTACTAATTGCCTTGCCTCTATTGCGCAATCATGGCCTGTCTATATAGAGATCCAAGGTTCGAATCTCCTTGGCTTGACAGCGCAATCATCATGGGAAATTCCTCCAAGTGTGGTGCAAATCTCATGCACAACTGATGTCGCCATTGATAGCTAACTCCACCCTTTCATCTACCTCTTTCACTGGTCTCCACTGAACTGATCATGCACTGTAGTGAACTGATGTGTTCTTGAGCTGAATAATGAGTTACTAATTAATGAATTAAATAATATTTAATTCACTCCACTCATAACTAATTGATTAGCTAGTTAAACTAATCTCAATCAGTTCAACTAAAATAAACAGAACACAACTCCACTAGCTGTCTCATTAACTCCTCCAAACTTCTGCCACTGAAGTCCAACTGAAGTCAACCATGCATGATGCCATCAAATCCTTGGGAACCACGTGATTCCTCTGTCAGATGCATGAGCCACTTCTGTAGCTCGAACTGAAGTGCTCCAAGAGAGTAAACTGTTGTTTATAGTCTAAATATTATTAAGGGTAAATAATATTTGACTTCCCTGTTTTAAGGAGAGGCAGTCTAAAAATAGACTTCGACCTCTTCGACCTAAAAATAGAGTCTCATCTATTTTTACCAACATGAACAATGCTCCAAGAATCTCAAACTGGAATCCCCGAACCATGCTCCATATGTCTAAAAATAGACATAGTCTAAAAATAGACTTTGCGCCAGAATTCGCCTGCGGGCCCACTTCGTGAAGGCGACTTCATTTCACTAAGCTCCATCATCTTGCTGCATTCTTAACTTGGATCGAGAGAGGGTAATACCTTCTTTGGATTACAAGACTTGAAGACCAAGGAAATAATGCAAGTGTCCTAAGTTTGTCATTTCAAACTTCTTTTGAGGCTAGACTTCACATGGTTTATATGGTTGGGATCACTACCAGTAAGGATAAGATCATCAACATAAAGAACAAGGATGGTGAAGGACTTACCCACTTTCTTGGTGTAGACAGTGTTGTCAAAATGACACCTAGAAAAGCCATTATCTAATAGAAATCTATCCATTTTGGCATACCAAGCCCGAGGAGCTTGTTTGAGACCATAGAGAGACTTCCTAAGGCGACAAACAAGGCTGGAGTCTTTTTGGATAAAGCCAAGGGGTTGTTCCATGTAGATTTCTTCATGCAAATCTCCATGTAGGAAGGCGGATTTAACATCCATCTGATGGACTTCCCATTTAAAGGAGGCAGCAAGGGAAAGAACAAGGTGGATAGAATTCATTTTGGCAATAGGGGAGAAGGTTTCAGTATAGTCAATGCCTTCAACTTGTGAAAATCCTTTAGTGACAAGACGAGCTTTATGTCTATCCACTTTTCCATCTAGTCCAAACTTTGTTTTGTAAACCCATCTGCATCTGACAAGTTTTCTTCCTTTTGGAAGAGGAACAAGATCCCAAGTATTGTTTGCCAATAAGGAACGATACTCTTCATTCATAGCTTCATCCCAATTTGGATGACCGGAGGCTTCTTCAAAGGTTTCTGGATCAAGTTTTTCTGTAACTTGAGCCAATAAGGAAGAAGCTCTTTCGAACTGAGAACGTGTACGTCGTCGATCGGCAGCGTCACCTGCAAGAGAACCTGCTGCATCCCGAGTAGAGCAGACCCATCTTGGAAGCGGTGGAGTATAAGGAACAATTTCACGAGCTAGAGGAGGATTGTCATCCTCGCTGTCATCATTTGAACTAGAAGGAATGTTATTAAAAATAGAAGAGAGAGAGAGGTGGCACACATGCCGAATGAGGTTCGCAGGCCAAAGGTGGCATACCCACCGAACTAGGCTCGCAAGCCGATATATTTTCATCAAACTTTACATCTCTTCTAATTATTATATTTTTGGATTTTGGTTGAAGAAGTCTATATCCTTTGACATCTTCAGAATATCCAACAAAAATACATTTTTCACTCTTAGGTTCTAAGGCTTTATGTTTCGCATCTGGAATATGGGCCCAAACATCACTTCCAAAAACACTAAAGTGACTTACATCTAGTTTGATTGAGCTCCAAGCTTCTTCTAGAGTTATATTCTTTAAAACCTTAGTAGGAGTGCGATTTACTATGTAATTTGCACAGTTAATGGCTTCTGCCCAAAAATTGAGACCAAGTCTTTTAGATTGAAGCATACAATTAGCCATTTCTTTTAAGGTGCGATTCTTCCTTTCAGCTACACCATTTTGTTGTGGAGTATATGGAATAGTATGTTGCAATTGAATGCCATGCTCAGTGCAGAAGTTGATAAATTTGTTGTTAACATATTCTCCGCCATTGTCTGATCTTAACTTGAGAATTTGATGTCCAGATTGTTTCTCAACAAAGGCCTTAAAGGCCAAGAACATGTTAAAAACTTCACTCTTGAGTTTTAAGAAGTATACCCAAGTGCATCTGGAAAAATCATCAATGAAATTTAAGAAGTACTTGCAACCAGAGAAAGAAACAATAGGAAGTGGACCACATAAATCACTGTGCACAAGCTGCAAAGGAGCTGAAGCGTGCCAAGAGGCACATTTGTCAAAACTATCCTGATGATGTTTTTCAAGTACACATCTGGAGCAAACACCATCTCAGAAAGATACCACAGGAAGGCCCATCACCATATTTTCCTTACATAGAGTTTGAAGAGAGTGATAGTTTAAGTGACCAAATCGCTCATGCCAAAGTTTTCTCACATCATCATTATGAGCAACAAAAACAGAGGGAAGACATGATGACCCAAAGTTGTCAAACTTATACAACCTTGTGGAATCATCAACAATGCCAGTAGCTAAAATATGTTTAGGATATTTGAGGTCCTTGATTACAACATCATGAGGTGAGAATTCTACTATTTTCCCTTCACCTAAATGAGTTATCTGATAAACAGATAGAAGGTTGCATGACAAGGTAGGAACACATAGTACATCATTAAACTGACCATTATCTAGATGAATGGTTCCAGATCCTACAACACTAAGAGATATATCATCACCAACATAAATATGTTTGGTGTTACGATCATTTAAAGAAGAAAACATGGATTTATTTTTAGCCATGTGGTAAGAAGCTCCAGAATCAATGAGCCACTCATGAGAAGGAGAAGAAGAAGATACATTTAATGCATAACTAGATCTTGATGCTTGACAACCACAAGCAGAATGTGCCATGCCTGAAGATGAAGGTGAAGAGTGCTCCAAATTGATGTTGTGCTTCTTCATTGCTGCTTCTAAGGCTTCCATCTTCTTAAAACATTTGGACTCTATATGGCCATCCCGATTGCAAAAGTTGCAATGTCTATCTATCTTCTTCCCTTTGTTTTGATTTGCCTTATTATTTTGGTGATTTGATTTTTCAGTTTGCGGCTGAAATTTCTTAGGGCCCTTGTTTGGTTTAGGACCATATTTTTTAGGATATTTCTTCTTGGGATTATTTTGATATGGTTGTTGTTGGGCTGCTAAGGCTTTCTTAGAAGCATTTCCAGCAGTGATAAGACCAAGGTGTAAAATTTTTTCTTGTTCTCTTATCAAATAATCACCAAAGGCATCAAAAAATGGATTCTTGTAGGTGGTTCCTGAAGAAATGATGGCTTCTCTGGTGGAATGGAAGGCGGAAACAAAAATAGAGTATGCAGGGCCAAGCTTAGCAAGAATGCAATAGATGAGGCTACCATCGTCCTTTTTTATCTTACAACCTTCTAAAAGAATTATGAGGGTCTTAAATTTGGACAAAAAATCTTCAATGGAGGAGAAATTATTGGGGTCCAAAGTAAGCAACTCATTTTCAAGCTGGTGGGCCTGGATTTGATTTTGAATGCCAAAAATATTTTTTAGCTTTTCCAGGGCCTCATCAGGGGTGTCAATGTCAAGGATATGAAATCGAAGATCTTGAGCAATGAAAATTCCTATCAACCCTCGTGCTTGATCTTGTTTATTTTCCCATTTAGCAGATTTTTCATCATCAGAAGGTTTAATTTCTTGTTCTATGGCTATTCTATAAAGCCATTTACTTCTAAGTATATCTACCATGTGAGGTAGCCATTGGAAATAATTGGTGCTGTTAAGAATAACTGGGCATGCACTTTCCATTTAAAAAAATAAAAAATAAAGCTGAGAAAAGCTGAAACTAAATACTCCAATGGAAAGATCTCAAAAAATTAGGCTGTTTAAAAAAAAACAGCTTCCAGATGAAGAAGTTATGCCTTTTTAAAAATCTGAGTTGTAGATGCCGAATAATTACAGGAACAGGATGAAGTGCGTCTTTTTAAAAAACAATTCGGCCCCTTTGAACAATTTTTTTTAAAAAAAGAAGGTTGAGAAGAAGACTTGAACCCAAGACCTCTATTCTCATAAACTAACCCCTCACCAAGTGAGATAATAAAAGGATAACGTTATTGTATGAAAGGAGGAAGGGTTTTTTTTTTTTACTCTTCGGCGTGCGTGCCTTTTGCTGCACAAAAAAACACAAAAAATGAGAAAAAAAAATGAAATGAAAAGCCTTACGGTATAATGTTAGATTTTTGGTTAGCCTTACCAGAAACTATCACTTTTTTCACTATTTTTGATTTCCCGAGATTGCACAAAGACGCGGGGAAAGAGCATACGTAGAAAAAAAAAATCCATTTTTACTGTTTCTGATTTGCCAAGATCACATGGAGTGCACAACAAAGAGCATACACAGAGAAGAGGGTATAGATCCAGAAAATAAATATAACCTTAATACTGAAAATAAACAGAAAAAAATGGAATAAGCAGAACTATTAACAAATATAACTGCAAAATAGATGCTTTATACCTCCAGATCTAAACTGACATAACTTGGGCAGCCGGAAACCTTTTCGCATGAAACGAAGGGAGTTCCTCACTATAACAGATACTCTGGACACAACCGAGTAGTTCTCCAAGCCTGAAAATGTTCAGAAATAGTAGATCTACAAAACGGCATTCGCATGCAATCAAACCGGCTTCAGATTTTGATCAACAATGGACGCGGCCCTCAAAATAGCTCCGATACCATGGAGAAATTTTCATGGTAAGTTCCGTAGATCAAGAACCAAAGGTCACCACTCAAAAATAGATCACAAATTAGTACACCAGTATAATCACATGGTTAAAACCCTTAAAGAGGGAAATAGTCCACTCCTTGAGCCAACGCGGCCACTTCAGGGAATTTATTAATATAAAAAGAAAAGTTACATATGTTTCTCTTATAAACAGTTACAGTAAAAATGACTCTCCATGCTCTTTAAATAGAGATCATGGACCAATCGGGTGTTAAGCCACGGATCAAGTGCCGTTAATACCGAGGTGAGAGATAATCGTCGAATCACTACAAATCGTGACCGTCGGATTATAAGTTACAAATGTACATGGTAAAGAAACACACTTTACCTAACTCTACACTAGAATAAGTTATTCTTAACTATTTCCTATGTGTCGGAATATCCAAACAAGCATATTATTGTTAGACCAGGAGAATCCAGGAAATACATATTTTGTATTAAAATTCTACATTCTATTTTGTAGACGGTTCACTTATTGTTAATGTTTCTACTGTCAAAAATTTGATAGCTTCATTATTTTTTTGACCTTCAAAACCTAGGCCTTGATTTTTTGGCCTCACACATATTTGTATAGGTTTTTAAATATCTTTAACTCTTTACCTAAACCATTTCCATTAAAATCTATTTTTATTTAGAGGTTTGACAGCCATCTCTTTTGTGTGATTCTCAAAAATTTATACTCCGACATATTCATCTTTATCATTATTATTATTTGAAGCTTCAAAGAAAAATAGAAAGATGTTTGCATCAACATTATTATCATTAATCAAATGATAAGTATTAATAAAACTATTAGCCTTTTGAATGAGGTCAATGGTATTAAAAATTGCATCACAATTTACTTTCAAGTTTAAAAAAAACAATTTTCTTTTTCCATTAAATCTTACTATAATGATTTTATCAATATTTCCTTTTGACCGTCATTTTGAAGAGATAATATACAAACTAATCTAATGATTTCATTTTTTCTTCTAATATGTTGATGCGTTGTGTAGAAAAACTAACAAATTTATGATAAAGTTCATTATTTCTTGACCTTAGTTATGCAACTTTACATATCAATTCATTATTTTTCTTCCTAAATTTTTCTATTTCTTGAAAAGCGTCATCAAGATCTTCTTGTATATATTCAATTTCATGATTAGCAATTTGTAGCCCTTTTCCTCCTTTTCCATTTTTAAATTTTCAATGATTTACGCTATATTCTCTCGACCATGGTTTAATTTCTATGAAGAATATCACAATGATAAAACCTGTCAAATTTGAATTTATGTAAGAGAAATAATCTTTGGCACAAAATCTAACCCCGCCGTGGCAACTCTAGACTAGATTAATAATGTAGAAATTATAAAAATGGATTCAATCAGATTATGTAATGTACTAAAATAAGATACTGAATCCTTTTACAATATTTGTGGAATATAAAAGATGATCACTCAATCACATGCAAGTAAGAGAAAGATGTAAATCAATCGCATAACACAACATATTCCTGGGGAAAGAAACTGCTCAAAACCCCTCTATCTCTATTGTATAATAAGTCAAGGAATCATGAAAAAATAAATGCATTCTTGCTCACAAGAATATCTTGCACTTTACCAATCGTCTCACATTGATCTAGGAAAAAATGGAAAAACACTTAGCCAATTGCTTGCCTTCCTCTGTTTTTGGTCTTAATCTAGTCTCCTAAATTGAGCTCATTTAATTGTCAACCCGGGTTGGTAAACTGCTGAAGTGAAGTGTACTGTATGTACCTAGGTGCTTGTTTCCTAACGCGTTGTGTTTAGTTTTTTATGATGTTTTTGGTTTTTTGTGATGATTTATGATGTTTTTGATCTTTTGGTGGTTTTATGTTCACAAGGAAAATGACTAGAAAGCTAATGGAAAGGACCTAATGATTGAAAACAAAGTGAATCCTAATTGGTTGATGACAAATGGCAAATGCAATTGGAAACATTGAAACATAATCAAATCTAAATTATGACTAAGCAGAAATAAAGCTTGATAATGACTTTTTAACAAATGATTCAAAACATAAACTCAACTTGAGAAATGATCAACTAAGTATGCAAATTCTCCTATCAAACAACTAACTTATAATGATGCAACATTTTGTCCTTGATTAGAGATTTGAAATATATTTGGAGAAAAATATTGATACCATCATAAGATCTTCTATTCTAGGACTAGTCCCTAACTCTATTCTGCAACTTAGTTAAATGTCACAAAACCTTACTCAAGAGTTATTGATTTCTTTTCAAAGTAGTCTTTTTGAGGAAGGGCTCTGTTTATGAAATGATAAGGAAATTGCAGAAGTACTTCAGGCCTTAAAATGATATTGTCTTCTGTTCATATGGCTATGAATCAATTATAGATTTTAGAACAAGAAGAGGTTTGTAAATAATGAAGGTTGTTTTGTTAAGTGTAACAACTGAAGTAATCTAGTATGCAGTGAATGACAACTGAATATGGAGTGCAAATGCAATGAGTTAAGCTAAAAATGAACTTAAGATGTCACTAATCTAAAACAATGTTGAACTACAAGTCATTATCAAACTCAAAACAGAACAACTGAGCATAAATTAAGTGCAATGAAACTCCGGAGTATCCTAACTATGCTATCATGCATTATTCTATGGAATTATACAGTCTGTTTGTCCATCATGATCGGTATTTTGGAAGAGTTCCTTCTTTTGGAAGATTTTTTAGAACAATACTGACTGTGTAATTGAGTGCAAATGCAGACATAAAGACTGAAAGCAATGAAAAACTAAGATATCATAGCCATCTCCCACTCATCATTATGATATTTTGGACAAGCGTTTAAGAGCAAGAACAGCAATGGTACTTAGTGCAAACACACAACTAAAACATTCATTATCACGGTCATGCCTTGGTCACCTTAAGAATTTCTTGGAAGAGTTTCTTCTTGTGGAAGAGTGTTAGAACAAGTGTAACTGTGATAGTGAACAACAAAAATTACAATTAAATCCTACAATACTATAGCCATTTCCCATTCATCATTATAATCTTTTGGAAGAGCTTCTTCTTTTGGAAGAGTTAGAATGAGTATAACTACAGTAGCTAATGAAAACAACTACGAATTCAACTTCAAATCCTACAATACTATAGCCATTTCCCATTCATCATTATAATCTTTTGGAAGAGCTTCTTCTTTTGGAAGAGTTAGAATGAGTATAACTATAGTAGCTAATAAAAACAACTACAAATTCAACTTCAAAAACGTAAAGGCAGCTAGAATACTTATCTAAATTACGCTAATAAATCCGTGCAAGAGGCAGGGGCCCTCTACCACCTGACGGAATTGAACTCCAAATCAAATCAACGCTTTCAAAACAACAATGTCTGCTTCATTAAAAGTGAAATAACTTGAACAGAGCACTCTGCGTCTTCAGAAATGTAGCACAGAATCTAAGCAAAATCTAGAACAAAATCTAGCCTAGCTCTCGGTTTCCCAAGGGTTTATATAACAAATGTACATAACAAGACTTGCAACAATTCCAGGATCATTGTCTTTCCTTATCGAAATCACATTAGGACTCTTGAAGTGGCAACGTAAAAAGGAAAAGGACATCTGGACTAAGACAGTCCTATTAGAAGTCTGCCTTCCTAAATGTGTTCCCATGTACCAAAACCATATCCAGAATTCGGTTTTTCCTTCATGGTGAGCAACGAACAATGTAGACATGACGTGGAATATACCCATATGCGGTTTTTCTTGAGAGGCCACCTGGAACATACCCAAACGTGAAGACAACTGCAGAATCGCCGGTTAGCTACGGAATGTCTGCATTCTGCAGCTAGTTCCGGTCAAAATGCATTACAATGGCAAAAATCACAAAACTTTAGCAAGTCAGTCATGTTAATCATTCTAAAAGTAATTTCAACTAAATTCATTGATCAATTGGGTCTAGGATAGCAATGGACAAAGGAAAATGAGGTAAAGTAAGATGAAAGAAAGCACAATTTTGAGGCTCAACATACCCCCACTGCTGTCTCCTTGCATGTCCTCATGTAAATTATCCTATGAACTCAGAGGCTTCTGCAAGAACATCTAATCCTCTCCTTCTCCTTTGTCTGGAAGCTAAAGATCTTCTGGGTTTTCTGATAACAAGTTTGAACCTTAAGTTGATGAGTGCCCTGATTAGCTTCTTGTTCCTTTTCTTCAACTTCTCATTAGTCTTTTCCACTTTGTCTATATGTAGGAATAAGGTTGAGTTCATATCAGTTTTGAGCTTAACTTGATCCTTGAGAATTTCATTCTCATTTTTGATGTGTCTATTAAGTATTTCCAACTCATACCTATCCCTTCTTAATACATCTATTTCAGACAGTGGAGGACTAGGGGTTCTCTCTCTGCTTTCTGAAGCTTTCCTTTCCAAAGTTTCAACATAATCATAAACTTCTTGCTGAGCAGGGTCAATTTCAAGGGTTCCTTCATTAAAATCCTCTTCAACATCTTCTTCAATGGATGTTTCCTCATCTTCTATATTAATCACCCCTGTTTGTTTGATTTGTGTTTTCTTCAGTTTCCCCTTTAGTCTGTGGCTTCTTCTTGGCTGAGAAGATCCCTCTCCTTTCTCCATGGCAGATTTCCTGATTACCTTTTCTTTCTTAAGTTGTCTCTTGATTTGAGTCAACTTCTCTGAGATGATTTCCTCACTACTTTCCTGGATTGTTTTGTCAATTTCAATTTTTGAGGCCCTCCATTTTCTACTTCTCTTTGTAGGCTGTTGTTCAGTTGAGGGTTCTTTTGGCTCTTCAAAATGATTTCTTATCAAGAAATTTTCCCATGTATCATTTGTTTTGGCTAAATGGTGTTCAATCAAAATTTTAACCAAGCCATGATGATATAGAGTTGTCTCTAAAAATTGAACCCTTCTTTGAACACAGGAAGCCATATTTTTCAAGCTTTGAAGCAAGAAATAAGGTAGGTTTAAGTCTTCCCCCAGAAAATGCATTATCAGTCTAATGTGGTAGACATAAAATGTGCCATATCTACCCTCACATGTAATAAATTTTTGAAGAATAAGAAATATATTTCTCCACTTATTTTTCAATGCAGAACTTGGAATTCCTTTCTTAAACACAGTGATATCCATACCTGGTGATTTTAGAATTTGCTTCCAAGACTCATGATGGAATTCTCTGTTTTTGAACCATCTCTCTCCATTTCTAAGCAACCCTGTAGCTTCTGCAATGAAAACTTCAGTGAGAGTAAATTTGACATCTCCCACTTCAACTTCAGTTCCTTGAAATTATCTTGCCAATGTTTTAGTGACTTCCTTGTGGAAGCCATTAAATTTCTCCAAAAATTGTAGCCATCCTATCTGTTGCAACATTTCTTTACATTGAGGGTAGCCTTCTAGATATTTTGTACCCACTGGTTCAGTTCTTACAATGAAACCCATAATTGCTTTTTCAATGTTCAAATTAATACTCTTTCTACCCACTTAAACAATAACTTTCACCTTCGAATTGAAATGGCTTCAGATTCTTAATGACAATGGCTTCAAATTTCAGAATGACATACCTCTGGTTGACAGTGACCACAGCTTCAAACTTCGGACTGATATGCCTCTGGTTGACAATGAAAAATGGCTTCAAATTCTCACACTGATATATCTCTGTCTCTCAGTGATAAATGGCTTTAGATTCCACACTGTTATACTTTTGTCTCTCGGTAACAAATGACTTCAAATTCTTCACTGCTATACCTCTGTCTCCTGGTGACAAATGATTTCAAATTCCACACTGCTATACCTCTGTCTCCTGGTGACAAATGGCTTCAAATTCAACACTAATATACCTCTGCGTTTACAGTGATAATGCTCAATCTCTGCTCATGGTGATAGTGCTCTGATACTCAAACTGATATACCCTTTGCTCTTCTCACGGTGATGAGATTATCTTTGTTTGCGGAATGAAGTGCCGGCTACAGAATGGAGTGACAGAAGTAGTTACGGAATGAGGTAATGGAGTGAGGTGGAGGAATCGAATTAATGATTGAAAAGACGGCGGAGATTTTACAATGGAAAAGAGAATCATCATTGAATGGTTTGGTTGGGTTACGTGAAGAATTCAAACACTTCGGCCATTTGAACCGCTTGAATGATGTCGGGTATGGAATTTGAAATGAGAGATTTTAATCCAAAGTTGGTGGAGGGTTTATTGGTCATGATCAATAAAAATAATTAAAACAACCTTTTCGAACAATTCATAACTAAAACTATGCTAAACTTTATGAAATGGCATTATAATCTAAACTTGTTACCTCTGCTTTTCATTTGATTTTTGTAGTCTTTGTCTTCTTTGTTCACCTTTGGAAGAGTCTTCATAATCCTTCTTGATGCTTTTGATTCATGGATACACTGGATCTTTTTGTTGCAATTCTAATGTATGATGATTGATGCCTTTAGGATTTGTAGCTGCGGAATGACTGTCTAGCTGCGGAAAGTCTGATCAGCTGCAGAATGTCTGTTAAGCTGCAGAATGTTCCTGTAGAATATTTTGATCATGGAATGGAGTGTTTTTGGGATAAAAATGAAATGTTATATGGCATGAATGAAGATGGATGATGAGTTATGATATTTATGAAGTGGATGATGAAATGGAATGGATTCAGTTTATGAAATGGAGTGAAAGAACATAAGAACTGCCCTGCAATCCATGACATGTTTTATTCATTTACA
The DNA here is from genome assembly GCA_034641835.2 of Pinus albicaulis. NCBI lineage: Eukaryota > Viridiplantae > Streptophyta > Pinopsida > Pinales > Pinaceae > Pinus > Pinus albicaulis. The sequence continues at coordinate 1,424,254,570 of CM076572.1, forward strand.
GCAAGACATCAAACTTTAAATTTTGACATGAAAATGAGATGGATGGAGTATGGAATGAGATGAATGAAATATGGAATGAAGTAGAATATGAGTGAATGAATGAAATGGAGTATGGATGGATAAGTGAATGGAGTGAAATGAAATGAGATGGATCATAAGCACTATGGATCTGAACTTATGATTTTGTAACAGCTGCTTGTAAAAACAAAATGGAAAAGTTTGAGTGTCAGAGAGACTCTGATTTTCACCCTATCTTTTCTATATAAACATGCCAATCAATGATTGGTTTTCATGTTTATACCTTCTTTTTTTTTTTCAAAGAGAAATGCTTCAGAAAATTTAATCAAGTTGATGAAGAAGAGAGATTCTTCTTCATTAACTTCACATCACTGCTTTCTTGGAACTTCTTGACAAATTCTTCTCTTGAGAGTGGTTTGTGATATAGTTTCAATCTATGACCATTCACAAGAAAATTGACCTCTTCTTCATCTATAGTTCTGATTTTTACTGCCCCATTATAAAAAATTTCAACAATTTCATATGGCCCAAGCCAATGTGTCTAAAATTTACCTTGAAAATCCTTGAATTTTGAATCAAACAAGAGAGCCCAGTCACCTTCTTTGAATTTATTCTCTTTGATGTACTTGTCATGCCATCTAGCCCTTTGCTGTTGGACTAGACTTGTTTTCTGAACTGCATCTTGTCTGATCTCATCCAATTCATTAATCTGCTCCAGTCTATGCTTTTGTGCCTCCGTTAAATCAAGTCCTAGCTGAATTGCCATTTTGAAAGTTTGAATCTGGAACTCTATGGGAAACAAAACTTGCTTTCCATAAACAAGTTCATAAAGAGTATGGCCTGTTGTGTTTCTCCATGTAGTTCTATAGGCCCACAAGGCTTCAAGAAGCCTATCTACCCAATCTCTTCTATGTAAATGAACAGTCTTTGTTAGGATTCCTTCAGTGACCTTATTAGTAGATTCCACTTGACCATTTGCTTGTGGATGATAAGGAGTAGTTTTTCTATGCCTGATTTTGTACTTCTCCATCATTTGCTCCACTAGCCTTGATGTAAATTGAGCTCCTTGATCTGTAACAATTTCCCTTGGGACACCAAAACGAGTAAAAATATCCTAAAAAAGAAAAGTAACTACAGATGATTCATTAGCAACAAGTAATGGTTTAGCTTCTACCCATTTAGTAACATAATCAATGCAAACTAATATATATTTCTTTTGTTTTGATGGAGGACTAATAGGTCCTACAAAATCCAAAGCCCATTTTTCAAAAGGTTCAATGTGTACTTGAGGTTGTAATGGCATCTCACCTGAAGGAGAAGGTTTCCCTACCCTTTGGCAACTGTCACACCTTTTGACATACTCCTTAGCATCTTTAAACAAAGATGGCCAATAATATCCTAAATTAAGGATCTTATAGGTTGTCCTCTTATCTGCAAAGTGTCTGCCACAAGGTTCATCATGACATGCCTTGAGAATCTCAGGCATCTCATCTTCACGAACACACCTTCTAATGATCAAATCTGGACCTATCTTGTACAACTCATTAGCAACCCATGAATATTTTGCACTATCACAAATTATTTTTCTTTTATCCCTTGCATTCATAATTGAAGGAAATTTTCCTGAAACTAAATAATTAGCAATATCAACAAACCATGGAGTTTGAGTAGAGATTGCAAAAAGATATTCATCGGGAAATTGATCTTCAACCGGAGTGTCATCTTTGATATTTTGGAGTCTAGATAGGAAATCAGCCACTGTGTTTTGTTTTCCAGGCCTATCTAGAATAGTAATGTTGAATTCTTGTAAGAGAAACAACCATCTTATAACTCTGCCATTAGTGATTGATTTGTTCATTAAATATCTAATTGCAGAATGATCAGTGTGAATAAAAGTTTCATAGCCTGTTATATAGTGTCTAAATTTGTTTATGGCATGAACAACAACTAAAAACTCTTTTTCAGTTACAGTATAGTTTAACTCTGCAGGAGTCAAATTTTTACTGATATAATAGATGGCATAGGGAATTAAATCTTTCTGTCCCAATACTGCTCCCAGAGCTGTATCGGAAGCATCTATCGAGATATGAAAAGGTAACTTCCAGTTAGGTCCCCTTAATATAGGTGCTTCAGAAATTTTGGTTTTCAGGGTTTCAAAAGCTAACTGGAAATCAGAAGTCCACTTGAATTCACAATCTTTGGTGAGTAATTTGAAGAGTGGAGATGCTATCTTGGTGAAGTTTTCTATAAATCTCCGATAATACCCTGTAAATCCTAGAAAACTTCTAACATTTCTTTGACAACTTGGAATGGATAGGTTAGAAATGACTTGAACTTTTGCCTCATCAACTCTGATCCCATCCCCTGAAATGTGGTGCCCTAAAACAATACCTTCAGTAAACATCATAAAATATTTTTCATGACTAAGTGAAAGGTTTGCTTCTTGACATCTTTTTAAGACTTTTTCCAAGTTTTCTAAAGCCTCTTCAAATGTATTCCCATAAACTGTGAATTCATCCATGTACACCTCTACACAATCATGTATTAGATCCGAAAAAATTCCTAATATTGCCCTTTGGAATGTTGCAGGTGCATTACATAATCCAAATGGCAATACTCGGTAAGCATAGGTACCCCAAGGACAGGTAAATGTGGTTTTATCTTGGTCTTCAAGTGCTACTTGGATTTGATTGTAACCACTAAACCCATCTAAGAATGAAAAGTACTTTTTGCCAGCTAATGTATCTAATACTTGATCTATGAAAGGTAAGGGAAAATGGTCTTTAAGAGTAGCTTTATTCAGTTCTCGGTAGTAAACACACACCCTCCATTTTCCATTTTTCTTTGGCACAATTACCAAAGGAGAAACCCACTGACTATATGAAATAGGATAGATGAAATTAACATTTAACAATTTTTGCAATTCCTCTTTAACAATTTCCCTAAGATTTGGATTCATCCGTCTTTGAGGTTGTCTGATTGGTTTGCAATTTGCCTCTATATAGATGTGATGAGTACAAGTCTTGGGGCTTATCCCTTTCATGTCGGTGTATTCCCATGCATATGCAGAAGAATGTCTCTGTAATACTTTGACTAACTCTTCTTGTTGAGATTTTTCTAGGTTCTTGTTTATGTTCAAAGTTTTGCCTGGAAAAATTTCACTTGTAGAGCTGCCAAATTTGTCCATAGAATGAAGAGACATCTGTCTAGATGACAAAAAATCAATATTGGATCCCTCTTGAAATGATTCATGTTTGTGTTCTAGAGAGGATTCAAAGTTTTCTAGAGTATTCAGAATTTGATTATCTTCACTAATTTCTGAAATTGTGAAGAGTGGTTGTAAATCTTCTTCATCCTCTATCCATTGAGTGTCATCTAGATCTGTAATTGTCCTAGTTGGAGGATATAAAGTGAATTTCTTTGTTGAAATACCATCAGAAATATACATATCACCGGACCTACAACTAATAAAAGCATCAGCTGTAGCCAACCAAGGTCTTCCTAGTATAACAGGATGGCCTCCTAGATTATTCTTGGGTGTCAGGATCATGAAATCCACAGGGTACTCCCAAGAGTCTAGGGACAATGGAATGTCTTCTATTACCCCATCTGGTCTGATCACAGATCTATCTGCTAATTGTAATAGTGTGGGTGTAAAGAGAAGATTAGGAAGTTTCAGTTTGTCCATGATTTGTCTACTCATGATATTTATTGCTGCTCCTAAATCAATGAGCGTGTTTTGAATTTCAATTCCATTGATGTGAATTTTGACAACTGGATTTCCTGGGTCAAGATACTTTGGAATAACAATCTTGCCCATCATAATGTCTGCTATTTGTCCTACCAGTTGAATTTTCTTGGTTTCTCTTATTCTTTTTCTTGTTGTCTTCATACTCAACTCCTTTATTGTTTTGGCTAAAATTGGGATTTCCTTGATGGATTGCAATAATGGAATTTTAATGCAAACATTTCTCAATTCATCTAAGAAATCATAATTAGGCACCATGATTTGTTTTTCTACACCTCTATCAATTTGTAGTCTTTCCGGAAAGGGAGGTATAGAAGTAGATGTGGATGGTTGCTCTAACACAGGAGTTGGATTTATTGAATCTTTTTGTTTTAGTTTTTCAATGTGTGGGTCTTGAAAGGATGTGTCTTCCTCAAGACTTTTATTCACCCGTAGGGAGTCTTCCTCAGAATTATCTTGTTCTTGTATGATCACAGAAGGTTTCCTCTTTTCAAGTATTCTTCCAGACCTCAGTTGAAAATCACTAAGGTCTAAAGGAGTAATTAAATAAGTTGGAAATTGTTGGCCTTCTATCATGTATGTATTCTGAGGGTTCTTATTATTGGGGTTTGGTATGGGTTGAGCCGGCAATTGATTTGATTTTTGAGGGAATGGTAATGAAAGTGGTTGATTTTGATGTGGTTGGTTCTGATGATGTTGTTGAGAATTTTGTTGAAAATTTTGTTGAAGATTTTGAGGAAAATTTTGTTGAGAATTTTGAGGATAAAAATGTGGATATGGTGGATAGGATGGTGGATACTGGTAATATGGAGAGTATCTTCCATAGGGACTTTGTGATCCTTGTGCCCAAGCTGGAGATTGATTTTGAAATTGGGGCCAAGGTTGCTGCCAAGAATTCCAAGGTGGAGGTTGATTATACATTTGATCATGGAATCCTTGTGTTTGAGGTCCCTGCCAAGGTCTTCTAGATACAAAATTGAGAGACTCTGTGGAATCTGTAGGAGTTTCCTCCTGAAAGATAGCTTTGAGACCGGGAAGAGAAGGACAATTCTTGGTCTCATGTTTTTCAGAACAAATGACACAGGTTTCTACAACTTTTACATCCAAAGGACACTCTCTCAAGGCATGTTTCTTTCTACATTTGGGACAAAAGATTGCCAAGGCATCAGATTCAACCTTTTGCTTGTTTTGTATCTTAAGGGTGTCTATTTGTTCACTAAGACTCCCTAAGATTTCAGATTTAAAATCATCAAGCATGTGTCCTATTTCTGATCTACTTACTGTCCCAGAAGCAGATTTACTTGCCCTTGCAAGAGCAGGATCTCTTGGACCTTTGGCAGTTTTAGATTTCCCTCTTGAAAGGTTAATACATAACTCCGATATTTCAGGTAATGTGAGTTGTGATATATCCCCTTTTCCCATCATGTTAAGGATATCCAACCATTCATCCCTAATTGTTTTCAACAAAAGAGATTTTAAGGTGTCTTGATCTAGGTTTTCCATTTTTTCTCTTTTGATGTTGTAATGAAATCTCTCCAACAAATCTTCCAAGTTTTCATATTCTTTTTGTAACATCTTAAACACTTCTTCCTTATTATTGACCGGCATACAATAATCCAGATACCTCTCTATAAATGCTTGTTTCATGTCTTCCCATGTTCTAATAGAACTATTGATCAAACTCATAAACCACTTCAATGCTGCTCCTTTCAAGGTTGAAGGCAATAATTTCAGTTTTTGAGCATCTTGTAAGTAGTCATAAGTTCTACATAGAATTTCGAATTCAAATAGGAAGGTTTCAGGATCTTCAGTTTTAAGTCCATAGAAGTTTGGAAGGACAGAGGGTGAAATGTTTTTCATGGTTGTATTGGTTTCTTCATCAATTATAGGGAACCCAAAAGAGCTTCTTATTTCTCTTCTACCTCTTCCTCCATCTGCACCTCTAACTCCTTCTCCTCTACCTCTACCTCTACCTCCAAATAGTGTGTGTTCTCCATTGAAGACTCCTCCTCCTCCTTCTTCTGCCATAGTTGACTCTCCTGTGGAAGTGGAAAAGTTTGTGTCCCTAACAGGAGTCTCTAGATCTTCTTCTAAGGCAGGTTCAGTGGATGAAGTGGAAGGTTTTTCTAATGGGATATCTGATTTTAGGTCTTCTAGAAGTCCAGGATCAGTAAAGGATGGAATGTGGGTCTGAGTTGAAGGTGTACTAGCTCTGGATCTAGATGAAACAAGTGGTGTTCTAGAAATCAAACTTCTGCTTCTGCTGCTTATAAATCTTCCCCTTGAATCTCTCTCCCTACGCATATAATTGTTTTTGGATGCTAAGAAACAAAGGTTACCTAGTTTTCACTTCCCCGGCAACGGCGCCAAAATGTTTGGTCTCAATCTAGTCTCCTAAATTGAGCTCATTTAATTGTCAACTAGGGTTGGTAAACTGCTGAAGTGAAGTGTACTGTATGTACCTAGGTGCTTGTTTCCTAATGCGTTGTGTTTAGTGTTTTATAATGTTTTTGGTCTTTTGAGATGATTTATGATGTTTTTGGTCTTTTGAGATGATTTATGTTCACATGGACAATGACTAGAAAGCTAATGGAAATGACCTAATGATTGAAAACAGAGTGAATCCTAATTGGTTGATGACAAATGGCAAATGCAATTGGAAACACTGAAACATAACCAAATCTAAATTATGACTAAGCAGAAATAAAGCTTGATAATGACTTTTTAACAAATGATTCAAAACATAAACTCAACTTGAGAAATGATCAACTAAGTATGCAAATCCTCCTAACTAAATAGTCAAACAACTAACTTATAATGATGCAACATTTTGTCCTTGATTAGAGATTTGAAATATATTTGGAGAAAAATATTGATACCATCATAAGATCTTCTATTCTAGGGCTAGTCCCTAACTCTATTCTGCAACTTAGTTAAATGCCACAAAACCTTACTCAAGAGTTATTGATTTCTTTTCAAATTAGTCTTTTTGAGGAAGGGCTCTGTTTATGAAATGATAAGGAAATTGCAGAAGTACTTCAGGCCTTAAAATGATATTGTCTTCTGTTCATATGGTTATGAATCAATTATGGATTTTAGAACAAGAAGAGGTTTGTAAATAATGAAGGCTGTTTTGTTAAGTGTAACAACTGAAGTAATCTAGTATGCAGTGAATGACAACTGAATATGGAGTGCAAATGCAATGAGTTAAGCTAAAAATGAACTTAAGATGTCACTAATCTAAAACAATGCTGAACTACAAGTCATTATCAAACTCAAAACAGAACAACTGAGCATAAATTAAGTGCAATGAAACTCCGGAGTATCCTAACTATGCTATCATGCATTATTCTATGGAATTATACAGTCTGTTTGTCCATCATGATCGGTATTTTGGAAGAGTTCCTTCTTTTGGAAGATTTTTTAGAACAATACTGACTGTGTAATTGAGTGCAAATGCAGACATAAAGACTGAAAGCAATGAAAAACTAAGATATCATAGCCATCTCCCACTCATCATTATGATATTTTGGACAAGCGTTTAAGAGCAAGAACAGCAATGGTACTTAGTGCAAACACACAACTAAAACATTCATTATCACGGTCATGCCTTGGTCACCTTAAGAATTTCTTGGAAGAGTTTCTTCTTGTGGAAGAGTGTTAGAACAAGTGTAACTGTGATAGTGAACAACAAAAATTACAATTAAATCCTACAATACTATAGCCATTTCCCATTCATCATTATAATCTTTTGGAAGAGCTTCTTCTTGTGGAAGAGTTAGAATGAGTATAACTACAGTAGCTAATAAAAACAACTACGAATTCAACTTCAAATCCTACAATACTATAGCCATTTCCCATTCATCATTATAATCTTTTGGAAGAGCTTCTTCTTTTGGAAGAGTTAGAATGAGTATAACTATAGTAGCTATTGAAAACAACTACGAATTCAACTTCAAAAACATAAAGGCAGTTAGAATACTTATCTAAATTACGCAAATAAATCCATGCAAGAGGCAGAGGCCCTCTACCACCTGACGGAATTTAACTCCAAATCAAATCAACGCTTTCAAAACAACACTGTCTGCTTCATTAAAAGAGAAATAACTTGAATAGAGCAATCTGCGTCTTCAGAAATGTAACACAGAATCTAAGCAAAATCTAGAACAAAATCTAGCCTAGCTCTCGGTTTCCCAAATGTTTATATAACAAATGTACATAACAAGACTTGCAACAATTTTAGGATCATTGTCTTTCCTTATCGAAATTACATTAGGACTCTTGAAGTGGCAACGTAAAAAGGAAAAGGACATCTAGACTGAGACAGTCCTAATAGAAGTCTGCCTTCCTAAATGTGTTCCCACGTACCAAAACCATATCCAGAATTCGTTTCTTCCTTCATGGTGAGCAACGAACAATGTAGACATGACGTGGAATATGCCCATATGCGATTTTTCTTGAGAGGCCACCTGGAACATACCCAAACGTGAAGACAGCTGCAGAATTGCCGGTTAGCTACGGAATGTCTGCATTCTGCAGCTAGTTCCGGTCAAAATGCATTACAATGGAAAAAATCACAAAACTTAGCAAGTCAGTCATGTAAATCATTCTAAAAGTAATTTCAACTAAATTCATTGATCAAGTGGGTCTAGGATAGCAATGGAAAAAGGAAAATGAGGTAAAGTAAGATGAAAGAAAGCACAATTTTGAGGCTCAACACCTCCATCTGCCTTGCTCATGCGATTCATAGAGAAATAAATCCTTATTAAATAGGAAATTCTAACCTTCGTTGATCGCGTAATCCAACATGCCCTTCATGTGACTTTATAATTGTGCTCAAATAATTCTATAAAAATACAAATGATAGTTGTTAGCACTCCGTAATTTCAAGGATGTGAAGAAAAACCTCGGAGTTAACATCAAAGCCACTTTGGATTTTAGGATCTAGCCCTCCTAAACTCAAACAGAGGGATCTCTATGTAAGATTTAGCTTGGAATTTTATATTGAAGTTAGTGGCTCATATTTTGGTTTTTGAATTGGTTTGTTTGGAAAAAAGGGAAGGCTTACTGGGAAATGGAGTCGAAGAGCTTAAGATGATCAAATTCAGAAATAATCAAGCTTAAGTGCAACAGCAAGGTAGACATACTAATAGATCCTTTGGATTTAAATGAAATGTAATAGAGAAAACCAATAGATTTAATTGAAGATAAAGAGTAGCAGACTTCTTTAACTTGATTTCAAGAAAACATTTAAATTACCCACAAATTTCGGAATAAGAGTGTATGTTTCAAAAATTCGTTCATCAAGGCCAGGAAGTAATTCGTATGTAAGAACATATAAGCATGGAAACAAAGAAAAACACATGACAAAGGAGAAACACTTCACTACATAGATATGGCACATGCTGGGAAACAAATTATGTTGTATTGGCGTAAAAAAGGTTACTTGAACTCTGAAAAACTTACAATGAATGGTAGCCTTTCTCATTAAGCAACCCCAAAATCTATTACTTCAAATTATGAACTATTTATACAAATTCTAAATTAAAATATTTTAAAAAATACATTTTACATAAATATCCCCGACCGTGTTTACACAAATAGAATCAAATATAGGTCATTCAAAACTAATGAATCTATTTGGCACTATCTTTGTGGATTTATCGTGACAAATAAGAGAAATTCGAATTTGATAGCAACTCCTATTTGATGAGGTGACCTCCAAGTCATTAATCGTTCTCGAGCTTTTCCTCCTGAAATTCTCGAAAACTAGGTCTAGTGATCCCTTTGAATATCTCAATATGAGATAGTCAGGTAAAATATGAGAGAGGCTTTTGTAGTTTTGAATCTTAGGAACCAAAACCTCCTCTAGTTTCTCAATATTCATCTCCGATTGGCCAAAATATGTTCCGTAAGATATGATCAAAGAGGACATTTTTGAAAAATGTGACGTCAAAGATTCTTTCCAATTTCCCAAACCATAGTGTATGCGATAAAATCCGAGAGAGGTTTCGTAAATAAGGATGTTAGAATCAAAAAATATTTTAGCTTTGAAAAATTTATTTCCACTTGCACGGAACCATTTTGAAAACAGACCGGCTAAAAACCGAAAATTCTAGAAAATATGTCCGCAAAGATTCACCACCTCCCCAAACCATAACAGATTTTAGAAAATTGAGAGATTTTTTTTTGAAGGATTTGTCAAAAAAACCTATTTTAGTTTTTGAAAAATTAATTCTCAATTGTTTTTAAAGCACGTTTGAAATTATTGTGTTGTATAGGTAAAAAACATAGTTTTAACTGACTATGAAACAAGCATATGACATGGAGGAAGAAGAAGACATGGAGGTAGGATATAATTGGAGATTTTCAAAACCATCATAGTAATAATCATATATAAAATCTTGAGAGCAATCAAACCTTAAACACCAAATTTTTTTTCTCATAAATAATTTTTAACAAAAAATTATATGTGATAACATCCTGCTCCATCTAGGGATGGCACCTCCTTTAGAGGTGTCAAGAACCACTTGACATTTAAATTTGAAAATTAGTGCCTTATCCATTGGGCTTCTCCCAACCTCAAAAACCCGCAACCTCGCAACTCGCTCTTCAATTTGAAACCCAAATTTCGCAACTACAAATTGTACATTGTTGCAAACAATCATACTACAAACCAAATCCAAAATTGCAAGCTAAAAATAAATGCTCGGGCCAAAAATCTTATTGCACACTCATCCTACACTAATATGCTAAAGAATTTCGATCAAATAATACAAAAATTCCAATACAACCACTTCAAGGAGCTACTCAAATAACGTGATTTTTTACTCGTGCTTTATCAAAATTAAAACCAAACATGTAATCGCAGAGGCAATTCATGGTGAATTTTTTTTCCATAGCACAATAATGGCTCTAAAAACTCGTCGAAAAGACCTCCATGTAGTCGTGTACGAGATCATAAAAAATATTTTGTTTGATGAGCTCCGAATTATTTCGCAATTTGATCATTATGGTTCGATGTGAGCTCATGTGTGCTCTCTTTACCATACCATTTTCCCAACTATAAATTTTCAAATTCATCCTCAAAATCATAACACTTTAATCGAAAATCATGTGGCATCATCAGATCCTCGTTTTGCAGGAAAAGGTTTACAAAAGGTGGATTTTGATAGTGAATAATGTGGGAATGAATTTGATCCTCTAAGACTCTAACATATCCTTCTCAAGTTGGGGCTTGTCGGTTCTTTTTTATGCACGATTGTCATTGGTGGGGTTTGCTACTTGCAAAAGTGGAACTTCGGACAAGAATCGTATGTGTAATGATCCGACCGATTACAAACGAGTATTTAATGTTCAAGTAGGGCATCTCAATTATTTTCTTTCCACTAAATATCCTTGAAAAAAATATTGAATCCAAAATATCTAGTTAGGCATCTCGATATTTCCACTAAAGATTCTCGAAAATAAATTGAAGCCTAATATCTAGTACCTCGTGGTTCTTCAATCTTATGGGTGATTTTTTCCATATGTAAAGACTATTATTGTAAATTGTTCTTTTTTTATCTTAGCTTCAAAGCTACATTTGCATGACTTTAAATAAGTAGAAAACTTTAGAAAAGCTTCATCAATTTGATAATCCTCAAGCATATCCCAATATTATTTAAAACAATCAATAGAAACGCATCTCTTATACCATGTCATTGTGATCAATTATGCCACTAGATCTATCATTAAGCTTTGAATTCTTTTGATAGTGGAGTTTCCATGAATGTTATGAACTTTGGGTTGTCTAAAAATGGAGTCGCCGGTGTGAATGATTCAAATTTCTTGTATCCGATCACCGTCCACCATCGCAATCATATCTAGAACTTGATAATATTTACTAAGGAACATGAAACATTGTTCCCCGTATGGTCACCACTATGTTAGCACTTCGTAATTTCAAGGCTAAAGGAAAACCATGGAGGTAACATAAAAACCACTTTGGAGTTTAGGATCTAGCCCTCTTAAACTCGAGAGAGGGATCTCTCTGTGAGATTTAGTTTATTTGCTAGGAATTTTAGGCTAGTTAAAGGGCTCATAGTTTGGTTTTTGAATTGGTTTGGTTGGAATAACAAGGGAATTCCATTGGGAATGGAGCCGAAGATTCAATATGATCAAATGCATAAATAATCAAGCTTAAGTGAAAAAAGGGCAAGGTAGACATACTACCGGATCCTTTGTATCTAAATGAAATGTAACAGAAGAAAAGCAATAGATTCAATTGAAACTAAAGAGCAGTTAATAATGATTTAACTTGATATCAAAGGAAAACATTTAAATTAACCACAACTAGACTCATAGTGTATGTTTCCCACAAATTGTGTTCATCATGCAGCTTTTGTAAAGTAATTCAGATTTAAGAACACATAAGCATGGAAACAAAAGAAAAACACATGTATTACGTGAGAAAAACTTCACCACATAGATATGGTACATGAATCCTAAAAAATTGTCTTTTATTACTGCAAAAGGTCACTTGAACTTAGTGAAAAAATTTGTAATGAATGGTAGACTTTCTCATTACAAATCCCAACATCTATTACTTCAAATTAAGTATTTATACAAATTATAAACTAAAATATTCAAAAAATATCAAGATTTATTATAAATATCCCTAACTATGTTAAAAAAATAGAATTGAAATATAGGACATTCAAAACTAATGAATCTACTTCAAGCTCTATATTTGTGGATTTCTGATGAAAAATAAGAGAAATTTGAATTTGATAGCAACTCTTATTTGATGAGGTGACCTCCAAGTCACTAATCGTCTTTTGAGCTTCTTTTCCTCCCGAAATTATGAAAAATAGGTTCTAGGATCCATTTGAATATCTCAATCTAAGATAGTTGTGTAAAACCCGAGAGGGTTTTTTTAGTTTGGCATCTTAGGAACAAAAACTCATTCCGTTTCTCAAGATTCATCTCTGATTGGAAAAATTTTGTTCGTAAAAGATGGCTAAATAGACATTTCGGAAATGTGCCTTCAAATATTCTTTCAAATTTCCAAAACCATACTTTGTGTAAAATGAGAGAGTTTTTTGTAAATAAGGATGTTAGAAACAAAAATATTTTATTTTTTGGAAATTAATTTCCACCGCGTTGAACCATTTTTAAAGTACGTAATAAACCATACAATTTTTTAGAAAATTGAGATTTTTTTTTTTTTTATATGAGGATGTTATCAAATAAAAAAATCTTTTAGTTTTTTAACATTCATTCTCGCTGTTTGTAAACCATGTTTGAAGGTACTTCGTGATGTATATAAAAACATAGTTTTAACCGACCATGAGACGTAATAATGACATGGAGGCGGAAGGAGACATGGAGGTGGGAGATAATTGAGATTTTCAAACCATCATAATAATAATCCTATATAAAATCCCGAGAGAAGATGCAACCTTAAACACAAAATATTTTTCCCATATAAATCATTTTTAACAAAAATTAGGATGTGATAACAATAGTTATGTTCCCTTTAACCACTATCTCAACTAGGTCTTCCTCAAAATCGAAATGCATGCAAATATTAATGCTGAATCATTATTTATCCGATTGATCACTAATTTTGAATTAAATATAATTTAACTCACTAGACCTCTCATTAATTCATCACTAATTTAAACTATTAAACTGATTTTAACTTAATTAATTGAGTTAATTGATTACACCTATACCCCACTAGTCACATTAACCGTAATCGGACCTCAAAATATTAGGATCACTCTACATGCCTCATCTTATACACTAAACTCACTTTGAGCTAACTCAAATATCATGACTAGTTAATCGATACAGATAAGTATGAGATGGAATCATAAATTTTTATTGTCCAATTTATTTAAGGGAAAATAAATTAGGCACCCACATTCACTAGTGTGTAATTGAAATTCCTCGTTGAATTTCCTCACCAATGTGTGTGTAATTTTTTGTCCTTTTCCCCGGTTGTAGTGTACCCCACCGTTTCTGCCGAAATTTCAACACTCCCTCTCAACAAGAAAGGAATCTCAATATATCCCGATCTCGGTACCTTTGGAATGTTTTGCATGCAACACTTCTCTATGGTTTTTTTCACATGCAACTTTTGACACCGAATAGCCTTCCCGAACAACTAGATCATTATACGTACCTCATCGTAGCCCGATCATTAGATCCACGCACCTATCTACTAGACTTCCTTGCGCTTATGCTAACATCTACATCCGTGTCCTCTCCGCACTAGTGCCAACTCGATTTGCCCTCCAATATCCGACATCTATCACTTTGATTTCTGCCTTCCCGAAATCCGACGCATCAATCTAACCAATCCTTCCTACTCGCGCCTGTACTCATGGGCTCCTCATAGCCAGTTCGATCCATGAGACACACCACCTCACGGACCCCGCCCAAATTTCTTCGGGTTTATATCCGCACACGCTCCCACCTCACACTTGGAGGTATAGCTGCATGTACTCCCCTACCCATTTGGATTGAAATTTCCCTCCTAGAGATCTCTACTAGAGTGATTCTTCCACTGCCCCCCTTCTCTCGGCTTCATCGATTTTGGTTGCTCCATGTAACCTTTCCTCTGAGACTACTCTAAGGCCGCATGTTTACAGCTTAATTGCTCCTTATCAACCACTCAAGTCATTAACCACCGCTTTGATCCTCAAATATTTGCATGCATCCTCGAATTGGTTGGCTACAAGTTCTTGGTTCCTAGGACCAATTGTTTCACTTGTCCCATGGCTATGTGTTTAGGGAAAACCTTTCCTTTTCTAAACAACACATCATAACCATGGTTTTCCAATACCACTATGGAGACAAGATTCTTACTTAGGCCTTGAACATACAAAACATATGCTATTCTCGAGAGTGGAGCCATACTTTCCGAAAGGTAACTATACCTATGTTAATCGCTCTATACCCTCCCGTCATCTCCAAGCTCTATGTTGTGCCGGAGGTCCTTCTCCTCCAAGTCATTGAAGATATCTATATTCCTTATCATATGGAATGAGACACCGCCGTTCGTATACTACATGCATCCCATTAAAATGTTGGCCATGCATGAAATGAGAGTACAATCAAAATTCGACTGCGGAAGCCAATGCTTCACCCATTGAAACTACGTGCTCCTTCTGCTTGCCTTCTTTTGTGGATAATACAAGGCATAATTCCCATGCCCGTGATAGTGAAAACACTGATTCGGGACAAGTCCCTCTTGCCCTCTTCACCTTGGGACTTGTTTCCCTTGGATTTATTTTCTCGACTAATGCACAATATTCTTCTTTGTTGGGGTTGGAGGTCTCGTCCTCGTGCTCCACCTTTATCTCTTCTATTAGTGCCTGACTACAAATGCTCCAAGCCTCGGGTAGCCTTCTCCTCACATTCATAGAGTCCCTGCATCCATGCAAGATCTTGGGAAGGCAATGTATGCTGAAGCTCACGAAATCATCCCTTGGCTACCGTTCACACCAACACTTCCAAGATCATCTTAGCAAGAGTGAACTTCGCCAAGTATGCTGGTACCGTCTCGCCCTCCTCCATATTGATCTTTCTAAGCTTGTCCTTCAGAGCCAACTTCCCTGGGTGCTCCACCGCTATTCTCGAAATATGATCCGTCAAGGCCTTCCACATAGCATATGGAGTTTACTTCCATGAAGACTCGAGAGAATATGACTCTAACTCCCTCTAACAAGATGCTTCTCGCCTTTGCTACCTTCTTCCGCCATGCATCAAGAAGCTGGGAACTCCGTTACCGTGGGCTTGGGAATATCAAGATCTATGAATTCCTTCAACCCATTTCCCTCCAACACTACCTCCCATCTTGTCCTTCCACAATATAATTCAAATTTACCTCAAGTGCATATTCGAGTCTCAAGCCATTGAAAGACATCTTGATCTACTCGCTGATCGTGAAGAATAAATCTTACAAATTTGAACTTGTTCAAGAAGAACAATGTGTGTACTTTTTTTCCTTTCTACACAATTTCATTGTTTCTTGTTGCAAATTTCAACAATAAGAAGTGTTGGTTGTTGAGACAAGAGGTCTCATCTAGCCTCACAATGTAAGAAATCAAGTTTCTAAAAAACCTAAAAATACAAGAGCTATGGATTCTCAATATCACATCCCATTATAAATACTATCTATGCCTCTCAAAATGTACATTCTTATATCCCCTCTTCCATTTCTATGTTGCCGAAATTCTACATTCTCAAATAGATAACATTAAAGTGACTCCTCCTTACTTGACATGGAAAAAAATCCCTAAAAACAAAGGAAATTAAAGGGTTTCGAAGGTAATATACCCGCACGAGCTAATGCCATAGAATTCCAATCGGAAAAAGAATACCATCATGACAAAGACATTTTTGTTCATATCCATTCAACTTCTCTTATAAATACTTCTTTTTATATCTCCATGAAGCTTCATGACAAAAATAACACACCGTTTCTTGGTCGATGGAGGCTTCATACCTAATGTAATTCCCAAGTTTATAATGAATAAAGAAGTTTACAATGCTTAATGTTGAAGAATGTAACTAGGTCTAGTCTTCATTATTAATAAAATTTTTCAAAATAATTTATTATTATTATTAAATGATTTATTAAAGCATGGGTTTCATGCTTGGGTCATATTTATATTAAGGTCCCAATTGTGGAATTCTATTTTATTCCATTTCATAGAAGGAAATACCCTCTCGGCAGACAAAGGCGATCCCTCTAGCCCTACTTGCAGCTCCAGCAACAAGGGAACATTATGGTTTCTAAATTCCTAGTTTATAAATGAAATGTGGATTGGAATAGATGTCCTACCTCAATACAACGCTCTTGATGTAGTATGTTGCAAATGTATCCCTCGATCTTTGTCCTTCAAGCCCGCACTCCATTAGTAGTGAAATTTATGCACCCGCACAAAGATCAAACAAACACTAACATCATACAAGTATACATATTCATTTGCAACTATCCAACTAGTCAAGGAGAGTCAAAACTTTGAATATTAACACAAAAAAATATGGAACTAGAAATCAATCATGTCATATTAATATATATAAAAGGGATTTTACAACCTACGCTCAATCTCTATAGACCTCCTCTTCGCGTTCAATCTGGCACATCTCCAAAGCATCCATTGGTCGATTGGCTCAAAGAGGCGAAAGTTTCAAACTCTATCTCACAACTACGGACTATTTCCTTCGCTATCTCGTTAGCGACCTATAATTTGTCATACCAAATGGTGGCTAACCTTTTTTTTAGCCTTCAAGAGATAGTTTCCTTCCGAAAACCTATCATATTTTGAAGTATTATGATGTTATTTTCTCTTTGAGTTAATCTTCACTACTCGTTCCATTATTACTCCTAAAATACCTCGTTTATTTTACCAAGAGAAAATCATGAAGAGGACCATTTTCCCATCATTTCACTTCTCTTTTCACTCACAAACAATTCCACTTTTTACCCTTATTCCCTCCCATACCCTTTCAAAAGACCCCCCATTCGACTCCTAAATCATTCGAAATACCCTTTAAAACCTTATGTTCTCCTTTCATTTGATTTTAAAAATCCTCATTTAGCCTATCTAGTCCCCGCCTTGGCTTAAAACACCGTTTTTGCCCAAAAATCACCCTTTTTATACTTTATAGGTCTTTAAGCCCCCAAGGGCTTATTTCCTTAGCTCCTCCGCCTCATGTGGTCAAGCCCCACAATCGGACGTTTAAAGCCTAAAAAAAACCTATTCTAACCCTTAATCCCTTTGATTTTCATCACCCCGACATTATGATTTTAAAATAGATCTGACCGTTTGGATCTCTCTAGACAACGGCCCTCGGTGCACTCACCCTTCATCCATTTCACCAAATTTTCACGTTTCCCTTTAATTTCTCCGACCCATCTCGAATTCGATCTTTCATTGCAAAGATCCAATCTGGCCGAGATTCAACCCGATAGATCCGAGCCCTTGGGACCTACCTCCTACCTCATAAAATATCTACTCCACTACACGCGTCACATGTATTCCACTATCAATTCCTCGTGCAACTTTCCCGTCGCGTGAGATCCGCACGCCGTATCCGGAGCCTCCGATCCGATGTGATCTATTTACTTCGCATTTTTTTGCGCCGCCGAGTTAACAAAAAATTATGCGAAATGGGTGGTATTAGGAATACACGTGTCGAAAGGTGTATGGAATCGCATTATTTTTGTGAATACCGCCCACCCCCCGCCGTCGCGCAAAAAAACCATTAATGGTTTTCCGCCATAATCGCTTCCCTCTCGCAATGTAACTCCTTATTTGATCTTGTCCATCGATCTCTCTCGAGATCGTACGATCCTAACTAAATATCGCCCCCATTCACTTTTCACCTAATTCCGCCTCCCGAAATACTTCATCTACACCACCATTCATTATTCTAATTCCGACGGCCCACATCAGATCGTGACCCCAAGTCTTTTACCTCCATCTATTCTCCAAGTGATTCCATCTGGCGTATCTCTCGTTAATGATCCTAATCTAACGACTCTTATTCACCGTTGCGAAACTCCATTTGCACCTATTTCACTTCCGCCAAGGGTTTTATCCCTTTTTTGCTACAAATTCTCCATTTCGCATAGCTCCATCCCCTCCATTAAACCTCTAAAGTGCCTTAACCCAATTCCGTAATTTTATAATAAGTTTATGTTTTTTTTCGTGGTCTAAATGGTATTTTCCCGTGGGTTTTTCCCAATCACAAATGTGACAAAAAGGCCTAGAATGACGATTATGTCGCTAAAAATCAAAGAAAAAAGGAGCCGCAAGTTTTTAATCTAGGTTTAAATCATCCTGATCATGATCTAGGGTTTAGCAGCCCTCCAATTGCATAAAGCGACCAGATAAACAAAACAAAGTGTATCGTAATGGATAATTGAACAAAGAAGGATTAATGCCTAAAAGCCCGAAGATCAAGGTTTTTAATCCACTAGTTTAAAGGATAAAGACAGGAAAGTATGAACAAAGACCCGAGAACAAAGGTTAGGCTAATTAAGCCTAAAACACAGTAAAGATAGATTAAGGTGTTTTAAGGTAAGATGTGAGAAAAAATATGAGCAAAGGAGGCCTTAATTTGCCACATCCGAGGCTAAAATATCCTCTTCAAATCCTGGTCAGAGTGCTGAATTGTGAGCCTCAAATAAATCAAAAGAAGGCATAATTTATTTCCGAGTCAAGATATTTTGCTTAAAGACACTTCCAAAGTTATCGCTAACCGTTTAAAGAGTTTTAAAGTCAACAAAAACTTCCAAGTAGCTTAATACTTAATGAAAACCAATTAATACGTAGGAAATATCGTAAATCTTCTCTGGAGTTTCTCAAAATGCGCAGAGGCATTAATCAGATACTTGAATGTAGAGATCTTTCTTTCATCCCACCCTCATCTTCTTATGTACCCCGAGGAGTAATATCAGGAAGGGTTGGTTTGTTGGATTTATGATGTAATAGTTGCCGTATCGAATCATTATTGAATGTAAATAAACTCAAGCTCTTCATTAAGTTATTGAAGAAGAATGAGAAGAATAGAAATTGTTGCCGTGATGAAACATTGACTTTGAAGTACGTAACTGATTTGAAAATCAATATACAAGCTCGATTCTTGGGATCCTCAAGTCTATATCACGGTATACTTCTTAACAAGTATTGTTTTCCTTTCATGTATGCCATTTTGTTAACTTCTTTCTAATAAATAAAATCAAATATAGAGCTAGCATTTACTCGGTTAAAAGTATCCATCATTACCGATAAGCTTTATCTTTATGTTTTCCTCCAAATTGTGTATTTAAGAATGACTTAGTTAAGTATAAACATTTATCAAGGAATGTTGGTTAGTCCATGTCTTGATGTGAAAACTTGAAAGGAAGTTCTTGAATGATATTTTTATTACATGCTAAGTAGAGTTAAACTAGAAACTTTTTATGGTTTTCCTCGTCTTCTAGTTCTTTCTCCAAAGGTTTTTTTGAAAGTTTCCCTAAGAGTATGCCGAAAGCAGTCTAGATTTTAATGATATCTCATTTGATCTTAAGCTACACTTTGCTTCTTATCCGTTTTCATCCTTTCTAAAAGTAGTCATGTGGATTAATGATTTGCTTGTCTAATAAGTTAGCTTTAATACGTTTCTCCAAATAATTCTAGTGGAAGAATTGCATTTTGGTTGGTTTCAAATGCTTACTTAAAAGGATTTTCTTGTTTGGAAAGTTAATAAAATCATTGTTGAAATTATTGGCTTTTTTCCACTTTCACAACACTCATAATGTTCCATTCCATCATTTAATCTAAAGGATATTTTGATATAGATGACTTGCCCCATGGACCACTCTTGATAGCTATTGTACAATTAAAACCTTTTATGACTCCATAGCCCAATGGATTAAGTGTTGTTTCATACTTATCCTATTAGTTGAACCTTGTTTGATTATTCACACCTTCACCTCCCTGAAACTCTTTCATTTTCAGGACTTTCCACTCATTAGGGGAATTTTGAGGGTCTAAAATGGGCCTCCTAAGGAAATTATAAAATAATAGTGGAAAAAATCTAATAAGATTTGATGACATCATCAAATTTTAGGGGGAAAAATGAAAAAACTACTTTTTCAATTCATATTTTCAACTTATCTCCCAAAGTTTTTACTCAAATTTCGAGCGGGAGTACTCGTTGGATGCGGAATTTAATTCCTCATCCAAGGAGTACCCATGTTGCATACTTTTGATGGGTCCTACTACACGAAAAATGAGAAATACATAAAAAAACGTGATTACAATCACGTTTTTTATGTATTTCTCATTTTTCGTGTAGAAGAGTTCATCGAAATTATGCAACATGGGTACTCCTTGGATGAGGAATTAAATTCCGCATCCAACGAGTACTCCCGCTCGAAATTTGAGTAAAAATTTTGGGAGATAAGTTTAAAATACGAGTTGAAAAAGTAGTTTTATTATTTTATTATTTTTTAATATTTTTACTTTTTTACTCCAAAAATGGTGAATCATCCATTATGGATGGCATCATCATCTTGAATCCTATTGGTTCTTATAAAGTTTATTTTGGTTGTACATTTTTTTTAGGAGGCCCATTTTAGACTATAAATTCCCCTAATGCAATTAAAAAGATCATGCATTAATCAAACAAACAAAAACCCTTGTTCCTAATAACTAGCCTAATATCATACTAAAGCCTTAAAAGATCAATCAATATTTGCACTTATAGAGAGATCCCTCTCTGGATTCAGGAGGGCTAGATCCTAGAATCCCAAAGTGGTTTTTGATGTAGTCTCTGCAGCATTTAGTCTTTCCACTCTACTAAATTACAGGGACCTAACATTTCTGGCGACCATACTGGGAATTTTGAATAGAATCCTTAAAAAAAAACACTTAGCATTCACTGCAGTATAAGTGGCTTTCTTCAAGCACTACCAAAGCAAATGGTGATCATGATAGGAATTATTTGAATCAATGAAAAAATAAGTAACCCTTAGGATTCTCATAAAGCCTTATCAAACCTTGAAGGAATCAGCTAGCTAAGCCATAAGAGTAAACCCTGTTTGTCTCATCACCATAGATAAGTGGTGAAACAGATTTAGGACACTCTCTTAACCTATAGGAAAAAAAAAAAAATACCAAAATTTTTTAGATTGGTATATGGTGGTGGACCATAAAACATTTTACCTCCAAAAGAGCTAAAAATTTCCACCTGGTGACTTCACTAGCCTCCATTATGCCTAATATCCCTCCAGTCTTTGTAAATCCCTTTGGGAATGCATTGAGAAAACCAAATCATAATGTTGGTGGAAAAAAAAAATTAAATCATCCACCTGGCGACTCCACAACTCTTAAAAGACCAAATGACTCCACTGGTAGAAGTCTCTGAACTGGTTGACAAGATACAGTGACCTCTTTTCTGATTTACAAACATGGATTTAGATGTATACCCAGAAGCCAGACCAATGGTCATGATGAAAAAAATGATGTACATGCTTGGAAAGAGAATAGAAAAGTATGAGGATAATTTGAATATTGGTGATCCAGAGCAACCTATGCCTTTCCCTGAGCAAACACAAGCTCAAACAATACAAGACATGTATGATGAACAAGACATGTGTGATGAGCAAGATTATAGAGAAAACAATGAAGAAAAACTACTAATCATGATGGAAAAGATGATGTACATGCTTGGAAAGAGAATAGAAAGGTATGAGGCTAATTTAAATATTGATGATCTAGAGCAGCCCATGCTTTTTTCAGATCAAACACAAGCTCAATCACTTCAAGACCTAGACAATGAGCAAGATATGTATGATGATCAAGAATTTATAGAAGATGATGAGCAAGGTTACAAAGAAAGCAATGAAGAAGGTTGTCAAGAAACTCCTGATTGCCTCCCTATATCTTGTACTATGCTGTTAAGAGAACTTCACGATCAAATTGCAAATACTAATAGTGAGCAGTACTTTGAGGAAACAAGTAGCCACTTAGAAAACATAGAACCTGAAATAGAAGCTAAATCAACACATACAGGGACTCTCCCTCTATGCTATAACTCATTTCAGATTTCAAGAGAAGAGTGGCATCCTGATAATGTAAAAGAAACAAATCATGAACCTCACATGGACTCTCATGAAAATCAAGAAGAGTTATTTGAGAATGAGAGAGATCAGAAAAAAGAAGAGAATCCTCAAATTTTCCCTGCAAGCACAAGTATTGATTCCCTATAAGACATCCAGCCTCAAAATCAGTCAACACAAGAGGAAGAGGACTGATGTTTTTCTGTCCAAAGCAAAAAGAAAATTCCTTCTCTTTTAACAGAAGCAAAAATTGATCAGATATTAAATAAACAGCCAGCCCTCAAAACCTCATTTGAACACAACACTTCTACTCATATACTTACTAAGCCTTGTTGTCTTGAACTAGAAAATAAACTTGTAGATCAGCTTAAATAAAGACATACTAATAACCCAATATGCTTGATTGGTGAAATTATTTATACTAATGATTTTCCAATTTTTTGTCAATCTGATGATGATGATAAGCTCCAAATAGAAACTAATCATGCAGGGCAACCAACATTTGATTGGTGTCATGAATTTCATTATCACCAGCTTGAAAGCAGCAATCAACAAAGCCAGTCCATCAAAGATAGCTTTCACATAATGGGAAGTCAACAATCTATCAGTTGTAATGTTGGGATTGTAAAGGAAGAGGAATTTCTTGAGTAGGATGAAGATAAGGAGCCTTCTCTTGATAGGATTGAGGTAATAGAGGATACCCCTGCTCAAGAACACGATGATCCCTTCACAGAGTACAGTCCACTGAATCAGAGCATACCAGGACTACAAGAGGACAACACTGCAATATATGTTGAGTCCTCTAGTTCAGAAAATAATGAAGATGAGGAAGTTCTTCTTTCTCAAGAGAATATTTACCTTGACCCAGTGGAGAAAAAAGAGATGATCCTAGTGGAACCATGTCTTCCAAATACTCTTAACCAGGCATTATTTCAAGATCCCTATGTTGATTTCCTGAAGACATCTGAAGAAGGGATAAAGGTTGCAAACAACAGCATATCACCAAGTGCAACAAAATCTTTTAGAACTGCTGCTGAGAAACAAAGCAAATGGGAGTGGCCCTGTTTGTCTTGCATGCTCAAAGAGATGAGAAAATACCAGTCATGGAACCATCTAATTGACTAGATGTATTGGAAAAGAGAATTCATCAGCTAAACATGTAAATATTCCAAGTTAGATTAGGTTAGATAGGAATGTCAATAAAGCTCAGCTATGAGCATTTAGTTAGTTGTTGATTTTTGCTTTGAAGAATAAATTGAGAAAAATACAAAAAACAATAGAAAAGAGAAAAAGAGGGCAGAGAAAAACAAGAAAGGTACAGCCCCATGCCAAAAAGAGAGACAAAGTCTGAAAGTGTGCAAGCTTAAATGCCACTCCTAAAAAAAACACACTCCTAGTTAGTCATACAACCTAATCATGACTAATTAGCCTTTCAATTTACTATTGATATGTTAGTAAATTAGATCAGCCAAACAACATAATCTAGGCTTATTAGTAAGGTAGATTAGGATATAAAAACAAAGGTTCAAACAAGCTTAAAATCTGAACCTATGAATTTCAGAAGAAAGAATGGCTCTAATTAGATTAAATCTTGAGCCAAGGATAGAAACAAACTGGTTCCAATATGCTTAAAACTTGAACCAAATGAGAAAGAGGAAACAACTCAAACAAATTCAAAATCAGAGCTGAAGATATAATGAAGGATGTTTTAGTTTTTCAGATCTTAAGCCTTCACAATTTTGTTTTACTTTTTCTGCAAAGAACAGTCTATGTGTAGCTTGCTTTTATGCCATAGACCAATAGCAATTCAGACTGCTTAATCCTGGCTTAGTTGCTTTTAAATTTTATTTTTTAGAATTTAGAGAATAAAGATCTGTTAGACAGTCTAATCCTAATAGATGGTAGTTAGGTAGAGAAACTTATGAGTTCATCTGCTTAATTTGAACTCATGGAGAAATAAGAGTAGACTTAGATTAGATTTCTATTTTCAAAAAGAATAAAAATTTTATGAAAAGAGTTTGCCAATCCAAATGCACTCTGAAGAGGAAAAAATGTTAGAATCATTAGGAATGGGTAGGTAGAGATATTGTTTTGATAGAATTCCATTGTTTCAGATTGTTTCAAATATTGTCAGAACATAGAAAGGCCAGCTAAAGGAAAATAAAGTTGCTGCCCAATGGATAAGGCATTGGTTTACTGAAAAGCCAGAGATCAATTGCTGAAGTTCTTGACACCTTCAAGAAGATGCCATCCCCATGTGGAGCCACTGTTAGCCACCTATAAAAATTTGTCATACCAAATGGTGGCTAAATCTTTTTTTTAGCCTTCAAGAGATAGTTTCCTCTGAAAACCTATCATCTTTTGAAGTCTGATGATGTTATTTTCTCTTTGAGTTAATCTTCACTGCTGTTCCATTATTACTCCTAAGGTACCTGCTATTTTACCAAGAGAAAACTGCTTAAGAGGCCCCATTTTCCCATCATTTCACTTCTCTTTTCACTCACAAAAAATTCCACTTTTTACCCTTATTCCCTCCATAGACCCTTCTAAAAATACCCCCATTTGATTCCTAAATCATTCCAAAGACCCTTTAAAACTTTATGTTCTCCTTTCATTTGGTTTAAAAACTCTCATTTAGCTTATCGGAACCCTCAGTTTGGCTTAAAAACCTTGTTTTTTGGCCTAAAAATCACCTTTTTACACTTTATAGGTCTTAATCCTCGAGGGCTTATTCCTTTAACTCTCTTGCTCCGCATGGCTGAAGCCACAGCAATCAGGTGCTTAAAAAGCCTAAAAACCTCTTGAGACACTTCTTTCGCAGTTTTCATCTTGCGACGCAACTCATTATTTTCAAACGAGATGCGGACGAGTTGATTTACGGATCAATGACCCTCGGGCACTCACCTTCGTCCGTTTCATCTGCTTTCTTGTTTCCTTTTATTTCTCGCCCCATCTTGGAATCTTGATCGTTCATTGGCGAAGATCCAACGGTCGGGATTCAACCAATGGGGCCAGGCCCTTTGGGGGACCTGCCTCCGCCTCATAAAATATCTACGCACTCACGCGTTGCCACATGTATTCCACTATCGCCCTTCCATGCAACTTTCCCATTGCGTGTGATACGCATCGTCGGATCTGCGACCTCATCCAACGGCGGACGATGCATTTCGCATTGTTTTGCAGCAAGTTAACACCAAAAAATTACATGAAATGGGTGGTATTGGGAGGGACAAGTATTGTGCGATGTATGGAATCACATTTTTTCGACCAAAATATTAAACAGCTTGAATGTTGCGTGAAGACCAGTAATGGTTTTCTGCTATACCGCTTCCCCCTCCATAATGTAACTCTTGATTTGATCCTGGTCGTCAATCTCTCAGATTAGACGGTCCTAAATTAATCTCGCACCCATTCATTTTTCACCTAATTCACTCCCGAAAAACTTCATCGGTCAATCTTGACTATTCATTATTCTACTCTGATAGTCCACATCAGATCGCGACCCCAAGTCTTTTACCCTCCATCTATTCTCTAAGTGATTCCATCGGGTGATATCTGTCGTTGATGATCCTAATCTAACGGCTCTTATTCACTGTCACACCCAAACTCCATTTGCACATGTTTCGCTTCCGCCGAGGGTTTTCTCCCTTTTTTGCTGCAAATTCCTCCATTTCGCATAGCTCCATCCCCTCCATTAAACCTATTAAGCAGTCTTAACCCAATTCCGCAAGATTTTATAATAAGTTTGTGTGTTTTTGCAGGGTTTAAAAGGTGTTTTCTCTGTGTTTTTCCCAATCACATTCAAGTGACAAAAAGGCCCAGAATGACGATTTTGTGGCTTAAAATCAAAGGAAAAAGGAGTTGCGAGTTTTGAATCCAAGTTTAAATCATCTGGATCACGATCCAGGGTTTAGCAAAAGCCCTCCAATTGCATAAAGCCTCCTACATAAACAAACAAACAAAGTGTATCAGAATGAAGAATTAACAGTAAAGGGATTAATGCCTAAAAACCTGAAGATCAAGGTTTTTAATCAAGAGGTTTAAAGGATAAAGACAGAGTTAAGGAACAAAGACTCGAGAAATAAGAGCAAGGCTAATTAAGCCTAAAACAAAGAGTAAAGAAATATTAAGGAGTTTTAAGGTAAGACAGAAAAATATCAGTAAAGGAGGCCTCCACTGCCACATCAGAGGCTAAAATATCCTCTTCAGCTACCAGAGTGCCACTTGCAGCCTCAATAAATCAAAAGAAGGCATAGTTATTGCCCGATCGGTGATATTTTGCCTAAAGAAGCCCAAGTTATTGCCAACCTGCTTAAAGAGTTTTTTAAAGTCAACAAAAACTGCCAAGTAGCTTAATACTTAATGAAAAACCAATTAATACAGAGAAATATCATAAAAATTCTCCATTGAGCCTCTCAAAGGTAGAGAAGAATTAAAACTTGTATTAATTGAACTAGAGATCTTATTTTTCATCCCACCTCCTATTCCTTCTATAAATACTTCTGAAGAAGATGAGATGTTGTTGGTTATTGGATTTCTTATGTAATAATTGCTGTATCGAATCATTGTTGAATGTAAATAAATTCTGAAGCTTTGAAGCTCAGTTAAGTTATTGAAGAAGTTAGGTTGAGAAGAGAAGTTGTTGCTGTGATGAAACATTGGACTTGAAGTATGTGACTGGATTGACAATCAATATACAAGCTGGTTTTTGGGATCCTGGTCTATATCATTGGTGAAGTACCTCTTACTGTTATTGTTTTCGTTTCATGTATTCCATTTTTCACTTTTCTCTGATAAAAAAACTGACAAATATAGAGCTAGCATTTGCGCATTAAAAGTACCCCTACTCTCTTGATAAGATTTATATTTATGTTTTCCTCCAAATTGTGTATTTAATAATGACTTAAGTTAAGTATAAACATTATCAAGGAATGTTGGTTAGTCCATGTCTTGATGTGAAAAACTTGAAAGGAAGTTCTTGAATGATATTTTTATTACATGCTAAGTAGAGTTAAACTAGAAAAGTTTATGGTTTGCCCTGTCTTCTAGTTCTTTCTCCAAAGGTTGTTTTAAAAGTTTCCCTAAGAGTATGTTGAAAGCAAGTCTAGATTTTAATGATATCTCACTTGATCTTAAGCTACACTTTGTTTTTCTTATCTGTTTTCGTCCTTTCTGAAAGTAGTCATGTGGATTACTAGATTGTTTGTCTGATAAGTTAGCTTTAATACAAGCTTTTCCAAAGAAGTTTATGGTTAGCCCTGTCCTTTGGTTGCTTTCAAACAGTTACTTAAAAATACTTTTCTTGTTTGGAAAGTTAATAAATCCTTGTTGAAATTATTGGATTTTTCCACTTTCACGACACTCTTAATGTTCCATTCCATCATCTAACTTAAAGAATCTTTTGTTATAGATGACTTGCCCCATGGACCACTCTTGATAACTGTTGTATAATTAAAACCTTTTATGAATCCATAGCCCAATGGATTAAGTGCAGTTTCATACTTATCCTATCAGCTGAACCTTGTTTTATTATTCACACCTTCACCTCCCTGAAACTCTTTCATTTTCAGGAATTTCCACTCAATTAAAGATCATACCTGACCAACCAAACAAACAAAAACCCTTGTTCCTAATAACTAGCCTAATATCATACTAAAGCCTTAAAAGATAAATCAATATTTGCACTTGTAAAGAGATCGCTCTCTGGATTCAGGAGGGCTAGATCCTAGAATCCCAAAGTGGTTTTTGATGTAGTCTCTACAGCATTTAGTCTTGCCACTCTACTAAATTACAAGGACCTAACACTATCAACTCTTGGTCTATTCTAGCTATCTCTGGCTAGCTGACTCAATGGAATGAAGAGGGATTAATAGGAGTGAAGGATGAGATTTGGGATCCACATATGGTGGAGGAAAGTTCTATCCCTTTAGGAAGTTTCATTTTTGTAGGAACTAGAAGGCCAAAGGGAGAAACTTGAGCTCATCCAGTCAAAAAAACGTCCATGCCTCTGCTCACAACATTGTTACATCATAGAAGTTATGTTTCCATATTAAAAAGCCTTCCAAAAGTAGTTTGACGAGGGTTATCTTCAGAGATAGAGAGACCATGGTGTGGGGCCTAGTGTAAATCTAGCCATCGACACGAGGTCATAACTACATAACCGTGCCAACCCAAAAGTATATGTTTTAAAGGGTCAACTTCAGGAATGGTCCACAAAGAATGTGTTCCTGAAATGTCAAGAGATGAAATGAAATTCATCATGATGTGTGACAGTACACAATGGTCACTCTGATATTCTTCCAGTATTCATGATGGGGAATGCAGGGATGATGACAAAATGATGTGTAACAGATTCCACCTAAAGCATGAAGTCCGATAGAGAGGGAGGGGTGAAATGATTTATGAGAACATGCCCAAACCAAATCTCCACCATCGGAGGACCTGCAAGATCAAGTACGAGTGATATCTCTTATACATGAATATAAGGTATGGGCACATCCATCCATAATAGAGAATGTTAGTCATCAGTATTTTTCACTTGTTGGTGATGACTAGATCCATAGCTGAGTTTTCTAGAAGTTGAATTCCATATGTCAATCTGTCATCTAGAAAACCCTCATAAAACTTTTTTCGCCCTCCTACTTTTCAGTCCGCCCATGTCAAAGTCAAAACTCATTATCACTATCCTATCTAGCTTCAGCCCTACTGGTCTGCCCATCAGCTTTAAAAGGCAAATCCAAGTCTGTTTCAAAAGTCTCCCCTATGTTAGGAAGTGGCGCTTTAAGGCATTTTACCCTTGGAAACCATCAAAAGGCCAAAAAAACCTCCATCTGATATAGACCATTCATAACAGACCTCCCACTCTGCAAATCAAGTTGATCACAGCTCTAAGTCGCGCCACTTACACACCCCTAGGTCTCAGCACTGCATAAACCACAGTCTCAAGCTGATTACTAGGTATTTCACAGTGTTTTATGGATTCTACAAAGACAGGAAATATAACTTCATCTCAGGAGGAAATGCTTGAATCTACAGTTAGAAGAACAACTGCTTCTAAATGTAACATGAGCCTGAGATATATCTGCAAAACAGAGAGCCACTCATCAAGACCTTGCATTTTCCTCCAGCATGAAAATCACAGTAAGAGAAAGACACCACTGTCACAGCAAACTGGTAAATTGTCATGGCCCAGAACCTCCTTCATTTACAAGCAGAGGGTTAGGGCACCTCCTTCATCTACAAGCAAAGGGCGCTGGCCAGTATTGACTTAAAGGAAACGCAAAAACCCAGGTTTTCCTTTACTGAACAGTGAAACAATAACTCCAGGTTTTCTGAATGTGAGTGATGATCATAATAGGGATGGAGTCTGAAGTATGCAAGTTCAAAGGAAAACAGAGTTTGGTCTGATAAAGGAAGTCATTTGAAGTTTTCAAATCATGTGAAATGATGAAACTTTAGAGAGGCATATCATTGGTAAAAACCATTCTGATCATAAGAAACCTGCTTTTCCATAAGAAACCTGCTTTTCCACAAGACTAAATTGAAGAGATGCTGACAAATCATGTCATCACACAAGCAGAAGAAAAGGTGTTTTGTTTTTCAAAGGGCGCTGACCTACATATTCACAGAGACTTTCTTTCAAATAATCTGTCATAAGATGACCAAAGAAAATAATAACATCTCAGTTCCCCTCAAAGCAGTACAGTGAGACAGTGACACTTTGACTAGGGTTTTTCTGAAGCACAGTGGTGGTTGCAAGCAGAGGTGCCAGTATTGATGTTTTTCAAGTTGGTTGCTTACCATCATAATCCAAGCAAACCCTTGTCATGTAGCCTTATCAAATAATCTTCAGATACTTTGCTCAGTGAAGGGCCTCCTCCATTTATGAGTAGATGGCCAAGGCATTGAGGGTTGTTAAAAACTGATTGGTCAAAAGGTGCAGTGGAAAGAAACAAAGAAAGAAAGCAAAAGTCTGTACACAGGTAAAAGATGGTGTTTATGTTTCAAAATATATTGTTATTCCTACCCATAGGAAACTTTCCGTCAAACTATACATCATAGTGGATAGAAGACAATTTGAATATATAGGCCATTGATACAAACAGAGGCAGTTTCCTTAAGGGAAAGGGTCAAACAACACCTCACAGTCATACCCCAAGAAATATAAAGGAGCACCTTTCAAGTAAACAGAGAAATATGGTATGACTGGATGCAACCAAAATATGGCACTTACAATCAAAGGAGGAGCTTATAAATCACCTGGAAGCAGAAATTATCAAACAAGTTGGAAGAAGACAGACCACCTCCTGTTAAATAACAAAACAGCTTTCAAATTCTCTTTGACAGATTTTGAATGGCTTTTCCTTGTAAAAAATATCACCTAAAGTATCAAAGCAGTGGACAAGTTTGAAATTATGGATGATTCTGTTACAAAGAAAGATCACTGCACTATTAAAAGGAACTGATAACTGTGTTTCCAAGATACCTGTTCTTCCTACTTCATAAAAGTTCCCCTTTCAGAATACACATCACAAATGATGGGAGGCATTTCAGGTTTTGTTCCCAAAAGACATACAAGTTTATGAATATGCAAAGAGGTTATTTTCATGGACAGTCTTTGTTTAGATGATTTGAAACAAACACAATTTTTCTTTATTCCAAAGAACAGATATATCATAGATGATACACCTACAGGCAGGGAAGCATTTTGAAAAAGAGGCGCCTTTCTCAAATCAAAAGACCATAACCAAATCCAAATGATGTCAGCAATGTGGGCACCTGCAAAAGAGAAAAGGTTTGAAGAAGCAAGTAAACTCTGGGGCTGTCAAAACAGGTTTACAATGCAAAACCTACCCTTTCGGAAACAAAGCAGTCTGCAAGTATTTTTCTTGACAGTGTTAAAGTGGGTTATATAAGGAATAGCACCAGCATTATTGACACAGTGGCAAAGATGGTCGAAAGGTTATTGAAATGATAGTTCGATGTTACAAAAGAAGGTAGTTTCCCCATGAAAAAATTTGAAACACCCTGATATTTCATTTTCAATAAAGAAAGAAAAAATCTTGAAAGGAAATGCCACTGTTTGAAAAAGAGACTTTGCTGCGTTAAATGGCAAACCGTAAGTTCTTTTTTGCATTGCAAGTAAATGATGAAAGTGACCGTTGAAGCATTTGAAATAACATAAGAGTGAATCTAAGAAGGAAATTTCATTTTCAAAGTGGCAAACAAGGTGTTCACAGCATAAACGAAGAGTTTCCGGGTCAAATTCCAGGAGTTTGCACATTTTACACCGTGCGACGTGCCTGTCAAACCGCGCGACGCGCCTGGCGGAGGATTTGAATGAGCGGACAGTGTACGCGTGACGCGTCTGTACAGTTGCGCGACGCGCCTGTACACGGCGCCCAACCCCGACCCGACAGACCGCCCGTGATGTTTGTGTGCGCCGTTCTTTCCTTGAAGAGTGTCGTGCATGCTTGAGGACTTCCGGTGCTACTCCAGCCCTCCCCAAGGGTTTTTTCATAAAAATTGAAGGTATTCTTATATATTTTCCCCTTGATTTCAAAAATTTGCTAAGTGACAGGAAGGTTTACAAGGCCCGTTTCAAACTGTGGTGTGAGAGTAAGGGTTGAGACAAATTGTTGAGTTTGACCACATTTACATATCGACATATATTTCAAGAAACTGCCTAAGCAAGGTCAAGGTCAAATCTGAAGAGTAGCTTATCCCCGTTTCTCTTGCCACATCATCATATCTGTCAAATGGTTTTGCTGTGAAAATGCCCATAGTTTGAAGCTGTGTTTGAATGACAAATTCACTGTTAGAAGTGCCTATGTGAAAGAAATTGTGATTAAGTTAAAAACCTTGTGTGTTCACCTTGTGTTTAATCAAGGACAAGGGTGTGTCATTTCTTCAAAGCACCATAGGGCAAAGTTACCCTACTCAACCACCGAAAGGACAGTTGTTCACTATATACTCTGTGACTGTTTTTCTATTCTTAAAAACCTCACTACCAAGTGGATTTTCAAAAGTCATAAAGGCATTCTTCCAAAGGTGACTGATATTCCATGTTGAAAAAGGCCATTGATTATTTTGAAAAAGAGAAACTCTTACAGCCTCTGCTTCAGCTTTTGGAGCTTTCCTAAAAATCTGTTACCTCTGTTCTAACTGTGAATTCGCCTGTATGCTCACACCGGGGTTAAATTTAGGAGTATGTTTCTGTTTAAAGGAGTGACATAGAGAACAGTGAAGTTTAGTAGGAGAAAGGGTTCTTGATCAAGCAGAAATTTATAGGTTGAAGCTACAGGGGAAGGTTGCTCACGCTTCTCACAAAGGGACAGTATTCACTGTGTTTGTTGGTTGAATGCCTTGTGTTTTTCAAGCTTATTGAAGTTGTTATCCATCCAAAGTAAAGGTTTCTCTAACATAACCAGAGGTGTTACATTGGTAGAAGGTCTTGCCTATTTTGCAAAGTAAAGACTCTTGCAGGCCTTGTTGAAACCTTTTGAGGCATTTTCCAAAAACTCTGTTACCTTGTTTAGAAATATAGTGACTGTATACCTACACTGAAGTTTGACTGCATATCCATAAGTCTGTTGTTTTATTTGCACTCCAAGAAGAGCAGGTTGTTAATGATTGAAATTCTACCTTGAAGCAGAGATACAGGTGTACTGATTGACATCTTAAAACTCACAAGGACAAGGTGATTTTGGCACTTCTCACAGCAAACTCCTCCTAAGCAGTCTGCCTTTCTTTTCACTGTATTATTTCTTACTAAGAAGTGGTTGACTGAGATTATTTTCAAGGTGGAAGGCCACTTTCTGAAGAGCAGGTTTTTAAATGATTGAATTTTACCTTGAAGACACAGACATAGATGTGTTGATTGATCTCTTGAAAATTCACAGAAAAAGTGTTTTCTTAACACTGTGCACAGGAAATTTACCCAGCAGTCTGCCTCCTTTTTACTATATGGTGTCCTATTGAGAAGTCTGCCTGGCTGAGGTACATTCAAGGTAGAAGGCTACTTTTTAAGAGAGCAGAGGTTGTATATTAAAAGAAACTTGTTGCAAAACCATCCAAATCACATTGTTTATCTGTCAAAGCAGTACATTAACACAGTTTGACTCCAACAGGGCAGTTTTACACACAGTGAGGCAGTTTGTCTTTTCCAAAGCATATTCAGGTCAAAATGCCTCCAAGGCAAGACAGCAGGAGCGGTCCGCATAAGAGATATGAGCCAATCTCTACAGAAGAGGTTAATGCTCATCCATCTGTCCTTTTCAACTTCCATGAAGTAGGCTGCCTAGATTTCTGCCAGAAGATAGAAGAAGTCAAAAGTTTTTTGCCATTAACACACTTGTGCGCCCTGAGATTCAAAGAAAAACATTTCCAAGTGGCAGGTCTTGATTTCAAAATTTCTCCAAGGTATGTGTCCAAGGCCACCAAGATTCCATATCATGGCGAAAAATGGTTCAAACAGGCTCATCTTGACTTAGAAGATTACAAACCTTTCACCAAGCCTGAGCATAGAGATGCTCTCACTGCTATTTTCCCTTTTTCATATCTCCTTGACAGTTATGCTCCTCTTATGAAAGTCATAATGAAATATTTCACTTGTGAAGGGAGGTTTGATCGAGTTTATGCCTACCATGTCCGATTATTAATGCACTTTACTAGAAGCAGGTAACTAAACCTCCCTTACTTTTTGTGCAAAAGCATAGAGAAAATGGCATCTACTGTCCAAAAGAAGGCCCCACCTCTGCAAATCCCTTCCCTTTTTCATCATTCTTTGATCAAGATTATCTTCCTGCACCAGCTAGAGGAAAAAGGGGTTCCATGGGATTTATTCATCAGCCATCCAGATTTCTCTACTGTTCCTCCTGTCCATGTGTTTCCCACTCAGCCTGTCCATCGCCCAGTACCTTTGTCCATTAGGCCTACCCCTAGAAGGCTCAAAATGACTACAGGACAACCAAGTCAACAGGAAGGAGGAGAGGGGAGTGAAAAGCAGCAAGAGGAAAGGGATGAGCAGCAGCAGATAGAAGATGAGGAACAGCAGCAAATAGAAGGTGAAGGTCAGCAGATAGAAGATGAAGAACAAAAGCAATCACAAAATGAGGGACAACAGCAGGTACAAGAGGAAGAACAGCAAGTTGGGTAGGAAATTGAGCCACATCTTGAGCCACAAATTAAACAAGGCATTGATGAAGAACATCAAGCTAATGTTGGAAAACAGGTGCAGCAAAGTACACAGCAAGAGGAAGACATCCAGCAGCCTCAAGGAGAGCAGCAAGTTTAGGAAGATGTCAAGGGTAAATCAGTTATGTCTCCTCCTCCCAAAAGAACAAAGCTCAGCACAGCAAGGAAGAGGGGGTCTAAGGCTGCCACTCTAACAGTGACAAAGTTTGTTCCTAGCCAAAGGAGATCGCCCAAAAGGACACCTACTAGAATTCCAAGGAGGAAAAGCGCAAGATTGGCCTTCAAAGGGAAAGGCAAAGTTGGAGAAAGTACAAAGCATGGAGGTGAATTAGCTGTCATCCCTATCCAAAGCGATGACAGTGATAATGAGGCTCGCCTTCTTGAAAATGTCCTAATCCATAAAAAGGGGAAAATTGAGGCATTAGAGGAGGATCTTCAAAAGGCAAGGAATTTCAACCACTTCTTGGAGATTGAAAACAAACAGAGGAGTGTGCACACAGCTGTTCATGAGGCACGAGCGATTAAGTATAAGAATGAGGCAGCTAAGGCGCAAGCAAGGATAGAAGAACTCATTGGTGAGTTTGATGAGGAAGAAGAGGAAGACCAGCCTAGGCGGAAGAGGCCTAGGACCATAGGGCTTAAAAGAGCCTTGGAAAAGCAGAAAGCAGAAGAACAAGCCCATCTCCAAGCCTTTCCTCTCACTGCACTCCTTGAGCAGGAAATTGAAGAAAACAAAGAGGCATGGCTTGAAAGAGCTAAAAAACACTTGGAAATGAAGCTTGAGAGGGCGAACAGAGATCTAGAGCTGCAAAGGAAGAGGACTCATCACTTTCAGAAGTTGAATCAGTTTGCCAGGCGCAAACTAAAGGCAGCCCAAGAGAAATTGAAGAAGGCAAAGGGGAAGCGCCCGGCACGGAAAGAGGAAAAAAGCATATCAGCCCTTGATATTTTGGCCTCAGCTTCGGAGCATATTGCTAGGGACCCCTGAGGGTCATGCTTGCCAATTTTGAGCCCTTTTCGACAACTTTTTGTTTTTTGGCATTTTTTGGGTTTTTGGTCGAAAACTCATAAATTCGCCATTTCAGTTTGAGGATTTGTCAAAGGAGAAGAATGATACCAATGGATGCCATAATTCTATGAGCAGGTCCCCAACGATTTTCAGAGCATTTGGAGATCATTCACCCCCTCAAATTGGCGAAAAATGCCTACTTTTTGCACATTCTGCCCGCCATATCAGCAGTCTGCTATTTCCTGGTTTTTTGCACACAGGTACAGTTTTGGAGGACTTCCAAGAATCAGATTGAGATGATTTCAGTTGCACCGGAAATTAGACATAGAGAGCTTTCCAACGAGCTATCATGAGCCTCGTTTCGACATCGGGAAGGCTGCCAATTGCCTCCAGCAAGTCAGGGGACCTTTTTCAGATATAAATATGAAGTATTTTTGTAATTTTTGAACCTCAAAAATCTGCTTTTCCCAAATGTGCGTTAAGCTATTTTTACACTTGGGAAATGATGTAAAGTCAATATAATTTCCGTTTTTAGCAGTTTTTTAGATATTTTATAGGATATTTTGTGCCTTGGGCTTTGCAAAGCCTCAAGGACAAGTTTAGATATTTTGACTTGGCCAATGGGATAGCTAGTTGCTCCATGAGGTTTTCCTTCCTCTAGCCTATTTATTCCATGGGTTTCATTGTAAAACAGAGGCTGAACTTGAGAGAAGAATCAATATATTGGTCATATAAGCTTTGAAGAACATACTTGTGTTATGATTTTTGGACTGCCTCTTGGATGCTTTTGAGGAATGATGAAGGATTGTTGATGGATTCCATGACATGGTAGAATGGTATAGTTTTTATTGCTTTGTTGTTGTCTTCTAGTTTTCATTCATGATACATGCTTCTTGCTGCTATAGATCTGTAGAGATTAGTTTTGAGATATGCCCATGGAGGCACCTCAAAATTCCTGAATCTTCATAGCTTTATGTTTTCTTCTTCCTTAGTTATGCTAAAGAATTCTTAACTGCTCTTTAGTAACTTAAGGATACTGTTTGCTAGTTTTATCTACAAGTTCTATGCATGTTGAGTAGGATGTATGGTGTGCCCTGCTTACCTATAAGCTATCCATAGTTCTGTCCATGAAGCTATCTCTTTGACTGATTAGTTTATCATCTTGTTGAACCAAGGAGGCCTAGTCCCGATCTAGCCCTTTGCCTAAAACTATGAAAGCTTGTTTGTCCAAGTGCCCAATAACTTAGAGACTGTGTTTAGGCGTTCCGGCATAGTTTTATGAGTTGTTAGTCCTCCTTATGTGTTTTCCCCAAAGTATGATAGCCATTTCCCGAAGTTAGAAGGTCTTATACTTCTATGCATGACTGGAATGTTTGATTTCTATGTATTAATTAGCTCATAGTTACATTTAGCATGATTAATGGCTTTCTATAACATGTTTATGTCTGCTATCAACTAGTTACACTTGAAATCCCTTGTCTTTCACAAGCTTGATGTTCATTTACTCCATTTTGCCCAAACATCTTTTCTACCTTGAATCAAATCGGCCCTACAGCAGCCTTACATCATTATCTGATAGCTTCCTTGACCTTTTTGACCCCATAGCCCAGTTTATCTACATCTTGTTATCCAGTTTATATCTTTGATCAGTTTTATCCCTCACAAACTAAAAACCAAAAATAAAAAAAACTCACTTCATAACTAGCCTAATATCAGAACACCATAAGGAAACACACCGATATCCTTTACACAAATAGAGAGAGCCCTCTCTGATTCCAGGAAGGCTAGGTCCTTGGGCTCCAAAGCTTGGTTTGATGTTACATCGTCATTTGGCTTACCAATCGGCCAAATCACGGGACCCTAACAGCTACACAACCACCTGACGGACAGGTGGCCACTCAACCTTCCCCCTCTGGTTCCTCCAATTACGAGATCCTCATGATGAACTCTGCTCCACCTCCAACTGTCGACCTTAACCTTCAAACTCGGGCCCCTCAGTACCCCAAGCCTCCCGCTTCGTCTGTCCCCGAGTCACCTTCTTCAGGTTCTACAGAGCTTCTTTCGACATCCAATGGTCCCTTGCATATCCCTCAGCCAAAAGTTGAGGTTCATACCCAGATTCCTAAGGGACCATTACGCTGAAATGCTGCTTCTGGTCGAGCTGCTCATTCGTATAGCATAGTAGATGATTTGGCGCAGTCTCCTGCTGTCATTTCTACATTGGAACTCCTCCAGTCATGCCCTTCCCAAAAGAAGGCTCTACTATCTGCCATGGGCGTTGTAGATCCTGCTGATGACCAATTGATTGTTTTCGATGCCCATCAATCAGAGCATCCTCCTCTTCCTGCTTCCGTAGCCTTCCAAATCCCAGTAAAAATCCGGAACGCTAACGTTTCTCGGTGTATCATTGATGAGGGGGCATCCACCTATGTGATGTCCGCTTTGGTTTGGAAACAACTCGGATCTCCTGAATTGGCCCCTTCCACGATCACCCTTCGTGCGTGGGATGGCCATGCCTCCCAGCCCATCGGCTTATTCCGTAATTGTCCTATCACTCTTGCGGGCAAGACTGTTTGCATTGACGTTGAAGTCATCGATGCCCCTCTTGATTATAACATTCTTTTGGGGCGTAGCTACACTTATTCTATGTCTTCTGTCCCATCCGCGGTCCACTGCAAGATGTTTTTCCCTCATAATGGAAAGATAGTCACCATTGACCAGTTGACGTATCATGAGCCAAAATCTCAGGCCTCCCCTGAGTCGACCATCTCTTCTGTAGCCAATCAACAAACTGTTGATTCTTTGACCAGTGTCTCGCGTCTACAAGGCTCACTCTTTGCTTGAACCTTCCACGGATGTTCCTCCTCCTCTGTCTGCGAACCAGCTCATCGAATGTTTGCATGATGCAATCGATGCCAGGCGCACTCTCCGGCAATGCAGCACGGCTAGTGACAGCACGCTCTGCCTGCTCCACAACCCTTCTGCACAGCAGGCGGTATTCACCAGGCCTCTTCACCCTCTGGGCAGTTCCTCAACCCTTAGCCCCGCCATCAAGGCCGTCCACGGCTTCGTACCCCGCGGAAAATCTTTGTTCCTGTTCCCCACCAAAGGGTGGCCACGGTACTGCAATGCGCAGCCACCCTCTTTCTTCCTAACCTGACCCTTGGGATTCCCGTCTGGTACCTTGATCCTCTAGCCGCTACCCCACCTGGTCAACCCAAACCTTATATTGCTTTGACCCCGGTTCAACCGGTCCCCGTGACTTCTCCCGCTGCAACAGTGCCTCAGTCACCTCAACAGGAACCACCTCCTGTTGCGACCGCTTCAGGTAAGAAGGGAAAAGCTCGCAAGGGGGCATCAAAGGACAAGGCTGCCCCGACAATTCTGCAACTTGTCTCCGGCCTCCAAAGCATACCATCCAGTGTGCTTTGTGTGATGTTTTCAGTCACGCCACCCATACCTGTCCTGAATTGCTTCATCTCAAGCCCATGGTTAATGTAGTGTTCCCTGAGTCCACGGTCCCGGAAGCCTCTATTCCATCCACGACCATGACCAAGAACCCCAAGACTATTCACACCAACCACTCCTATGCTTTTTGTGATCTCCATGGCCATTACACCCACCTTTGTCCCCACCTCGAGGACTTCTGCACCTCTCTCGCCACAGTCCGCCAATTCGAGGCCAAGCGCAATGAGTCCACCTCTCCCCTATTTGCGCATTTTTCTTTGGCAGCACTACCAGACATGACTGCTCCCATTGACATCCCCCCTCCTGATGTCGATATGACAGAGCCTCCGTCCAACATTTTCTACCTATCATCATCCATGAGACCCTCGGGGAACATTCCCTCTGAACCCTCCCCTGTTGTTTCGCTTGAACTTACTTCAGCGATCACCTTGGGCTCAACATCGGTAGATCCTTTATCTACTTACTCTTCTGTCACCCCTTGTGACGATACGCATGTGAACCTCTCTTCTCATGATGATGATTCAGGTCGCTTCGCCACGTCAGGTGGTCTTTCTTCCACTAGTCACCCCATCTTCTATCACGATGACGACATTATGGAAAAAATCCCCACCCCTGACTTTATCTATTCCCCCTAACATCGAACCCATGCGTTCACACCACATACACCTTGTGGCCATTACATTGAAACCCAATGTTTGGGTAAGGGGGCACCCACATTTGAGAGACCAAGAGAAGAAATTCTCCACAACTCTCCTAGTGTATCTGGTCGTGTTGACTTTAGTACCATTATTCTTCCACATTTAGAAGAACCTCTAGAGTCCCATATCACTTCAGATCACTCTAGGGATGATACCCCTTATCGTTCCCTCATCTTCCATCAACAACCCAATCTCTTAGACATTGTTGTTGACCAACCTATGGGTTTTCTAGGCGAGCATCAGTTCATTATCTCCAAATCCTCTCTTTGGGATAGTGACACCAGGTATGCCAACCCGAAAACTTAAAGTCCATTTGCTTCATATATGCAATACCAAAAGAGATTGGTAATCCTCCATTCCCTTTCTCAAACTGCATAACCATAACGAAAACAAATGGCGCACCACATCATTAAAATGTGTTTAGATTCCCATTTTTCTAAATACATTTTGGCATGACCACATCATGCTTAGGGGCACCTATGCCCCTCAACCATAACCCTCCTCAAAATTGAATTTCTTCACTTGCAACACTCATACTAGGGGCACCATTTGGCCTCCATACTTATCCATGCTCGTGTTGATGTTCGTCGTGAGTTACCATCTTGTACTCATGTTTTTATGGTCCCCCATTGGACCTTTACTATGTGGCAGCACCATCGAGTCGCCCTTGTTTAGAGCATCCAAGTTGAGTCATCATTGCATTCATGGAGTATATCCTGAGTCCCTTCATACCCTGCTATAGTCCTCCATCCTTCATTGCTTGGTCTCTCTCTTGTGTCGCATATTATGACCTTCAGTCCCACTGTCCCCTATCCCTTATGATATTGTGTCTGTCGCTGCCATGTCATGCATGTCCTTTATGCTCTAGCAAGGGAAGTCATCCATTTGCTACTCAGTCCCCTCCATTCCATCATCATCATTGGTATTAGTCTGTCAGTCGCTCTACTATTTTCTCTCGTGCCTTAGTTGAGGATCCCTCATTGCCTCACCTATGGCAGACCTCCTTCTGTCGACATCAGCTCATTCATTCCAGAAGAAAGGTCTAGAGGGCGGTGTATCTTGGTTCCAGCTTCCACTCTTGTTCGGTGCCTCAGATCAGGCAAAGGGATCTCTCATTACCCTTTGACTTGATTGTTTCTCCACTCCAGCTCCTTTCAGCATGATCGAGATCTGTATGCTTGATGGTTCAGTGATGCAACAGCAGCTATTGGTGATTCCCGGGTGTGTGTGAGATGTCTTAGCCCTCATGAGGGGGTGGCCCTGCAGGTAGCCCCCCACATGCCCGGATGACCTCTTCATTTCAGCCTTCGATGCAGCTCCATATATTTGATGATGCCAGCCTTAGCCGCTTGCAACGCCTCTTTGATTTGCATGTATCAGTCAGATTTTGTGAGCCCTTCCCCGCTTGTAGGGGGCATTTGGGTTGTACTTGTATCTCATGTACTCAGATATTATTGTATAAGTCCTGGCTGTTATCCCAGGCACAACATGTATATGGGATCTCTCATTGTATTTCTATCCAGCTCATGTTTATGCTGGCTGTACTTTATGGTTCGGTCCCTTGTTTACTGGACACACTATTCTTTTGTACTTTGTCTCGGCGGGCATAGGTATGCCTCCCCCGCCGCCTTTAGCACAGGTACCCTCTCATAAAAAGAGACTTGTTGCACCTGCAAGTCTCGTCTCCTCGGGGTCTAGGTCTTCAGCACATTAGTCTACCTTGCATCTCTCTCTCTGACTTCCCTTTTGATGTCTGGTGATTGAGTTCTTACAACGTACTTTGGTCATACGATTTGCTCCTAACACTCGCACGCTGGGGGGCAATCTGTTACACCATTTTTTGGTCATCTAACCTACTATCATTAGATGGACCCAAGTACACCATGTAAGACCAATTTTACCCTAAGTAAAATTGCTTTCACTATGTCAAATAACTTAATAAACCACATTTATTAGGTTGTTTATGGTATAAACAGGAAACCGCAAAAGGAAACATTAAACAAATCTATATTTGTTTGATTTTCCTCATGGAATAATTAATTAAACAATAATTTAATTATTATTCCTCATCATGTTTAACCCAAAACAAAGAAATTAATTAGATAAATCTCTATTTATCTTGTTATTTTCTAGGAATAATTATTTAAATCTTATTTAAATAATATTCCTTGTTAAATATGACTAAATCACCCACAAATAATTAAATAAATAATTATTTATTTTATTATCATTCAACCACTTCCTTAAAATGATAAATAAATCATTTATTTATTTATTATTTACAAATAAAGGGATTTGACCCAAGTCAAATACCTTTTCCCTCCAACAAATATAATAAAATATTCCAATAAAGTGGATCTAGATTTGGTTAATGCTATTTTAATCATGCACCAAGATCTAGAATGACCCCATATTTTGTTATAAATAGGAGGGTTTTTCCTACCATTCTTCACCTTTTGTTGCCTATTAGATCACTCTGGATCTATACACTTGGTCACATTCTACATTTGCTGTGTGAGCTCCCTTTCAGTTCTATCTTTGTCTGGGTTTTCTACACCAACAAGAGAGAGAGATTTTAGATCTGAAGTGCTGAGGACTTCCAAGAACCCATCCCATTGAGGAGAATTGGATACACCTTCTTGTTTTCCTCCCAGGTGCCCTTAATACAAAAATTCTTTCAAAAATTGTTCTTGTTTTGTCTATTGGATATATGGAGCAAACCCTTATTTTTACTGCTTAATGTCTTTCTATGTATAGATTTGGTTTTTTGCAGCTCTTGTCTTGATCAACTAACTGCAGATCTGAAGATATTGGCAGTTATCTTTGATGTTAGGGCTATTAGTTATGCGTAGCTAAAGTGGTCTTTTTTCGTACACTTCGACAAAAGATTCATACTAACACTTACCTTGGGATTATGTCTACTCATCACCCCACCTTTTACTTGGAGGTATGGTTGCATGTGCTCCCTCTGCCCATCTGGCTCGAACTTTCCCCCTCATGGAGGTCTCTTCTTGAGTGGACGCTTCCACTTGGTCTCCTCTATGTTTCTCCAATTGTGGATTCTCCACAACCTTCTGAGACTGCTTCTAAGGCTGCTTGTTAAGAGGTAATTTGTACTCCCTCTCAACAGCCAAGTCTCTAACCTCTGCTTTTCTCCTCGAATCTTTGCATGCATCTAGTACCTTAAGTGCATATAGGTTCTTGACTCACGCACATTGTAATTGTCCTGCCATTACAAAATTTTCTAAAAAAGAGTTGATTTTAAATCAATGAAATTTCCCTCA
Source organism: Pinus albicaulis (assembly GCA_034641835.2). Lineage (NCBI taxonomy): Eukaryota > Viridiplantae > Streptophyta > Pinopsida > Pinales > Pinaceae > Pinus > Pinus albicaulis. The sequence goes on from CM076572.1 coordinate 1,424,297,600, forward strand.
TCCAAGCTCAGAATTGATTTTCCATTTGGGTAGTTTTTCGCAAGGAATCCAAATATGCTATTTTTTTTATTGAAAATTTTACACCAAATCTTTAGATAATTTCTGCAAACTCACCGCCCAAAAAATTCCTGCTCTGAGACCATGTAGAAAATATAACCAGCGAGATTCAATCAGATCTTGTAATGTACTAAAACAAGATATTGAATCCTTCATGCAATTTTTGGAAACAAAATATGATCACATAATCACAGATAAGTAAGAGAAATAAGTTATCAATCACACAACACAATATGTATCTGGGGAAAGAAACTGCTCAAAACCACTCTATCTCTATTGTGTATTAAGTCAAGGAATCATGAAACAATACAATGCTTAATCTCTCATGAGATTCTTGAGCACTCTACCAATTGTCTCTCGCTGATCTAGGAAAAATCATTCTAGTACTTAGCCAATTATCAACCTTCCTTCAGCTTACCTTACGCATGAAATTCCTATGGAATTAGCTCCCTCTTAATTATGAAAATCAGTCTTCCTTATTGTGCAATCCATCATGGCATTCCAATGACTTTATAATTGCACATGGGAAATTTTTTATAAATACAATTGATAGTTATGTTCGCTCTAACCTCTGTCTCAACTGGGTCTTCCTTGGAACTGACATGCATTCAACTATTAATAGTGAATTTTCAGTTATCTGATTGATCACTCATTGTGAATTGAATCTAATTTAATTCACAGGCCAAAATCTCACTATCTCATCACTTATTTAAACTATTTAAATTGATTTTAACTCATTTAATTGAGTTAACTAATTCACACCTGCACCCCACTAATGCATCAACTACAACTTGACTCAAAAAATATTATATTAATACCTCTACATGGGTCATCTTAGATCCTCAACTTGAATTTCTTGAGTTAACTCAGTCACCATGACTTAGTTAACTGACACAAGTTTTTATGTGATGAAATTACAATTATTGTCCAATTTATTTAAGGGAAAAGTAAATTAGACGCCCCACATTCCTCACTCCTGGTGCATCAAAATTCCTCATAGTGTGGGTGCATTTTTTTTGTCCTTTATGGTTTCTAATTTCAATGTTTCTTGTTGCAAATTTCAACATTTCAGAATTTGATGCAGCCTTCACAGAAAGACACCATTGAAATCACATGCCCAAATTCTCATGAGAAACCTCTCTTAAGATCGATCTTCCATAAGAGAACCAACAATATGCCATCCTACTTCCTAGCTCGAACTGACGATTAAGGTATGAAACATTCTTATGAACCCTCACATGATGATCTTGCTCTTGGAGGATGATCATGGCCTCCCTTTAGAAACCCTTACTTGGCCCTCTTACTTGACCTACTTTAGGACTACATCTCTCTTTGCCCCCTTGATCAAATGAGCTCCTTCTCACTTGATTTTCTTTCCTTCATCCTAACGCCTCCTTAAATATTTTTTCCTAGACCTCTTAGGAACCCTCTAGAGCTTATGGGTTTTATCCACTTATACCTTAGGAAATATTAATTTTCCTTTTTAATTTTATTTTAGATTTTAAACCCCATCTTGGGTCCAAAATCCCTTTTCTTGGCTTCTTTGCCCACAAATCCTTTTGTGACCAAAATCACACAAAACCATCTCACTAGGCTTGTGGAGTGCCTTCCAAGCTACACAATTCAAAAACATAGTCTAGCTGTAGTAACCACAACTTGGTTAAGCTCTTGTATTCAAGCGAGGGCTTGGTTGGGTTCCCAAGTTGCAAATTAAGTAAGGGTAGTTGTGAGGGCATGCTAGCTCGGTAGGGTTGGCATGGACATTAGGAATGAAAATGCATGCTAACACATGTCGGAAAATGTCAATGCATGTTGAAGAATGTTAGGGAGTGTTAGGGTATATCAAGGGATAACTAGGTCAAAATGCATGGAAAGGAACGAATAAGAGTGTGTGCCAAGGAGTGTCATCAAATTCAAGTGTGCTAAAGACGAAGTGTGTTAAGAGAAGTTCAGAATATGATTACAGGAGGCAGCCTACAGTTTTTATATAGGGCTCGACATAACAGTTTTAGACAGAGGGAGATCACTTTGTGCTAGGCACAACATTGTTTTTCCTTTAGCTATTTTTTTTATATGAGATGTGGCACACTTTGGCTACATGCTCATGTTTTAAACTATTCTAGATAATTTCATATTCTACCTTGTTGTGTATAATTTTTGGGTCACTTGACTTGTGTCGGCTTATATCTTCTGTGCCTTGTGCATCTTGTGGTTCTTGCGAACTCTCAGTTAATGTTCTATTGTTTATATGAACTAAACATACATGTGAAATATTTTCTATGTAAGCTATGTTTCTTAGTTGTTTTATGGCCATGGCTAGATCATGTGATCCTTGTCTTGGTAACTAGTCAAGTGGGACAATTTGAGCTTGGACATGAGTGGCATAATATGCGTTATAGGAAGTTGTTAAGTGAGAAAGGCACAATCTACTTGTAGTAGGTGAAATTGGTCAAGTTGTTGCGGTTGAAGCAAGCCAATATTGTCACATGAACTATAGTAGCCAAGGAATTGATTGGGTTACCAAGTCGTGAAATTTTTTTAAGGTTAGATCTAAGGACATGAGTTCTAAGGTGTACTAGGGCATGCTAATATGTGTCAGATAGTGCGAAGGCATGTCAAACATGTTAATATGTGCCAAGTGATAAGGCATGCCAAGATGTGCAAGGGTGTGTCAATGTGTGCCAGGGACTGTCAAGGCAACAAAAGGGAGAAACAAGTTAAGCTACAAGGAAATGAACACATAAGAGGGTTAATAAGTCATCAATTTACCTTTTCCAAGAGGGGTATGCGAGTCACACCAATACTAGGCACCAATAGGTGCCAAGTGCAATTTATTAGTGCATTCTAAGTGCCAAGTCTTCCTTTGTTGCTTCTCATCAACTTTCCAATCGCTGATCTCAAATAAATTCAATATTGAACCATGCAAAATTATACCAAGGCATGTCAACATGTTCCATACATGCTAAGAATTTCCAAGCGGTAACACGTGCCAAGTGCCAATATGTGTCACAAAGTGTTATGCATGCTATGAAGCGAAAGGGCATGTTGAAGAGTGCTAAGGTGTGCTAGAGAGTGCTAATGCATGTTGAGGAGTGTTAAGGAGTACTAGGAAAAAACATTAAGGGAGAACTAGGTAAAAATTCATGGAAGTTAATGAATATGAGGAACGTGTGCCAGGGACTAGTGTTAATGAGTGCTAGTTGTCATGTCAAGGAGGGAGTGACAAGGTATGATAAGGATTGGTAAGGCATGCTAGGGAATATCAAGGCATGTCAAGAAGTCTCAAAGTGTGCTTGGGAGTTCCAAGGTGTGTTAATTATAAGTGCCAAATAGTGCCAAGATATGCCAATACATGTCAAGTGCTAAGGATGTGCAGGGTGTTAAGGTATGTCAATATGTGTCAAGAAGTTTCAAGGAAACAAAAGGAAGAACTAATAAGAGAGTTAATAAGTCAGTACTTTATATTTTTCAAAATGGGCATGATGACCACACTAATAATAGGCCTCAATACATGCCAAGTGGCATTGTGTGCCAAGTGCTAATTTACGTCAATGCATTCAACCAAGGTGCTCCAGGGCATGCTGTAAGGTCCCACCTTACCCACCATCAGTAAGATAGAGAAGTAGATGTCACATAATCACTAATACTCATTTGCACAAAATCCTAAAGAATTAGT